>LNAC01001105.1:241681-352828 GCA_002007465.1 Ailurus styani
AGGGAGGAAGGAAGGAAGGAGGAAGAAAAGGGAGGGAGGGAGGGAGGGAAGAAAAAGGTTTTCAGTGGGATTTTGAGCCTTTGCCCAGTGTACTGGAGGCAGCCAATTCAACAATAACAACTACTCTTGTCTCTCATTTTAAAATATTTTGGGAATAATAAAATTAAAACTTATGTCACCCAAAAATGAGTAATCAGGTCTAAGGAGCTGAAAATTTGGAAAAGTTGTCTTGTAAATGTGGCTAGAAGGGGATTAAGGATGAGGTACGGAGAGGCACGTGTCTTTGATTTTCTTTTATAATCTCCTTTGAACTCCCTGTGCTCAGATCTCCCAATCCCTGCAGGAATTTCCTCCAAGTTCTTGGGAAAGAGAATTCGATCCTTCAGGATGCTTTGCTCCAACTAGAAATGAGTGGCTCCCTTCCTCCATGCTGATAAATCACGGGTCTAGTTATTATTTATTAGTTTTAGTTCTAAAAAGAGCCTTTGCCTATGCTCTAGGGCCATGAGCCACCATAAATAATGGGCACTTCCAATAAACAATCCAAATCCACTTGATAGGCCACTAAATCAGCTGGATGCCCCCACCTCGGAGAAGCTCTGCAGCCACGTTCAGGGCTTTGCTGAGCCTTCCAGGGAACACCCCCCAGGGATGCGGATAACTGGGGGTGGGGGTGGGGCGTATCAAATCCCAAGGCTCCAGCCGGCCTGCTGGATCTCTCTCAGCCGCCAACACGAGGAACTTCATCCATCTATGACAGAGGACATGACTCAAGAAATAGAACAAGTTTTCCCAGAGTCCACTTGGGATAGGGATGGTGTCTTCAGGCCAAGAAGAACAATCTGCAGTTCAGGCCACTGGCAGGATCCCCTCGTAAGACACAGACCCCTGAAGGGACCTGAAGGCGAGCCCATGAGAAAATGGCCCAGAGCCTTGTGCTTCGTGAAACTCCGAACACAGTGCCTTTAGACTGTGATCACTACAGGGGTGTGCAGGAGGGGTGGAGAGCGTGGGAGTAGGTAGAAGGCAATCCCTCTCCATCCGTACTTGCTCCCAAAATTCCACGTCCCCTAGAAAGTCACCCCACGTTGACTAGAGGCCTTCTGAGGGTTTCATCTCCTCCAGACCTGCTGAGGCAGATTTCCAACAGAGGGCAGACTCTATCCAGGACCAGAAGGGCAATCGGATAGAATTCCTGGGCCGAGCCATTGCCCAAGCTCCCTTCTCTCTGAAGCGTTAAACCTCTGGAGTGTTGTGTCATGAAAAAATATGAGTACAAATGACCCAGCTGTAAACTGCCTTGCAAAATAATTAGTATGAAAGCCCGAGTTAGTCCCAGGGGGCCAGCTCAGAATTCCACGTCCCCAGAGCTCCCTCCTAATCATATGGAAACAGCATGGCCCACAAGAGGATGCCAGCTGCAGGATCTGAATTTTCAAGAAGCAGCTCAGCGTCCCTGGAGCCCCCAACAGCCCAGCCAGGGCAGATAGAGCGATGGTGACAAAACGAACTGAGGAGATGTCCAAGTGTGTATTTCAACTAGTACCAGCCCTGGCCTGAACCTCTGGGGCTGAGTCACACGGCAAAGGCACCTGCCTCTCCCTCAGGGCGGATCGAGCTTTTGCAAACAGCAATGTTTTCTGACAGCCCTACCATCCTACCATCTGGCCTTCCCCGCGTTGGCGGGGGAGGGGGGGGGTGTAGGTGTGTCTCAGCCTCCTGTGTGATGTTGTTGCCTTGTTTGTGCCATTGGGAGGGAATCACCATAGGAAAAGCCAGCCAGCTGGGTAATTTAGCAGCCCTCGAGTTGCCTAAGGGAGCGGATAAGGGAGCGGAGAGCCCCAGAACTGGAGATTAAGGGTGGGTGCTCCTGAGATACTCCTGCAGCCCTTGAGACTGTCTTAGTGCAAGGGATCCCCACCCCCTCCGCGAGAGTCAGGAAGATGACTCTGGTTCCCAGACAAAGGGACGGGGGACCTACTGTGCTGTCTAGCAGCCTCGCCCAAGGTGACAGCACCCCAGGGCGACTCACTTTAAGAAAGAAGGAGACTAAGGAGGCAGGGAGCTCCTGGGAAGGGAGACAGGAAGCGAGGGAGCCGAGAGACTGATGGGCCCTGTTATGGGCCACTGTGTGCCAGGCACTGTCCAGGCCCTTGACACAGATTCCCCATCTGACTGTTGCGGCTGCGCTATGAGGACTGTCTCCCCATGGCAATGAGAGGAGCAGGGAGAGAACAGGTAGGTAGGTGTGCCTGGTATGAGACCACGGAGACTCCCGTGACACCAGTGGGTCATCTCACAAGCACACTGGTCTGGAAACCAAGCCCAGTGAGTGGGAAGGGAGTCATGCCACCTTAGCCCATCTCCTCAAGTCTTCCCAGGGAAGACAGCTCAGAGGGAATGTTTTATCTTTTTCATGCCTTTTCTGTTCAACAAGTATTTCTCAAGGGGCTATTTTGTGCCTGGCATCGGGCACTGGGAATACAGTGGTGGCCAAACCAGTACGCTCCCCGCCCTGTGGAGCTGATGTCCAGGAGAGGGGCGCAGACGAATGAACCATTCTGGAGAGCAAGGAGGATGAAAGGCAAGGAGATGAAAAGAAGAGGGGGGCAGGAAGACTGTTTTAATCAGGGTGGTCAAGAAAGGCCTCTGGGGAGCTGATCTCTCAGCCGAGGCCCCAGGGATCCTGCGACGCCAGCATGGAGGGGTTGGGAAGGGGCCAAGGTGGCAGCCTCAGGGAAGGGTTGCAGATGGGAGAGATCTCTGGATGCACAGGGAACAGAAAGGCCCAAGGGACTGGAGCATTCAGAGCAAGGAGAAAGCATTTAGTAGGCAGTAGAGCTGGAGGGGAAGGCAGGGGCCCTCACAGGCCACAGGAAGGATTTTAGGTCTCAGTGGAAGCACAATGGGAAGTCACTTTGGGGTTCTGCAGTGGGAAGGGATAGAGCTAGATTAGATTTTAAAAGGATCACAGAAACTGAGCTCTGTGTGTGTGTGTGTGTGTGTGTGTGTGTGTGTGTAGGGTGGGACAGTTCTAGAAGCAGAGAGACCAAAGAGGGGTGTACAGTGGTCCAGGCAAAAGATGACCAGTATTACGATGGAACCTGTGAACAGTGGTCAGATCTGGGGCACGTTCGAAGGAGGAATGGGCTATACTTAACAGACTGGAATCTAGGTGTGGGGAAAAAAAGAAAGCAAGAGTGAGAGTGAGAGAGAGGTCCAGGATGACACTCGGATTTGGATATAAGCATTTGAGTGGTTGGTGGTTCCAGTTCCTGAGATGGAAAATAAATGGGTGAGAAGTAACTGGTTTGAAGGAAAAATTAAAAGCTCAGAGTTGGACACACAGAGTCTCTGGAACTCTGTGCTTTTGTCCCCCCAGGGTCATGTACCCATGAGGAGGAGCTCTTCACCAACTGTGAACCATCCTTCAAAGTACCCAGCGACCTTCCAGCTTCCAGGAACTAGAGATTCGAGTGAGCCGCAGCCTCAGGTGGATGGTGCACCGGGAGATATGCCAAGTGCTTCCTGCCTCTGGTCTTTGTCCTGTGACGCCAGTCACAAGGCTATAACAGAAGAACAGACGAAGACCTTGGGATGGAAGACTTTTCAGTCTCAGTGTTCCTGGACAAGTGATTTCCTTTGCCGAGCCTCACTGCCCCAACTTCTAAGATGGGACCTTAAACATCTCTCCTAAAGACTGAGGGAAATCAAGTATGGGGAGCACCAAGCAGAGAGAAAGGGCACAAACATCTGCTTTGATTAGCACAGCAAAGCACCGTAGGAGGCATGTAATCTGGACATTTGTCTCTTCTTTCCTGAGAGAGGTGCCAGCAGGTTACCTAAAATCTCTGACAGAAGCCTTTTGGAAGGTCGGGGTGGGCACCATGTGGGCTGGCGAGGGCCCCTGGAGTCGCCGAGGGTAATCCCTCTTTGAGGGAGATGAGAAGGGGTAGCATCAGGTATACTGTGTGGTACAAGTTTAGGAGAACAAGCTGTATGCTCCCTGAGTGGATTTCCAGAGGGAGAAGGGAGTCCTTGGTTCTGGGTCTATTGGATGGAGGACATCCTAGAGATGGGGGGTGGAGGGGCATACGCATCCCTGAAAGCAGGGGACCCTGCCAGCCACAGCCCCTCCACGGCGCTCACTCTGGAGGGGAGGATCTCCTCCCTGAGGAGCACTGGGCTCCCGGGACCTGCAAGATGGAGGGACCCTCTCAGCGAGGGCCCAGCCTCTTCTGTCGGATGGGACAGGGCCAGCGTCCAACAGCCATGGTGTGAGGCTATGAGACCCGAAAGAGTGAAAGCCTGGACATACGGCAGGTACTTCATGTTTAAACAAGGACATTGGCCTGACTGCCTCCATTAGTCAAGATCCCAGCAGGAAACAGAATTTTCACCTCAGATGGTTCAAAGGACATGCATCTAATGAAGCTTCAACTTACAGCGGTGAAGGGGTGAGAAGAAGAAATGGTGTCCTTGGAGCCCGAGAAGGACCATGAGGGAGGACTCGTCCCACAGAAGCCATGGTTGGGAAAGGAGGCAGTTCTCCCAGAGATGAGAGAGAAGCAGGGAAGGACTAGCCCCAACTCCCTCTCCTGCCTGCTAAGCTTCCTCCTGCTCTCCCACCGCTTCCTGTCTGCTGAACCCAACCGGAAGTCAGAGTCGGGGAGTCCCTGTGATACCATCTGCTGCTAGGCTTCGGGGCGCAGGACCTGGTGAAGAAGCGGGGAGAAGGGGTCTGGAGAGAAAACACGGCAATCAATGCCCACCATACTCCTTTCTCTCCTCATGGCTTAAGTCTAGAGTCGGGGTTCTTGGAAACCTCAAAGGAGAGGAATATATTGGACGTCCTGCTAACAGGAGAGAGGAGCGCTTCCGTAACTAACTGGAAACATGAAAGAGACGTGTTCATAGTTAGAGCTCAAGTTTGGGAAGGGATTCCTGCCAGTTGTATTAAACTATTATAAGTAGCATGTTACTAATAATAGTTTCCTATAACTGGAATGAATTGGGCCACGAACTTGGGCTGTAACCACGATCAGGTCTCTTTTATTATTAGCAACGGCCTCCCATGTCCTCGTCCCTCCCAGACAACATTCACAAGACCTCACGCCCACAACAGTGAGGAGGCCCCCCCGACAATGGCAGGATCCCCTGGAGCCACACCCTTCCCCTGGCCTCACAAATGGCCAGGCAGGAGGCTCTTCCTCCCCCATTGCCTGAGGCTACCCAGGGAGTCAGGAGCTGGTGACAGAGCAAGGACCCTGCAGACCTGACACTCAGGCCCGATTTCAAATGATCAGCACCACAGTCTCCACCCGCCCCCACTCCCCACCCGGGAAGGCACACATCCCTGCCCACACGTGTCCACACACGTCCATACGTGTCCACACGTATCCCTGCTGCAGAAAGTACACTCTTGAGCAGGCTCAGGCCGCAGTGATGCCACCTCCCCTTGTCCCAGCGCTCGGAGCCAACACAACAGCGTTTCCCCCTGACTCTGAAAACACACATTGTCCACATCTGATGGAAAATTAGATCCACCCGTGTATGTCCAAGATGTTCTTCTTTAAAGAATTTTCAATGTTCTGACAGCCTTTGGTGCTGAGCTTCCTCTCCCTTTCTCCCTTCTGTCTCTTTTCTCCTTGGTAGTAATAGACTGACTTTCCCCAGGGGAGAGCTTAGCACTGGATACAAAATTTTAGACTGAGGCATAGGCATTTCAATTCTTAAAAAAAAAAAATTTTTTTTTAATTTAATAACGTGTGCGGGACCCCAAAGTCTGTGAACCTACTATGTAGGTGTCCTCGTGCGTGCGGGCCTAGGAGGCAGGGGACAGTGCACGCGGGGCTTGTGCCCTCTGAGTCCCCTGGCCCCTCCCGAGACCCCTACCACCTGCCACTCACGTGGGTGGGGACATTGCCTTGTAAACCTTCTGGAGCCTCTCGCAGTTTCTTTTCTTTTCTCTACACCTCTAAACTTTCCTGAAGACAAGGACAGCCACATACTACCAGACAGTAGAGTGTCACCGTCTCCACACTGAGGTCTGGCTCACCCCCACTAGCCCCAAGACCTTAGGCCTGTTCTTCATCTCTCTGTGGCTCAGTCTTCTGACTCTAAGATGGGTGTGTTAAGACTCCCAACGTCCTGGGGGCTGCTCTGAGGATTAAATATACTGATAAACAGAGAGTGCTTAGAGCAGTGTTTGGCGTGTGCATGTGCGCACACACACACACACACACACACACTAACCACGTGCTCACAGGCCCTGTTCCTAAATCTCCTCAGGCTTCCCAGAAGAGAAATGAAAGCAATGACAAATTCCTGGCCCTACAGTGAAGATCCCGTAGCACAGTGTACGTACCATGCCCACCAGTGCCCCACGCACGGCGGTGGGCACTCCATTAAAGCCAGGTCCTTTACCCCACCCCTCCTTTTGTTCACTTTCCTGCCCCACCTCAGGTGCCCCAGGGCGGTAATGGGGCAGGACATTTGCAGTATTTAAACAACTCACAAACACAGCCACTTTCGGGAGAACTGGAGACTCTGACTTGACACACACACACCCCCCCCATTCTTTGAGTACCTACAAGAAGCCCAACGCTGTAACCGGGAGAGTGAAGGGTGAACGGCCCAGCTCCATGCACAACCAGCACTGTGCTGGTTGGAAGAAGAGAGAAGGGAGAGGAAGAGGAGGCAGAGGCGGTGGAGCTAGAGATCGAGACTGATCCTGAGAAAAACAAGCGGCTGGCCCCTGGGTGATGCGGTCTAGAAGCCTGCTGTGAGCCCTGTCTCCCCCACTCTGCCTCCAGCTAGAAGACTGCCCCACAGCTTGGGTGCAAACAGGCTCCCCTTCTGGACCAATCTGGGCCCAGGCCTACATCGGTTAGGGGAAGGCCCTGCGGTTTTCGGGAGCACTAGATGTTCTGCTCCCTCTGTGTGGGCTCAGGAGCTCGCTGCCTCAAAGGCACGCTATGTCCCCACATCCCAAGAGGAGGCTTCTATGGTCTGCATGTTTGTGTCTCCCCCAGATTCACATGTTGAAAACCTAATCCCCAAAATGATGGTATCAGGAGGTGGCGCCTTTGGGAGGGGCTCTGGCCATGAGGGGGGAGCCCTCGTGAGTGAGATGAGGGCCCTCGTTAAAGAGGCTCCAGAGAGGCCCCTACTCCCTCTGCCATGGGTGGACACAGCCAGACATCTGTGGCCTGTGAGAGGATCCTTCCCCAACGCTGCCATCTTGATCTCAGACTTCCAGCCTCCAGGGTAGGAGAAACACATTTCCGCTGTTGATGCCCCCTCTGTGGGATTCTGGGATAGCAGCAGAACAGACCAGGAACAAAGCACGCCTCAAGCTCGTCCATGTGGGGACCCTGGTCACCTTGCCTCATCCCCTGGCCTCCCGGGACAGCTGAGTCCTGTCTGATTGGCCCAGAAATCTGAGGTCCTGGGGTCCTGGCCAGCTCTGGTTTGTTTCCCATTCCCGGAGTCAGACCCTTTCTTAGAACCACCACCGGGGATCTCTTTAAGAATGAACAGATCACTGGGGACCACCCTGTCCCACACATTCACTGGGATCCTCACAAACTCATCACTGATGCTGCTGAACTGGCTGCAGGTCTGATACAGAGGGCCTTGGCCACCAAGGCCTGGAGCTTCATTTGCTTTTCCCCAACAACCCCATCCCTCCACCGCTGGTCCTAGCTCATTCCCTGCCCCACTAGTGCTGCGTAGCCACCAAATCACTGTGTCTTGCACCCAAGCCTGTGACCATGGCAGCCAGGGAGACAATCGCTGCCTTTACCTACCACAGCGGAGCCAATTCTTAGCAAATTCTGGGGGTTTTTTTTGGTGACAAATATTTGTAGCAAGAAGGGACCTTGGATTGGCCTGATGTCTGAGCCTGTTGGGGGATGCTCCCAAGAAGTCGGTCTTCACCGCCTTGCAGGAAACACTTGGGAACTTGTTGGAGTTGTTTACACCAGCTGTTTGCACCTGGTGAGCAAGGCAGTCATCACAGCCTCATCAATCAGGAGATCTGAGGCAAGAAGCCAGATGGGTATTAAAGCCAGCATGAGAAGGGCAAAGGAAGCCCCTACGTCTGGCAGAATCCTCGTTCCATTAGGTGGCATTATTCACCACTTTCTGTCTCCAGGGAGGCCGGGGGCACTCCGCAGCCACACCTCTGCCTGCAGGTGCACTGGGACCCCTGCTGTGCATGGTCACCTCCATTCAATCATGGGTTCACAAGCACCCTCTACCATTAAGGACACATCAAATCTTCTGATGCCTTTGTTGTGTCTTTCAGTCACTGGCCCATCAAAACATCTTCGCATTTACCTTCTTCATCTCAAGATTTCCTCAAATCCTCTGGTAAATAGGAAATATCAAATGCATAAATACTCACTGCAGCACCCACCGTGGCTTGCAGGATGCCTACCCTCTGGACATTCCTTAAAAACAAACTTCCAAATGCACCAATGAAGACAGAGATGGATTTAACCAAAAAAGGCATCGACAAAGTTGTGCTAAGATGTACTGGGAAGCAGGGCCGGAGTAGCAGATACAAAGAACGGTAAGAGCGAGTAGCTGTCCTCCAGGGCTCTGCAGCCTGCTTGGAGCTAGCAGCAGTACCCTTGCCGGCTGGCGGAATGTCCACGCACTTGTACACATTTTTCCACCTCTTCAGTCAGGCCGCTTCCAGCCAGTGTGCTGTGAGCGGAAGTGAGGGATGGCGCTTCCGGTCTACAGCGGCTCAGAGCCAACATGGTGTCCACGTGGCCTCCAGTGGTCTGGGTTCTTAAGCGGCTTGTGTGTGAGCCCAAGTCCCCTGCCCTGCCACCCAAGACATGGAGCATGAGCGATGACAGATAAACAGCTTCGCATTATGCACCTGAGATTTTGAGATTAGTATTTTTACCCTGGCAGAGCCTCGTCTATTCTAAAACTAGTCAACACATACATGAGTCCAGCGATGAGAGAAGATAGGGAGTGGAGCAGATAATGTGCCCCAAGCTTACTTGCACCTGCTGGTTTATGGGCCACCAGCCTATGGTGTGGTGTCCCCTCTTCCTAGAGCCTTCCCTCCAGGTCTGTGTGTGTTGGTGCCTTCCTGCCACCCCGGTCGCAGCCACCATGTCACCACCTCGACAGGCTTTTCCCCACCACCCAACCAGAGCACATACACCACACCATGGTCCCGTGACTGTTTTGCTTTCTCACCCTCTGGGAAATGTTCCCGCTCACTATCTTTCCCTTATTACAGGGTAAGCACAGTGAGAGCAACGACCATGTCTTCCTTGTCCACGGCTGTGTTCCCAGAATTGTGCCTGGCACAAAGCAGACATTCCACATCTGGGGAATGGACAAGGGAACGCATGATCTCCACTGGAGGAATTCAGAAGCAGGTAGAAGGAAACTCCCTGTGGACTGAGTGTCCAGAAAATGATGGGGGAGGCAAGCCTCTCAAGGTCTTTTAAAAGGAGGGTCACTGAGGGCTGTTAAGAGTGCTTACAGCAGCCTAAGCACAGCACAGAGGTGGGAACACACAGGGTGATCTCAAGTGACTGTGAGTGGTGTGGGTTGCCAGGGCAGAGGAGGACACTGGGAAGAAGGTGGCTGAGAGCCTCAAATGCTAGTTGATATTGGACCCAAGACCAAAAGGAAGTTCTCTGTGGGGGCTGATGGGGGCTCCCCTCCCCAAGCCCAGGTAGAAGGTTTGAGAAAGACTGATTGGGTAGGATTTCCAAGTTAGAGGCCCAGAGAAAGGGGTTAAAGACAAGGGCACAGTCCTTAGGCTATGACAATAGCCTTCACAGAGGTGACGATCCATAGACAGAAGGAGGAAAATGATGACTGAAGGATCAAAAATTTTCATTCCAGAAAAGCTCCTTGTTTGCCCCATGCCACACATCTGGGGGTGGGAGGGAGAAGGAGCCAGGCCCAGAGCTCAAAGTTTCCTTCCACTGGGTTCCCGAATTCAGTGGCCCTTCCACTATATAAAAGCACCTCTCTGAGCCCTCTGGGAACACCCAGTGTAAAGCAGACAAGAGCAGCCATCTGAGGACAAGGCCCACATGGATTCCTGCACAGAGACCCAATACACCACTTCTCTCCAGATAGTAAGAAAGTCACGTCAGCATCGCACAAAAGGTATTTGCATTTCAGAGGGACAATCTGAGTGTAACCTTAGTAAAATGAGGATCTAATACTTCTCTTGCTGACCACACACAGTTTTTGTGAGGATGAAATGGGATAATGGAATTCTTTTAAGTTTAAAGTCGTTTTATGAGTATCACTATCACAAAGAACAAACTGTAGTTGTTAGAATTTCACTGCCTTTCCAGGGCACAGACTTCCTTACTGGCCCTAGTTTCACAGCCAGAAGAAGGCTAAACTTTTTGGGTGAGGGAGGGAGGGAGGGAGTACTATTAGAAACAATGGACATGGGCGCCTGGGTGGCTCAGTGGGTTAATGCCTCTGCTTTCGGCTCAGGTCATGATCTCAGGGTCCTGGGATCGAGGCCCGCATCGGGCTCCCTGCTCAGTGGGGAGCCTGCTTCCCCCTCTCTCTCTCTGCCTGCCTCTCTGCCTCCTCGTGATCTCTCTCCCTCTGTGAAATAAATAAATAAAATCTTTAAAAAAAAAAAAATAAAAAAAAAAAAAAAAAAAAAAAAAAAAAAAGAAACAATGGACATAGCTTCACGGTGGGGAAAGTGTTTTGCGGCCGAATGCAAAGAGAATTTGCCCAGCCTTGTGCAGGGGAGGTGCTCACTAAATACTTGTTAATGAGGTTTGGATTGTGGGCCACACTCTGGCTTCTAGGTCTCCCACTCTCTAGAGCTATGGAAGACAAGTGGTATAAAGTACACAGATGGGCGGCAGGGAGACATTTCTGCACCATCACTAGTTTCCTCCTCTCCTCCTTCCTTCCTGCCCACACATTCAATAATCTCCTTTGCATTAGGCCTTCTCACTTCTCTCTTCTCAGGGGCAGCCTAAGTCCCTGCCAGGACAGTTTTGCAAATACACAACTCCAATCATGTCGTCTCTTCAAAAACTCCCCAGTGGTGTGAGGTCAGAGCCCTTGCTGAGGATGGGGAATGTTTCTTTCCACGCCTGATGTCTCCCCAACATGGAGGGAAAGGGCTTAGTCATCATGTCCCACCTTGTCTCCCCTACCTTGCTCATTTCCCCTCCTGGGGGACAGAAGATAATCTCATTGGTCCATCTGGAAGGTGACACTGGCATTCCTCATCTACCCACTTCCTCTGCCCTTCCTCCAGGGAGCTAAGGGCCTGCAGGAAGCAGGTGTTCTTCTGCCCCTCCCCACCCCCCATGTCCTAAGACTTCCCAGGCCTCCTTGTCCTCTGCTGCCGGTCCCTGGCAGGGAAGTCTGTCTGTCATCTGGTATTAGGAAGCCTATCTGGCTCTCCTACTAAGCTGCTTCCTCCCATGTAGCGTTTTTTAGCATTAAAAGTGAAGTCTTGGCTTTTGCCTATGTCTGCCTTTGCCTTACTTCTCAGCTGGCTCAGTGATCAGGCCAGAAAGATGGGTACTTTTTATTGGATGACCCTTTTAGCTCCGGCAAACACTTTCTCCCTGTCTATGAAAATAAGCAGAGTTCTCAGCCTGCAATCCAAGGTCTTCCACTGAAAACTGAGCTCTCATCCAATGCTCTGGGTCCAGCCCCCTGCTCTGCTGTGCCCTGGACATGCTGCATACCCAAAAGGAACTGCCACACTGGGCGCCTCTCGCATCTTGGACGAGCTTTGTTGTTTCCTTCTTCCGTAGGTGGAGCTCTTGGCTCCTCCCCTGGCACCAAAATTCTACCCATCGTCATCCAAGCCCAGCCCACATGCACCCTTCCACATGTCTTTCCTGCCCCTAAGGGATCTGATCTCTCCCTCTCATTCTGTTCCCTCTGCCGGGAACCTCTTGTCCTCCTGCTCGCTCCCTCCTCCCTGTGCACCTGCCTGTATGAAGACCACTGATCTGTGAGCAATTCAACTTGATGTCCTTGTCTCAGAAGCCTCCCCTGAACCCTCAGGAGTATTGAAGTCTCCCCCTATGTGCTTCCATAGAATCCCACATACCACTAAACACACCGAAGCAACATCCTCTGCTGACTTTTCTCGAAAACCTTATGAACATTTATAAGAGAACATTTATAAACATGCACATGCCTAAAGGGAGGAGACCCTCCTCTCTAGATGGCACCTTGCCTAGATCCACATGGAAACCGAAAGTCAACGTCCACTGTGAGTAGAGCCCAGGCCAGGGAAAGGCACTGAAAGAGTCCCTTTGACTGGAATTAGTGAAAACTTCCTGGAATTTTCTGATCTTCTAGGGAAGGCTCTCTTGAAGATGGGGTCAGCCTATCAAGTGTCTGGCTTCTAACTGGTCAGTGAATTAAAGATATCATATCATTAATTCAACTTTTGTGAGGTTAGTGAGAGGGTGACAGTCCTCGTGCCCAAATTCAGACAGGGAAAGAGGCGCATGCCTCCAGGCTACCCAGGGTACATGCCATGAGGAAAAGGTCTCAGCTCTCAACCCGCCCCCTCCTAATAAACACAAATGCCAAAAAGTGGCGCTCAGGCAACAGCAGGTTGCAGCTCAAATGACACGTCTGAATACAGAGGCCACCACATTTTCTCACTGGCTTGAAGCTGGCGAAGCCTGATATGCCTCTTTGAAGTCTGCCCAGTACGTGGGGAATGTGTGGATTTTCTGGGGCCTCGGCAATATGGGGATAGATAAGACCCTCCTAGGGCTCAAGTATCAAGAGCTTTCTCAACTCTGTAAACACTCCTGGGAAAGTGAGGAGGGCTAAAACTCCGAGATTTGTAGCAGGAAGTGTTGAACCTCTCTTGCCTCTAGTGCAGGCTAAAAGGAAGCGACCCCATGGATGATTCTCAGGGGAAGTACAGAACCACAGTACTTCCTCATTTCCCCAATTAAAATGCACCGTACACAGCATTTTGTCCCTGTCCCTTTTCTTCCTTTTTGGCCAGCACCACCAAAACCCTTGCCTGCGTTGAACTGACCGCATTCGCAGGGGCCTAGGGCAAACACAGGGTGTAGTGACACAGTACCGATTTTGGTGAGCCATGCGGCCACGGCACCGTAGATCTCATCCAGGATGAGGATGACCACGAGGTTGATGATGACCGCCGTTGCTGTCACTGTCACCCGGACATTGGAGCGTGTGGACTTGTTGAGAGAGAGAGCCGCGGCAGTCGTGATACGGTACACGATGACCCCAAAGACGATGGAGAAGGTCAGGGCAATCTGTTTGGGAAACAGGGAGAGTCAGAGCTCCGTGGACAAGTACTGAGCAGCTCTTACTCATTCAGCCAATCGTCCTAGTCACTCTGTCAGAAACTATGGATCTGAAGTCCACTCGTGTGCACCCTCTGAACCCGCGTGCCACGCGTGAGGACAGGTGCACTGTCCGCAAGAGACAGTCTTCCATTTTTATCAGATGCCAAATGGTCGATCACACACACAAAACCCTGAGGGTGAAAACGCCAGACACAGAGGGGTGTATAGGACATGCAGCATGGTTTCCTTCACTAGGGGGCTTCCAGTCGACTACGGAGATGAGCTGAACTCTTATTAACCCACGGTGAGGAATACTGGAGAGGTATTGTGTGTTCAGTGAGGGGGCTGAGTATGGCAGAGCAAGCGGATCAGGTGGGATAATGGGATAGACTGGGCTCTTAGTGAAGGCAATAGGGAGCCATGGAAGGTGTCTGAGCTGAGAAGCAGTGAGTTAGAGCTTCAGGCTCTGGATGCAGGAAGGCTGCCCAAGGAAGGACCAAGGGAGAGAAACTGGGAGGGAGATTCATAGACTCTGGGTCCTTGAGTGAACAAAATATCACTTTAAGATTTCTCTACCTGGTAACGGTAATGGAGGACTCAGACTTCTCATTTGGTGCTGAAACCTCTGGCTGTTTACACTGAAAGGAAAGTTTCCCAACCAGTGGACCTCTAAGGGTCCCCCACTTCCTCCTTCTAGAACCTAGAAATAATAAATCATCTCCCAGACAAGCCCCTTCCCTCTCCCATCACAGCCCAGGAAGGCCCATTTCCATGAAGCATGGGGATGTTATGGGGAAGAAAGTGGCCTGAGTAAGCTCTCGGAGAGGGCAGAGGGAGGAGACAGAATGTCCAGGTGTGTAACCTGCTCCAAGCAAAATTCTAATCTGTTTCAGTCAAGCAAAGTCTTCTTTCTTAGAATTCTTTCCACAGGGGAGGCTGTTTGAGTAGTATTCCCCCTGGGGTCAGGGGATGGGGGGCTGGCACTGGCTGTGGAGAGCTACATGGAAACATGGGGGGAGAAAAGCTTCCCTCCAAAACTACAAATTGTCCTGGACTATGTGTTCCCTCCCTAGAAAGAAGGGGAGGAGGGAAGAGGAGGGAAGGGAGGGGCGGGGAGGGGAGGAGGGGGCACCGGCTCAGGCAATGCTTTGCAAGCAGTGTGTAGGGCACCGGTGGGCAAATGGGGAATGGGTTGCAAAGGAGTCAAGGTACGAATGTCATCAGATTCCTGTGGGGGTTGCTGCCTGGGGTTGCAACCTTAGCTGTTTATCCCTGCGAGCCGTACAGATATTAGTATTTGCCCTCTAGGCTACCGTGTGAAGACAAGCAGGATGGCGATGTTCTCTGGGTCCAGGGGGTGTCAGGGTGGAGGATAGGTTAGATGGGAAGGACGCTGTGCAGGGGGGCCCCCTCTTCTGATGCAGGGTGGGGGATGGGAGCAGCGGCAGCCCCAGCCTCCAGTACTAGAGAGGAATGACAACCATGGAAGTGGGAAAACCTGGACATGACATCACTGCTCTCCAGCAATGTAGACATTTTCACTTCCCGTTCCTCTGGGATTGTCACCGCCAGACAGTAAGGGCCTGGAAAACATGGTGTGAGATTCTTTTCCCCCAGAATCACTTTTGCAGTGATGGCGGTGTTGATGAGAGTCGGGCGGTGGGGGGAGGCCAGGGCATCAAAGAGTGAGTGTGTGCGCATTTGGGAGTGGGTCTGGGGGAAAACAACAATGGCAAAAACATCCTTTGCTTTGGGGTCTTGGGGGTGGAGCATGGAGGAATAAGTCAGGAGGATATCAGCTTCTATTTTTCTCCAAGAGGCCCAGCTGCTCAACTGGGGAAGGAAGAATACTCTTCACTGCTACCCAGAGTGTGATCTGTGGACCTGCTGTATTAGCTGGGAGATTGTGGAACACGGCTGCAGACGCACTGGCTCAGAATCTGCACTTGAACGAGAGTCCCATTCAAGTTCTAGAGGCACGGCTCTCTCAGGAAAGCCCTTTTTCCCACCCTCCCTGCCTCCTTGGCCCTACCTCCAACACACTCCTCCCCAGCCCTTTGCTGCTGTTCCACGTGCTCCTAAATTCTCAGCCCCTGATTTGCCATGCCACTAGAGAAACCAGGCTCTGACCTATCCCTCGGTGGTTCCCACAAGCCCCTCCAGAATCACAGTTCTCGAGCTGGAAGAGCCTGGAGAATACCAGCCCCGTCCTATGACCACTTTTCAGATGAGGAAACGGTCATGGAAGGCGAAGTGATTTGTTCAAGGTCACAAGGCAGGGACTACAACTCTCATCTCTGGGATTCTGGTAAGAATTAAAGGATTTCAGCCTTCAGGGATCATCCATATCCAGCCTCTGATCTCATATACAAGGAAACTGAGGCCCTAGAAGCAGCAATGTGATGGGTCCAAGGTCTGGGAAGTTCCTGGCAAAGCTGGGATGCTAACAGTGGTACCATCATCATGAACTAATCTAGTTGTGTCCTCTCAATTTTGTTATTCAGTGCCCATCTTCATGAGCAGTAATCCTTGTAACAATAGCATAAAATATGGCTTTTGTGGATGTGATTTACTGACCGTCCAGGATCTGAACCCTGCTCTGTGGCTCCCACACCTACAATCCCATCCTGACATTAGAAGGCAGGTCTATAAGCTGGGTATATTTCATGTTTGTGATCAGTCTCCCCCCAAATAGGCCAAAAGTGGGGACTGGTCTTATACTGCATTCTTCACCTCATGTCATTTTCACAGTGGTGCCTCTATAGAACCTGCTTGGTAAAGACTGGCTGGTCCCTCCCTCTAGGAATCTAGCTCCCAAGCACATGGGAACATCACTGTGCTCCCCACTGCTTTCGGTGTTCTGATCCTGTAGCTTTACTTGCGGACAGAGCCAAACTGTAATGAAAGCCAGGCTATGGAGTCCAGAGTCCTATTTAACACGATGAGAGACAGGAAGGAGAAAGGGTCTGGTCCCCACCCTCTAGGTCTTGCATTCTGAATCAAAGTTGAGAAAATCATTGCACATATACAAAGATGAGCCTCGTAGCAGCTGGACAGAGTACAGGCTCAGCTCATGTGCTTCCTATGCTCTGAACAGAGAGCAGAGGGATTAGAGAAAATCCCACAGAAGTAGTTTTGGGTCGGTTTCCTATGAGAAAGGCTTGGTGAAAAGAATTTTTAAAAAGCAAGCAGAAATGGACAAGCCAGAAGCAACCTGGGCTGAACCAGCAGGAGCATACACAGTCTAAAGCAGGGCATGGAAATTAGTAGCTCAATTTTAAACCATACACACACTAACGACTTTATCACTGACATAAGTTGTCCCTGGCAACTTTATTAATCTGATTAATTATTTTCTCATTCAGCCATTTATAAGATATGTCTTGAGTGCCTTCTATGTGCCAGTCACCATGCTAAGTGGCAGGGATATAGTAGTGAACAAATCACACAGGACTGCCTGCCTTTGTGGCACTGATCTTCTAGTGGGGAAAGACAGACAACCAACTACCAAATAACACCAATCAGATAGTATATCTGCTGTGGTAAATAGTATAGAAACAAATAAAGCAAAACAGGAGTAGAGGGATAGATTGCAGTTTAAAAGAGGGGGGTGAGGAAAGGCGTAGGTGAGAAGGTGACATTTCAGCAAGGCTCTCAAAGGGACAGTCTGAGCAAAGGGGCTTTTGGGCAGAGGGTGGGTAAAGGAGAAAGCAAGGGGGGGTGGCTGTGAAGAGGAGGAGGTAGGACAAGGATGTACAGAAAAGAATATATCATGAGGATGCTAGCTTCCATATCTCATGAGATGCCAAGGCTTAAGAGTTTTGAGCAGAGAAGTGACATGATTTGATCTAGATTTTAAAGAGATGAGTTAGCTGATGATCTCTAGGGGCACCATTAGGGGGCCCTTGACACAAGCCAGGTGAAGGAGAAGGTTTCTGATGGCTGATTCCAATTCACAAGTAGAAGTAAATGGCTGTCTTGGGCACATGGGAGGGAGGCTCAGGTACCTCGCTCAGAGCAAGGACACTGCTTTTGATCATCTCGTCCCACGTAAAAAGAAAACAAAGCAAGTTTAATTCAGAAAGGACAGAAAGGGGTGCCTAGATGGCTCAGTCCGTTGAGCATCCAACTCTTGATTTCAGCTCAGGTCACAATCTCAGGGTTGTGAGACTGAGCCCTGAGTTGGACTCCATGCTCAGTGGGGACTCTGACTGGGATTCTCTCTCCCTCTGCCCCTACTCCTGCTCATGCTCTTTCTCTCTCAAATAAATAAATAAAGCTTAAAAAAAAAAAGGACAGAAACTGTAGCTCAACGTGTTGGGTTGGAGAAGAAAGAGAAAATTCATTTTCGTCCTCTGTCACAGGCAGGGAAGAACACAGCCCTGGCCCATTGTTTTGTTCTTACCATCCCATGAAAATTACTCTAGCTGATCTGGCAGACTGGCATCCCTAAAACTATCCCCATGACCATGACCTCGGCATCTTCTGTCAAGATGTAATCACCGGGGATGAAGGAGGAAGGGATATTAGTACTCATGTGTGTTGCAGGAGAGGTGCCTTTGGCTTACCCTAATTCTATAAGCGAATCCCCCTTTTTTTTATAAACACCACTGTGGCCCTTTATCTCCCACTCTGTGTCCTGTTCTAGGACAGTGCCAAGTCCTTCTTTTTAGAAGACTGAGGCTTTTTTTTATGAAAAAAATGAGGAAAAATTAGCACAAAATAAAGATTTTTAAAAATCTAATAGATAGGAGACTATACAATTTATTGTCCTACCTGTAATATTTCTGAAAGTAAGATGGAGTGCTATTAACCCTTATCTCAGTTAACCTAAGAACATCTGACTGCAAAGGAGTGATCTCTTTTTTTAAAAGATTTTATTTACTTATTTGACAGAGAGAGAGAGAGAGAGAATGCACACAAGCAGGGGGAGTGGGAGAGGGAGAAGCAGACTCCCCACTGAGCAGGAGGCCCGATGTGGGGACTGATCCCAGGAATCTGGAACCAAGACCTGAGCTGAAGGCAGACACTTAACCCACTGAGCCATCCAGGCACCCCTAAAAGGGTGATTTTTAAAGGGATTCCAACCCATCCCTACCACTCTCTTCCCAGTTCCTGCTCAACCGGTCTAGGGCTCAGCACTGGCTGACTATAGGTGGGAGACCCCAGGCACAGTGAGATGTAGTAATTAGTTCTTGGTTCTGACACAGAATCTCCCATTTGTATCAAGATGTGGAGGTGGGTGGGGTTAGCAAAGGGAAGACGAACAAAGAAATAATCATGTATTATTTCTAAACAACACACAAAAAAATTCTGCACCCTCCAGTCTAGTTAGGAGGTCTCCATGAAATTTAAAAAAAAATTAGAACTTTGGGCAGATGACCCACCACTGAGCCAGTTTTCAGTACAGGCAGACCTCAAGAGTACTCTGGGTTCAGTTCCAGACCACCATAATAAAGCAAATATTACAATGAAGAAAGTCAAATGAATTTTGTGGTCTTCCAGTGCATATAAAAGTTATATTTACACTATACTGTCTATAGTCTATTAAGTGTGTATATACACATAATATACATACCTTATACACACATAATATACATACCTTAATTAAATAATACTTTATTGCTAAAAAACGCTAACCACCATCTGAACTTTCAGTCAGCTGTAATCACCGATTACATCAGATCACCATAGCAAATGTAATAATGAAAAAGTTTGAAATACTATAAGAATTGCCAAGCTAAGGGTGCCTGGGTGGCTCAGTCAGTTAAGCATCTGACTCTTGGTTTGAGCTCAGTCATGATCTCAGGGTCATGGGATCAAGTCCTGCATTAGGCTGTCTGCTCAGCAGAAGTCTGCCTGAGATTCTCCTCCTCTCCCTCTGCCCCTCCTCTGCTCATATGCTCGCTTACATTCTCTCACTCTCTCAAATAAATAAATAAATCTTAAAAAAAAAAAGAAAGAATTGCCAAACTATGACACAGAGGCAGGAAGTAAGCAAACCCATTGGAAAAATGGTGCCAATTGATTTACTCAATGCAGGGTTACCACAAACCTTTAATTTTAAAAAAAATGTAATACCTGCAAACTACAGTAAAATGAAGCACAATAAAGCAAAGGTATGCCTATATTTGTCAGTGGTGATATAGTCACCTATTTGCTGTTGACAGCGATGCTGATGATACCAGCTCCTCTCTCAGACAGTAGACAAGCTTCTATTTCAGTCCTCTCCTCACCTGACCTATCACTGGCATCTGACATAACAGACTGCCCTCCCCTTGCAGTACTTTTCTTGGCTTCCAGGACTCCCCACACTCCCCTGGCTTTACCTTTGATCTTGTTTTTTGGATCCTCCTCATGCTCACAAACTCGAACATGGCAGTATCTTGGAACTCAACTCTTGGACTTTCCTCTATTTGCCCTCACTCCCCTGGTGATCTCATGTGATCTCATGGTTTTAACTACCACCAATACCATCCGACTAGGTCTCCCCTCAACTGCAAGTTTATATCCATCATGTAGACAACTCCAGAATTCTTCCCTATCCCAGGAAGGAAGAACTGAAGCTTTGGATTACTTAGGATAAGAACCTTAGAGTCCTGGACTTCTCTCTGCTTTCTATGATGAAATGCTTACCGACCCACCTTTTCTCCAAGTATATGCGGTGCCACTTGCATGGATCTGATTCTTGGCTTTTGGTTTTGTTCCACTGGTCTAATTATATTCCTGCAACAGTACCACACTGTCATCCTCATGACTGTTTTATAGTAAGTTTCCATTTGAAAGAGCACCTCAGCCCTCTTTTTTTCTTCCTCAGGATTGTCTTGTTTTTTTTTAAAGATTTATTTATTTATTTAATAGAGGAAGAGGGGTGGGGGGAAAAGCAGAGGGAGAATCCTCAAGGAGACTCCTTGCTGAGCACAGAGCCTGACATGGCCCGATCCCAGAACCCTGAGATTATGACCTGAGCTGAAATCAAGATTTGGATGCATAACCAAGTGAGCCACCCAGGTGCCCCAAGAGTGTCTTGACTATTCTCAGCTTTTGGGCTTCCATATAAATTGTCGGGGAGGAAATATAAAGACCTTACAATGTTACTATTTCTTTACTGCCCATCCAACTTACATGCTATTATTAATGTGTATGCTGTAATCCTACCTTATTTTTAAAATTTTTTTTATTTTCAGTAGGCTCCACACCCAATGTGGGGCTCGAACTCATAATCCCAAGATCAAGAGTCGTATGATCTACTAACTGAGCCAGTCAGGCAACCCTCTACTTTATTTTTAACCCTAGGAGACCCCATCATCATTGTTTACAGTCAAATAGCACATAGGTTTTCCCACATATTTACCACTTTTTCTTCATTCCTTCTTAAAACTATGGTTTTCCATATGGGATCACATCTGAAGAACATTCTCAGGATTTCTTTCAGTGAAAGATTCAGTTGGTTGCAAACCCTCAGCTTTTGTTTGGCTATAAATATCTTTCTTTTATACTAATACTTCTACATTACATTTTTCCTGGGTACAGAATTCTGGGTTAGCAATTGTTTTCTTTTCAGCACGTGAAGATAGACATGTCACTGCATTCTGACTTCCAACCACTATGTGAAATCAATGGCCAATCAAACAATCTCTCCATTAAGGGTAATTTGTCTTCTGATTTCTGACTGCATTTGAGATTTTTCTCGTGTCTTATATATTCTATGGTTTCACAGAGCTAGAGTTATTATTTTTCCTGCTTGAATTTCACTGGGATTCTTCAATCTCTGAATTGGATTTCTGTTAGCAGAACTAGCCAACTAGGAGACCCCCAGTCAGTGTATCTCATTCATTAGTATTCTCACCTCTTTTTCCAGTAGTATAATTAAATACACATGAAATCCTCTCACTCTATTAATTTCTATTTTGAATTTTCCATTTTCTGCCTCCCTGTGCTACATTATGGATAATTTTTTGTAACTTGAACGGCAGTTCACAAATTATCTCTTCAGCTATGTCTAATTGGTTTTAAATCCATCCCTGGCATGTGTGTGTGTGTGTGTATACATATCATATATAGTATTATATATTATTTATTCACATTCATTGATATATATTCATTTCTTGAAGATTTATTGGCTGGGTTTTAAATCTTTAGGTCATTTTTAAAATAGTTTCTTATTTTTGGGACACCTGGGTGGCTCAGTTGGTTGAGAGTCTGCCTTTGGCTCAGGTCATGATCTCGGGGCCCTGGGATCAAGTCCCGCATCAGGCTCCCTGCTCTGCCGGGAGTCTGCTTCTCCCTCTGACTGCCACTCACCCTGCTTGTGCATGCGCTCACTCGCTCGCTCTCTCTCTCTCTCTCTCTCTCTCTCTCTCTCCTTCCCTCTTTGACAAATAAACAAACAAAATCGTTAAAATAGTTTCTTATTCTTTGCAGATATTTTCAAACTGGACATTTCCACCTGCGATTGATATTTCCAGTATCTTTAGTCTTTGCCGTCTCTCCACGCTGTTTCTCTTTCATGGTGCTTTAACTTCTTGTATAATTGATTATTTTTACCTGCATTCTCTCCACTGTCTTTGAAAATTTCTTTTGGGGAAATTTTTTGAGGATGGGTGTAAATCTGCCTTCCCACAGAGAGAAGTGTGCTTGCTTCTGCTGGGCACCCGGAAGAACGACTTGCTCTGGCCACATTCACAGTCCGAGCTTCCCTGGTCCTCTCAAGTGACAAACAGGGCTGGAAGTCCACGATGGGGATTGTCCGTGGCCACTTCTCAGGGACAGGGTTTTGTTTGCCTGTTTCTCCCTACTTAGAGCCAGAAATGCTAAATTAAACTTTACATCATTCCAGCTTAACACATTGCGACTCGCTACATATTCTTGAGTAAATTCTGCACGCCTTGCTCTTCTTACAGTCCCATAAGTTGGGAGGAGGTGGGTTTAGTCCTACGTCACCTTTATTCTGAGAGTGTGCAGCTCTTTGTGGAGTCCCAGGCTAACTGGGTGAGAACGTCCTGTCAGCATCTCCACTTTGAGCGAGCCACACCCCAATTTCTATCCTCTTTGCCCCATAAAACCACCAAAAACCAAAGCCCAAGTTTGCCAAATGGGAGAATGTCCACAAGTCAAAAGCAGTATTGATGCCCAGGTATCTGTCTCCTTGGTTCCATTTCCCGTAGATGGATCTGTATTAGGAATATCTTAATATTCTTTACTAACCTCTTAGCCCCTCAAGGCTTTAAAAAGAATGAAAAAATATATTCATCCAATATTTCTTATATTCAGCAAGGTGGGATGCTATAAACATCCTAACCTAACATTACTGGAGATAGAAGTCTATTTTACTTATCCATTTCCTTATTTATGTACATATTTGCTATATGAAAAATCCTTAAAGGAGAGATCATTTTATTTTTTACTCTATCCCTAATGCCTAAGAACAGCGTCAAGTATATAGTTGGCACCTGTTACGTATATTTTTAAAATTTCTTTTAAAAGATTTTATATTAAGTAATCTCTGCACCCAATGTGGAGCTTGAACTCACGATCCCAAGATGAAGAGTGGCACACTCCAGTAACTGAGCCAGCCGGGCACCCCTCCCCCTTGAATATTTCTTAAATGAATGAATAAAGTCTTTGACAACAATATGCACATTGTGGGAGGCTCTGAAATGCTAAATTAAACTTTACATCATTCCAGCTTAACACATTGCGATTCATCACATATTCTTGAGTAAATTCTGCACGCCTTGCTCTTCTTAAGCAATGAGAAGGTGAAGAATGCAAAATCTCAGTTTTAGCAAAGCAAGGCGCCTGTCCCCTCTGTACTTCATCTGTGAAATGGGGCGCTGAAATAGAAGGTGCCTAGGACCCCTTCTCTTTTTAAATCTCTGAGACTAAGACATGGCTCCTGTCCTTAATGAGCACAACAGCTCTAATAACCTCTGGTCAGGGCCAGAGGTAACACTGGCAAGTAGGTCCAGAAACTGATTATTTCAGTCCCAGAATAAGCAATCCTCCCCCAACCCTACGACTGATGTGTAGTCCTGCTTAGAAATGCTGTAAGGACACAACTCTCCTTTGTAAACCAGAAGTTCCAATTTTGGCTGCTAGACGGCATCTACCCATAAGGGGGGTGGACAGGGGTCTCAGGGACCCAGGCTTAGTTCTCTGAGTTTCACCTTCCTGGGGTCTTCTTGCTCCACTCACAGTTATCTCACCATACAGGCTCCCAAGAATGACTGACTACCACTTTATTGATCTGACTCAAACATGAATCACACCCATTCCTCATCTTCCCTGACACAGCTGAGACCCATGTGGGTCTTTGGAAAGGCTCTTTCAAACCCTAAAGGATAACACAGGGAAATAAACACAACTATAGGGGAGCTAAAGAATCAGGCTCGCACAGAGCCCAAGCTGGCTGGCTGTCCTCCGTGGTTTCCAGGCTCTGTTCTCTCCCACAAACCCACAGGGAGAGCCAGGCCACAGCCCGCACAGGCCGGCACAATTCTGCAGCCACCTTACCTGGGCTACCTCTACCAAGGCCTTGGTTTTTCTCAAGCTCTTGGTTTTCTTGGCACCCCCTCACAGCCAACCCCTGGAAGTTCCAACTTCAAACCCCTGTGCGCAGGGCTAAGAAGATAGAACCTCCCTACCCTCTTCCATCTGGGAAGACAGAACCCCCTTCTGTAGCTATTCAAGGCCACTGACCCCCACCCCAGGTCTGAGGGAATCACCTTTCCCTCTTCTGGTGGCTGGCACCCACAGTGGCCTCACTATCTGGTAAGATCCTCCCTGTTTAGACAGGACTGTGGCTTCATCTCTCCTAGCCCCTCACCACCCCCAAAGCATGCTAGAATAACACACCCACAGTGTTTGCTCTATGGTATCTACATGCATAAGTCATAGGCCGGATTTCCATCAAGGAAATTACCATGAACAAGATGGAGGCGAAGTTCACCAAGTAACCCGGGAAACGATCTTTCCAGGTCAGCTTATCTTCATCATCCTGGGGAAACAGGAGAATACAATCAGATGGCACAAACAACAGATGTATCCATTTTCTCTCAAATTTGCACACATTTTCATATCCTTAGTCATTCATTACTCTGAATAGGTGTTCTCCTGGTCTCTGATGCTTTCCTCTTCACATCCACAACAGCCCACCTAATTTTGTGACTTCTGCATAGCCTGGAAAAACTATGGTTTTTCCAAAGAGGACAAGATTTGATTCTGGCCTCACACTGAGCTGAAGTTTCAGTGATCAGTCATGTGATCATTTCTGAGCCTCTATTCTTCATCTGTAAAAAGGACACAGTCATGACACCCATCCTGCCTACTGCAGGGGATGGTCTTATTACTTTGTTTCATTTTAATGAGAAGCATGTGAACATAATGAAGCAATGGACAAATGACAGCTAGAACCCAACCACAGAGCAGCATCTCAAGAGAAGTCATTCTTTAAATGAATCTTAGATCCTTGCAAGCGTACAAATTACCTACAATCGCCATTCTTCAAAGAATCTGTATGTGTTATCATTTGTTTCCTCCAAATTGACTGCATTCTCCCCTGGTCACACAAGTAAACATTTTGAGGCAGAGGTTAGTCTGATGCCTTACAGTCTGTCTGCAAACCCTACCTCTTCCACTCAGACTGGGTCCAGTTCACCCAAGCCACTGTCCTGGGTCGGCCATGCCACCAACCACAGTCCTCCTTTGGTGAATTTGAGGGGCCCTCCCTGGCAGGGTAATGCCAACAAGGCACGGTGGGCAGAAATCCTTGTTCATTAGCTGCCATTTAACTTGAGCCTGGGCACTTGAATTCTCTGAGCTGCTTTTTTATAAAGTTAGAATTGGTGCAGTGTCCTGTCTACTACTAAGGTTGTGGTGAAGACCCATTGAAGCTCTGCTGTCAGGAGTCCTCATGCATCTCTGTAATAAGTCAGAGTCAGACTCAGCAAGTCAACAGTCCAGGGCCTCCTGCTCTGGTTTCTCTTCCCTCCTCCTGCTTCTTTCCCAGCACACCTGATTTGGCTCTAGCAACAGTGCCATCTAGCCTTTGAGAGCTTGTACTGTAGGCTAAGAGCCTTCTTGGCCTGAAAGACTTATTTCTAAGAGCCAGTGGGTGCCCATGGTGGGAAGACCTTGGGGCCAGGCATGGTAGGGAAACAGAAGAAAGTGGGTATGATCACTGCCCTGGGGGGGGGGGGCTCACAGTCTAATGAGACAGGAGGGACTCCCGCACCAAAGAGCTTCAGGAATCACTTGCCATTCAAGAGAGAGGGTTATCTGGGGAGAGAGCCTGTGGGCAACTTGAGAAAGGAAGGATGTGTCTTTCTCACTGCATGCAGAAACTGAGCACAGGGCTAAGCTGGCTCAAAAATGGGGGTGCAAGTGAGTGTTAGGGCAGAAACCATCCAGTGATTAGCACTGGCATTCCCAGATGACATAAGCAAGTGAGACTCAGCTGTCATAGCGTGACAGAATCCAAGCTCTAGATTCCGAGACCAGCAGACTTTCCATCACACAGTGAGAACAGGTAACTATAGGTCATAACCATTCTGAATAGGTGAGAGCATGTAAACTTATTTCTATTAGGACTGGAATAAGGCTCGCTCATATAATAAGTCAACGTTAAGAGGGAATAGCATTCTTTTACTTATCTCCTTCAGGGTTCATTCTTAGTTGCACTCACACTGGTGATATTTTCCTCTAAGATTTTGAGAAGGAAAACTGAGGATGAGTGATGGATGATAACACTCAATAGAGATTCAGGATGGAAATACGGTAGAGCGTGGCAGGCTCTTCCTGAGACCCCCACTGTGCAGGGAAGCTTTTGGTGATTCTCTTTTTTCCTTCTCTCTGGCCTAGACATGAGAGGTTCTGCCTCAAACCCCAGCAAACCAGGGGTGCTCAGAAATATCAGTGGTGACCCAGGAAAAATCCAGTTAGAAGTTCCACTGGTTACTTCCCAGTGGGGCTTCTGAGTGAGAAGCAGGGCCAAGAGGGGTGGAAAAACCTATGCTCCATCCATGATGTGAGGAAAGGGGCAAGAAAAACCAGTCAGTGAGGGTGAGATGAGGCTCAGAGTGGCCCCCGGGGCAGAGCTGGACAGTCCTGGAAGAAATGGTGGAGAGGGAAGCATAAGTCAAGGAGCAGAAAATACAGCCAAGGTGAAATGGGCTCAAAGAAACAAGTACAAGTATACAGAATGACTAATAAACCCATGGGCCAAGTCAGGCTTCTGAGATAGTTTGGGCTAAGGCTTCCTGCCTGGTCATTGTCCACATGCTTAAGGCCAGAGGTCAAGAGGGATAAGATGTCTGTGGACCAGCCTCTACCATGCAATGACAACTCCGTCCTGGAGAATGAGTTCTCGTTCAGTTCCTCTCCAGAGACACAGTCTGAGCACCCAGAAGGGTGCTCCCTTGCTCTGGATACCTGAGTGCACAGAAGGGAGAAGGCTCAGCCCTGCCCAGGAGGAGCTCAGAGACCACCAAGGCATCAAAGAAAAGGATTTTCAGAGCTAATCCTGGTAAGGAATACGGTGTTACTATTTTGCATAAAAATGAAACAACTAAAAAGCAACTGAATTGGATATTCTCTCAAAGCAGCTACCAAGAGAAAAAGATTCATTTTGATGTAGATGTTCTGATGCTTGTTGGAAAATCACCTTCCCTCTCATGTTTACCCTGCTGAGTTTTTGATTTTTTGTCCTTGTTGTTTTGTGGGGTTTTTTTTCCCCCCCTGGAACTCACAGCTTCCAACATACACACAGTTCTCATACATTCAGACACTAGCCAAACACAAGGGTTGGGAGAAACACAGACTGCAGACTGCTTCCAAGCCCCCAAAAGTTCCTAGTGAAGATGTCAGTGACTAAAGCAACCTTTATGTGTAATAACCGTCTCTGATAGTGGAAGCTAACCGTCTCTGATAGTGAGTCTCCACTCACTGGCACATTAAAGAGGTGAAGATTCATGGCAAAATGCCATTAATTTAAACACACTATGCAGGAAAGTTCCATTGCCAGTGTATGGGATAAGAGAAAGAGAAGTAGGCTTGGAAGCTGAACAATCTGAGTTTAACTCTTGTCTCTACTACTGCCTAGTCAAGTGACCTCAGAAAATACCTACAACCTCAGGTTCATCATCTATAAAGTCATTGTATTCTTTATTTGTAAAATATGTGATAGTACTATCACACCAAATTACTATGTGTCTTATATTGATTACCAGCTTATGGAGAGGTCCAAGCCAGTACACCTGCACACACAGCTAAGTGAGAACTCTCAGGACCTTCCTCTCCTTTTTTAAAAAAGATTTTGTTTATTTATTTATTGTAGAGAGAGAGAGAGAGAGTGCACACGCAAATGGCAGCGGGGGGCTGGGCAGAGGGAGAAGGAAGAATCTCAGACTCTGCTCCGAGCACAGAGCCCGATTGCAGGGCTCAAACCCATGACCCTGAGATCATGACCTGAGCTGAAACCGCAAGTCAGATGCTCAATGGATAGAGCCACCCAGACGCCCCCCTCCATCTCCTTTTAACACCAGGGGTGACAACAGTTGTCCCCCCTAAGCAAGAGAGGCAGTGTGTGGGTCAGGAGTGGATGGCTGTGAGAGATTTGGGAACTAGAAGGCATTGTACAAAAGTAAGATCTCATCATGTTCATGACTGTATCAAAAGCAGGTGATTAGGAAAGCACTCAGCTAATGTCCCCATTGTTAAGAAACAAGCCTAGCTGTCATCTGTGTTTGTGGCTTTGTGTCTGCTGTCTTGGGTCTTTGTCCCTGGACTGTGGCTCCCACTTCCGAGGCTCCAAATAGCAAAGAGCACAGCGACATTCACGTAACAGCAGCAAACTGCCCTTTTGGCTGACTGAGCAGTTGGAAACGGGAGCAGTGAGAGTATAGCAGGTGAGAATACTATTTAAACAAATCCTGTGGAAAGCAGCTTTGAAAAGCGGCCAATCATCCCTGAGCTGTTTTATTTTTTCATTTTTAGTCAAGGTACAATTTACATATGGCAAAATTCGCCTTATTGGCATGTAGTTCTGGAAGTTGTGATGAATGTACACTGTTGTGTAGAAACAACCACAATAAAGACAAGGGACAATTACAATTCACTCAATATCTAACCCCCCCAAGTCCCTTTGGAGCACTTCCCCCCCAGTCTCCAGCTCTCCGCATGACCTGCCATGTGTGCCTTTAGTTTTGTCTTTCCCAGAATGCCGTGTAAGTAAACCCAGACAGTGTGGAGCCTTTCGAGCCTGACTTCCTTCATTTATCACAGCACAGTTGAGATGCATCTGTATGGCGTTCTCAGGGGCTTGCTCCTTCTCATTGCTAAGTAGCATTTCACTGTATGGACGTGCCATGGTCCATTTACCGAGAGAGGTCCGGGCTGTTTCCAGTCTCCTGTGATTACGAATAAAGCCATTATAAGTCCTCGTGTACTGCTTTCGGTGTGAGCACTGGTTTTCATTTCACTTAGTTAAATACCAAGTTGTGGAATTGCTAAGTCATAGGGTAAGTCTATGTTTGATTTTATAAGCCACTGACTGCCAGACCATTTTCCAAAATGACCATGCCATTCTGCATGTGCACCAGTAACGTACGAGAATTTGTCCCTCTGCTTTCTTTTTCTTTAAATAAGCTTTTTATTTTAGAAGAGCTTTAGATTTACTGAAAAGCTTCGAAGATGGTAAAGAGTCTAGGTATATATACTCAGTTTCTCCTATCACCCTATTAATATGGGTATGTTTTTCACAACCAATGAACCTGTACTGTACATTACTGTTACCTAGTTTATACTTTATTTGGACTTTCTTAATTTTTACCTAATATCCTTTTTTTTGTTCCAGGGTTTCATCCAAGAGGCCATATTATTATTAATCATCATATCTCCTTAGGCTTCTCTAGATTATGATGGTTTCTCAGACTTCCTTGTTGTGGATGACGTTTTAGAGGAGTACTGGTCAAGTATTTTCTAGAATGTTCCTTCATATAGGCTTAGCTGAAGTTTTCCTCATAATTAGATGGAAATTACGGGCTTTGGTGAAGGAACTCAGGGCGCAGGCTCAGTGGAATGTCCCAAGCTCAAAATGTCCCAGAAGAAGAATCATCTTGTTCCATAAAACTTCTTCTTTTATATCCCCTGACTCAGTGAACTGAACCACGACCCTTTGAGCAGAGAAAGCCTGAAACTGAGGCATTCGCTTGGACTATTTCCTCCCCTACACTCACCGCATGCTGCCCCAAGTCTTGTAGAATCTATCTCCATAAACATTCTCCTCATCTGATCCTCCTGTCCTTTCTACTGCTGATGCTGCAGTTCAGGCCCCAAGCATCTTCGGTTTCATTACCTTCTGCTCTAACTGCTCATGTCCTTGTCTTTCCTCCTCATGGACTTCCAGCTGCAGGAGAGCAGAGACCCTGTCTTACTTGTCTGCATGCACCTGGTGTTTAATTAAGCAAAGCAGCAGGTACACAGTGTAAGCTGAGTAAATGTGCAATCAGTGTGTCTCCTGTCAGTTTCATGGACACACCTAACCAGCCTCACCTGGGTCCCTCCCTTGCAAGGAGGCAAGAAGGGCACAGCCCCAACACTTAGAATTCAGTGAGGCCAATGCTAGGTGGGAGAAAGATTGATGGTTCCTCCTTCGGCCCTGCCTCTAGGGACACTTTGCCTTGATTGATTTCCTGAGACAAGGGGTCGGTCCAACCATCACAGTAGGTGGAGGTCTTCTCTCAACGTGGTGGTGAGTGAATCCAAACCCCCAGTCTGGTCAGGGGCAATACCATGGAGAACTGAGGATGGGGAGGGCTGGCAGTGCTCAGATGGGGTTTCTGAGGGAAATCTTCTGGGGGAACTACCTATTTCCAAGGACCAGGGTAAACTAGGATTGGGTAAATGTCATGACCGATGGGAGCTGGCCCAGGCAGGGGCACCCTGCAAGAGTAGGATTGGGAGATTGACTGAAAAGGGGGGTTGGGTGCAACTCTAAAGAAAAGTCTTTTTTTTTCTTTTTTTTTTGTATATTTTATTTTAATTTTATTTTTATTCTTTGCCCAAGGGGTACAGGTCTGTGAATCATCAGGCTTACATCTTTCACAGCATTCACCAAAGCACAAACCTTCCCCAATGTCCATAACCCATCTAAAGAAAAGTCTTAATCCAGGTTCAACTATGTCTGATAAGGGTCAAGTAGCAGTAGCTTATTCCAGTGTCATTGTCAAGAAGGCAAGCTCTCAAAGTTGACTAAGTGCCACGCCTGAGGTCCCTTTGCTCGATGCCTCTGGTGTACCATGATTGGACACAGCTGGCTGAAGGAGACATGAATACATGGGAGACATAAAGGACAGTGGGTTGAGAAGGGATGAAACACTAGGCAGAGAGGGACAAGGAGAAGAAATGTAAGATACTTATCCATTGGAGTGTCCTTGGGGCACTGTCAGAGGTGAGGACCCAAGAAAACCCAGGGATGCCTGGGCTCCAGGACAGTAGGGGTGACAGCCTGGTCCTGCATGGGTGCAGGTCTCAGGGTTAGGGAGATTTATTCACCTTCACCAGCTGGCCCATTGCTGCATCACTGGGAGGGGGACACCTCAGCCCAGTTTCAGATGGAGATTCATAGCCAAGGCAGCCCACATCCTAAATTCCGCCACTCACAGGACAGTGTGGGTTAAAGGCAGAGATGGGATTCAGTCCCCTTTCACTACATAAATGAAAGCCAGAAACTAATAAGAGTTCTGTTGTGAATTTCTAGAGCCTTCTAGATACATGTTAAATAAAATAATGAGGAAAAAGATAGTGAGACTCAGGGCTGGGGACTGGCAACCTATAAAATGGGGCCATCAAGTTACATTTGCAAAAAAAGAAAAACAACATTCTTTGCTCATTTATCCTCCTTCTCATTCCCCTTTGCTTCTTCCTTGCTTGAGCTGAGCCTCTCACCAGCCTGGTTGGGAGAGCCCGTGGTATCCCTCAGAACCGTGCAAGGTAGGTGAGTCTGGGGGCAGCCACCTGGGCCTAATTGCCAGCTGGCCCACTTAAACTATAGGACCACAGGCCTGTGACCAGCTTCTCTACACCTCAATTCCCTCATCCCCGAACATGAGACTGAAAATACTGGCAGCTGTGCAAGACAGCTTCTGTGGAGATGAAAGCGGTAACACAAGCGACTCTGCCTGAGTCTGTGCCTGGCACCCAGCTTGAACCCAGTACTTGGGACCTAATGTCTTTACCATCATTACAATCGCTTCGTCTATCAGGGACCTTGGTTCTGGCTGGAACACGTTAGGCAAAGCTCCCTTGTCAATGTAACAAAGAAACCCCAGTTCGCGATGGGCAATGCTCCCTACAGCACAGACCCAGGGGCCACTCTTCCTGTTCCAAGGCTACCCAACCCTCCCATGTGACCTCGTTCTGCCATTCTGGTGCCACTCTGCCCTCACACATGGCTGCTTGGTGCTCCCTCTGTTGGGTGAACCCTCAAGAACTCTCCAAATCATCTACTTAAGGAAGAGAGGGCCCACCAACTTTACCATCTTCTCTCCCTCTCTTGAATTCCTCTCCTAAAAGAGCTCCTCCTCCGGGAAGCCTTCATGGACTGTCCAGAAGAGTGAGGCCAGCTTGGGAGTGCATGTATCTTCTTTCACTGAAGCTGAGGGCCCCAGACTGGTCTTGGTCCCCACAGCCCAAGCACACACAGCCTCTTGGGCTGAGCCTTGTGGACTTGCCCACAACTAAGGCCCAGAGCCATCGAGAGAGTCTAGAGTAAAGAAAGACTTTTAGGGACAGGGCCTCCATTGAGGAGGGAAGTCTTGGCAAAGGAGCCAGAGGCAGTCACGTGGCATACCACCTAAGCCTACAGGCATGCCTGAAGCCCAGGGCTGAATGCAGTATAATTTGTGGCTAAAATGGAAAACATTCTTGAATCCTCCCACTGCTTGGTTTTCCCAGCAGACATAGAAAAACAGACTCTGGCTCCCTGTCTCCCGTCCTGAGGTCCAGCCTGCTTACTCTGACCCCTCAGGCTCCCCAGACAGCTTACTGCTTGGCTTTCTCTGATTCCCAACCAGTTGCCTTGGCCTTCTTGGGTTCCAGTACTAGGCTGAGCTCCTCTCCCTCCCTGACCCCAGTCCCCACTGCCTGGTCTCAGACTGGGGACAGCCCCTCTCCACTCACTCTCTCAAGTGGACACCCTTCCCTACTGTCCCTCTGCAGGCCTCCCTGTAGTTTGGTCTGAAGTCATCAGTGCCTCCCATTAGCACTACATGTGAATCCTTAATATGTAACCTCACCTAGACCACACAAAGGCCTTAAGTCAAACAACCATGGACTAAGAATGCATCTAAACCCTGTGGCCGGCCCCAAGGCTGACATGATCGGGGCTCTGGCTGCTCTCAAACTTTATTTCCTACCACTCAATCCCTTGCTTATGCCACTTTAGTCCATTGGCTTCCTTCCTGTCCACTGGACACGCCAGCTGGCTTCCACCCCAGGACCTTTGTCAGACTCCTCTCCCACCTCTTTACCCAGCTGGGCCCTCAGCCCACCCTTCCATTCTCAGTGCTGCCACTGCCTGCGCCCCATGAGGTCTATCCCAACATGTCAGTCCATCCCCTGGCCCTTACCGTTCTTGATCAGAACCCTCTTCACTGTTAAAGCTACCTTGTTTATTTATCTCCTCTCCATCTCTTTGAGGAAAATGTAAGCTGCATGGGGGCAGGAAGCCTGTGTGTCTAAGTCTGCACTGGATCCCCAGCACGGAGGTCAGCCGGGCCCGTGGAGTTCACAGGCAAGTATGACTCAGCAGGTGAATATCAGCTCGCAACCAACAGCCTCATTCATTTTGGTAGTGCCCAGTGCTCATAAGGTTGGGCCTGAGTATTTTGTCTCTGAGTGCATCCAACCCAGTCTCATGCAACAGGAGCCCACAGAACAGTGTTGTACCATGGCCTCAGGTTACGCACCAGTGCCAAGACCTGAGGGGAAAATGCATAAGATTCGTGGTGACCTCTCAAGATTTTAAGAAAAATAGTCAAGGACTAGGTCCACAGGCATGTGCCAATGAGGACAGCTTTTCTCAAGGAAAATGCTATAGGGAAGAGCGTTAGCTCTTCCCTCCTGCTGCCTCCAGGCAAGGAGGCCCTAAGCCACCCTGTGCTAATCAGGAAGATCTCTGTGACAGAGACACTGCAGCCACACTTAGCTCCTCCTGGTGCTTCTTGTCCCTTTAGGTCACATATTCTTAGTCTAACCTACAAGCCTCTAGCTGCAGTGTGGACCCTTTCCTTATATTCTAGCCCACACAATAGAGAACCGATCTGTAAAATATTTGTTCACAAATGGGAAGTTCCTCATGAAATCCCCCCTTATTCTTGCTTTCTTCAAATACCTGAAGAATAACATGCTTGTCATTCTGATTTTTTTTTCTACCAAACATGCGTGGCTCTGCATTCCTATCTGTATCTATTACCTCTGTACTACAATGATGTTGTAGGTGGGTCTCCACACCTTACTGGGCTGGGGGCAGGCAGGGGGCTGGGAAGCAAGTCCTGAGCCCTGGAGACTAGATTGGGGGTTTAGTCCCCCACAGATGCTCAGAGAAGACGGTGGCCACTGTACAGGGGTGAAGTTGGAATAGGACACCCAGGGCAATATTCCTGGCTCCCACATTAGCTAATAATCACAATCACTTGGGGAACTGTTCAAAAGACACCAATGCCTGTCCATGTCCCAGATCCACTCAGTCAGAATCTTGGGGGTGAGTCTGTTTTTGAAAATGCTTCATGGATGATGCCATAGATCAGCCTCATTTGGGAAATAGTGCTCTTCAGGACACACCCCTTCCTCGCTGTTTCTGCTCTGGGGCCTGTATTCCTGTGGTCTGTGAACAGAGCCTCGGAGAGGGGCTCACAGTGTGGAAGCAAGGTTGGAGACCATTTCCCCGTGAGCAGTGTGTCCACACAGAATTTGTCATGTCAGCAGTGCTGCTGGCCCAGCCAAGTTGCCAACTGACCCCCAGCCACGCCCTGCCCACCATCCCACAGGCTGACTACAGGGACAGAGCCGGTGCCCATCACACTCGAGTGCGGTGATACATTTCAGCTCCACTGCTATGCTGTGCGGGCAGCTCACAGAGTAAGAAGGGCAGGAGAGAGGGCGGAGTACCCGCTGGGCCTCAGCCATGCTTGGGAGGCCAGCCGCTGAGACCTGGTTTGATTTTTGAGCCATTTGTTTGACATATCAGAGACCTAGATGGCAGCTGACTATCTGGACTTCGTTTGTAAAGTTTACCCTGCATTTGGTGAATGTGTTGAGCTTTAAAATTCCCCACTGTGTGCAGAGCTGCATCCCAGGCACCATATTAGGGGATGGTCACTGCCCTCCATTCAAAACCAGAGGTAACAGCCTTCTCCGTGCGGGGGAAATAAAAAGGACATTCGGAAAAGTGTTGGTAACTCTTATCGAAAGATCATGCCCTTTGAAAGATTCCACGTGCAAATGAATAAATAATGAACTTAACTCTTCCGAGTAAGGACAATTTGTTCACTGTTTTAGTAAAGTTGTCAGTTTGTTCTGGCCTCAGCCCAGGGACAGAGCTGTTGCTATTTCACCACAGTTAGACTGTTACATTGTATACATCTAAACTAGCCTTAGCTTGGAACCAGGACTTCATGAGAAACAATCATTGAGGAACTTGCAACAACAGTAAACTGGCAAAAAGTTTAGAGTAAACTGTAATTAACTCTCATCATGGTATCTGGTGACACTGAACTTGAGCCTGTGATATTGTTGGTTTGGTTTCCAATGTCGTTAACTAGTAGACAACAGTGGCTCATTACTACTCCTCTTCATTAAGAACAGGGGTCAGAACAAATAGAAAGGAACCCCAGCAAGGGAAATGGGGTAAGCCAGACAGAAATCCCTCCCTCAGTCTTCCTCAAACTCAGGGGCCCCAGTCAAGGGAGGTGGACTCCACTATGCTTCAGGAGGGCGTGTGAGCTCCAGCGCTGGCCCTGGCACCACCTGTAGACACATCCAGAGCCACTAGAACACACGGTCTTCAGCAACCCGTTCTGAAATTAAAAAGTGAAATAATCCATACAGGGATGTCTCCTTCCGTAGGGACTGTTGGTGAGGGGAGACCCTGCCCCATCCACGCATGCTTCTCCCTTGGGTTTCGTGCCCTCCATGTCCTGCTAGGCCGAGGATATCCCAAACAGAGTCCTAAGACCCTACCAGACATCAGTGTCCGTGGCATGCCTCACCGGGCTCTGGCAGACAGAGGGGAGGGAAGCAAAGGAGAGGAAGAAAAGTCTATAAAGGGGAGGAAATGGAGGAGCAAGGGGGAGGATGGTTGCAGGCACAGGTAGTCTCTGCCCAACTTTGTCCGTCCCCACTGCCCCACAGGCCCCAGAATGAGGCTCCGCCCACAGAGAGCTACTGAGTGGACTGAGCGTGTGCAGGTCCCAGCATGGGAGGGCAAACTGGGCTTCCCTGAATCCAAACAGACCCACAGCAGCTGCTGCAGATGCCTCTCACCAGGCCAACTGGTGAGGAAGGGAAGGACCTGAGGCCCGACGCTATCAGTAGAGGCAGTGCACTGCCACACTGCCCAGCCATCGTCTCGTCTGTATACAGACCTCGTCATCAGCCCCTCTGACTCCCCAGGCAGTACTGAGTTCAGAGCATTTATTTTTGACATGAAAGAAGGGTTACAATCCATTAATAGGCTGCTGGGGTCAGGCCTCTCAGATGTCAATGATGCAGTAGCCCTACCCACCAGACTATTGAGAAGAGGTGCTGGCAAGTCCTTTTGCAGTGATTTTGTGAGTGTCTACTGTGCGCAGGGACTGTGCACTGTGCTGTGCTCTAAGACTCTCAATGTCATGACAGAGACAGATGGGTAAACAGATACAGTGCGGTGGAGTACTTGCTGGGACGTGGCCATGACCAGGATGCTGTGGAAGCAAGATGGAGGAACTCTTAACTTTCTGTGTTCAGAAAAGACTCAGAGGAATGCATGAATGAGTGCTTGTACAAACATGTGTGCATACACACACATGCACACACATATATTCATGCTTTGTGGTCCAGGAGTACCCCCAGAATAGTGACTCTGCTTAGCTAAGGTAGTGGTCCAAGACTGACTGTTCTGTCCATCCATCCCTCCACCCATCCACCCACCACCCATCCATCCACCCACTCATCCATCCATCCATCCATCCATCCATCCATCCATCCATCCTTTACTGTGTGCTTACTATGCTACAGGCACTTTTCAGGATTTTTTATATATCTGATCTCACTTATTCCTCACAATAACTTTATGAGATAGGAATTATTAGACCTATTTTACACTTGAGGAGATTAGGACCCAAGAAGATTAGTTACTTGACCAAGGTTACACTAGTATATTAGTAAGTCACTGAGCTAGAGTTTTAATCCAGATCTGGATAATTCCAAATCGGTGTTCTTCTACCTTTCCTGCATTCTTTACACCATGTCCTTCGGAACACTGAATTTTCCAAGTACTCATAGATGGTCCACAGCACAACTTCTCTCTCTCTTAGGAAATGTAATAGGCCAATGCATCCCAGAGGCTCTGAGAAACCCATAAGTATGTCCACATAATCCAGCACTAAGAGACCAAGCTGGCCATGGGAACTTCTTGGGCAGCCAACTGCCTGTCCCGCGGCACTTTGACAAAAGTTGCTTAACCCCCTTCCCTGACCTAGGATCACAACTCCAGACTTGTTCCCTCCAGCAAGGTAATTTTTTCTCCAGTCAGCAAATAACGATTTGACCTTATGCCAATCAATAACCCAGCCCCTTGCATCTTGAAAATGTTCTTCTCCCACCGGCCCTTCACCTCTGTTCTCCCCCCTGGGCTGCTGGGATTTCCACGAAATGCAAAGGGTAGAGGGACTATTAGACTTCACAGAAGTGAGGGGTTTGACCTGCAAGTTGGGGTTGCATGTACACTGGAACCTTCTGACTCTGAGTCTTAAACAGTTACTGGCCCAGGACAAGAACCCATCTTCCTGGTTACTCTGGCCTCTTACCATCCACCATAGGTGCTCCTGTTGGGCTATCCGGACAGTGGCCTTGTTTTCAATGTTCAGCTTCTCCAACCTCAACTTCAGCATTAAGGAGAAGCTCTATCTGTACTTACATCTCAAGTTTCTCTTTCCATCCTGCTCACAGTTCTCTTCCTGAAAAGGAAGCAGACTGGCAGGACCAACCCAGACAGGAACACCCGTGCCCAGAAGAGATTTTACTCACTGCCTCAGAAAGTGAGGCAAGGCCCTGCCTCTCCCCACCTGCAGCCAAGAACCAGAAGCCAAGGGTGACCCAGTGTGCTGTCTACCTGGGGGAGCCCCCTCCACTCTGTGGCCCGTCCCACATCCCTGTCCCCCCATCCCCCACACCCCCCCAGGGAGTCAACACACGTCACCTCCTTGCACTCCAGGAGCTGACTCACTGCATTTTTGGGCAATGACTGCCCGGAAATCTGCGGCCTCAGCTACTCCAAGCAGGCTCCCTGCTTTGCACCACAGGGTACAGCCACCCCACTGTGTCGCAGGCTAAGGGTTTGGTTTGCTTTTTTTTTTTTTTTTTCCAATGAGCTCAAGTCATCCCAAATGTTTAACCCCCAGGAGTGGCTGGAGTTGGCTCCCAGGTCATGCACAGGGCATCCCTTAAGGAACAAAATGCACAGCTTAACATGAGAGCTTGGCCTCTCCTGACCTCACCACCACTCACCCCTCCATCTCCAGGCCCTGGCAAAGGACAGCCAGGGGCTCTCTAGGAACCCACATGAGCTAGATCAGAGTTTACGGGTGATGCATTGTGTTTTGATTATGTCTGATTCAGAAACAATGAAGACTGAGGCAAGGGGAGGGAAATCTACTCTCTTGAAAATGGCAGATAACCTGAAAGAATGGTACCAGGGCAACAGATCCCTGATAGAAACAAGGAGTCTCCTTCCTTACTTTTCCTTTCTCTCCTTCTTCCCAACTGTTCCACCATGTTGTCAAGAAATACTGCAGGAGAGAAGGAGGAAAGACAAAAGGGAAGGAAAGAGAGCCTCAAATTCTCCTTCCTGCCTGGGGCACTCCTGTTGACTTCTTCTCTCCCTCCTTCTTGAGTGTGGGGAGGAAAGCATCAGGTAGTTCCCCCTGGGCTGCCTGAGACTCGAGGGCTCACAGTCCCCACTGATCTGTGTTGAGAAAGCATTCCTGAAGTCAGGTTCTAGCCCCAGCTCTGCAATTTATTTGCTGTGTGGCCATTCAGGAGCCAGAAAGAAAAATAAAATTGCTTAAATTCCTCACTACCACATTTGACCTTGAAAAAGTAAAATGATTTTCAGAACTATGCTTATTACTATGTCCATCTCCTTTCTTCTCCCAAAGCTTCCAGGCCCTCCCCCCAAAGTTGGCCACCGATATTTTTGCAGACAAAGATTCTTAATGGTTGTGTAGTAAGTAATTAACCTTAACCAAAAGGAGGGCTGGCCTTTGCTTTTGCCTACTTAGAATGCCATGCCTGATGGGAGCATCTTTGTCTGGGGGATTTCTTTGGCCACCAGACATCATAATAATGTGATTTATGTGGGGATCTTTGGGTACAAGGCATCAGTTCTACCCCTAGACGGGCTGGAGACTAACGGTCAGCCATGCAAGTGGTATATGATCTGGGGAATTGCCCCGATTGGCAACACTCAGTGAGTACTGTCACACATTGATGCTGAGAAAGTGACACAGTGCTGCCCGGATAGGGAAAGAATGCTAGAAATTCTGTGTTTGGTATTTTCTTGGACCCCACCCTATGCGCTTCATCCCTTGGCTAGTTCCAACCTGGGTTTTTTCCTGAAAATACGGTGCCAGGTTTCAGTGAATTCTGAGCCTTCGAGCAAGTCACTAAATGTAAGGGAGGTATTGGAGAGCCCCAGACTTGCGATCTGTATCAGAAGTGAGGGCAGTCTGCAGAGTGGGTCTTCTAACTGTGCAGTTAGCTAACTCTTCACAGCTGGCTTCCACTTCCATGGTGGATAATACTGAATAACAGATTTCTAGATGGTGATTCCACTAGGGGAGCCACTCTTCCTCCAGTGGTCTGTGAAACTGACCTAATAAGGATTCTTAGTTTGGGGTGCCTGGGAGGCTCAGTCGGTCACGTGTCTGCCTCCAGCTCAGATCATGATACCAGGGTCCTGGGATCGATCCCTGCATTGGGGTCCCTGCTCCTTGGGGAGTCTGCCTCTCCCCCTGCCAGTACGCAGGTTCACGCATGCTCTCTCTCCATCAAATGGATAAAAAAAAAATCTTAAAAAAAAAAAAGACTCTTAGTTCATGAAAAGATTACAGGGCTAGCCTTAAACCTAGCGATCAGCTTTTAGAATTGTATAGTCAGCACAAATCGCCACAGTCCCAGGGTTGCAGTTTTTGGTAGTATCAGTAATCCTTCACGGAGACAGTGCTTAGGAGTCCCACAGCCTCATCTCGGCCACCTCGGCGGACCACGCTCACTGCTTCCTGCTTGGTCTGGTCATCTGCACGTGTCCACACGCAGGAGCCCATGAGCTCCCCGACAGGGGTGATCGGCCACCTCCTACCCATCTCCCACTTTCTGGAGCTCAAGGCAGAAAGTAACACATGAAGTGCCTGATGAACTAAACCGGGACAGTGATCAGAGACAGTGATCAGTCCTGTCCACGGACGTGAGGTTCTTGAGCCCCATAAACAGGTTCTCTTTAAACTGACATCAACATCAACATCAACATCACATCACATCACATCATATCACATCACATCACATCGCATCGCATCACACGTCACAAGTCTCTTGCTCCTCTGGAAGAAGAGAGCCAGGAGGAAACACCAGCAGGGAGGCAGCAGCATGGAACGACCCGGTATCCTGGTGGCAGCCTCATAATCCTTGGGGGCTACGTGACCTCGCACAAGCCGCTTGACCTACGACTAGGTCCTCTCATCATGGGACAGCAAGAAACATGACATCTGCCCCACACCCCTGCCCTGCCGCCCAGAGATGCCCAGCGGAAATCATTCTAAAGCCCGCATTGGCGCAGACTCTACAGACATTCTGAAGCATTGACTACCTGTTAGGGACTCTCGAAGGTGCTTCCACACCATTCTTTCCCTTAAGTCCTCACGTTCTGGTGTTGGGCACTACACATGGGGAAGAAGCCATGAGTGGGGGTACCAATGACATCAGCTGGCCACGAGGCAGTAATTACCAAAGCTACAAAAGAGGAGCTGAAGGTTCACTCCACTGTCTCCTCCTTTTCTGGGCATGTTTGAAATGTTCTAGTAACAAATGCACTTAAAACCCTCCTCTTGGCAACAGTGTGAGGCAAGTCTTCCTAGTCCCACTTTACCCATGGGGAACCAAGGCAGAACCAAGGAAACGTGGAGATTCCACACAGTGTTAGAGGGAGAGTTGGGTCTGAGACCACAGGGTCCTCCTTCCATGCAGTCTCCCCCAGCCCAAGCTCCCCAGCTCCAGGGAGGTGACCGTCCCACAGGGCCGGTACCTGCTCACTCACAACCACTCCTGCCCTCAGGAGGGGGTTCTCTGAAGGTCTAGGTTTGCTTCTAGGTTTGCTCCCACTGCAAAAGGGGGGAGAGATGAGCACAAACATCTTTCTCCTTCCTCTTCTATGTCAGGGGCCCCTTTCCAGCTTTCATTCGAGAAGTTTAAGGAACATGGAGCCTCCTCGAAGTCACTATCATCATCTGTGAACATTTGCTGAGTCCTCAAGAACACTGGGTAGGCATCACTGGAGGCTCCCAGAGTGTGTAGCACAGAGGCCTCAGCAACTTTCTCAAACCTGCTCAGAATCATATTTTTAAGTTTATGCGCAGACTATAAAAAGAGACAAAAATATCATCAGGATAGTCTTCACCTTCCAAAGGATTTGCTCTAGAACAAGAGAGGACTGCCCATCTCTGCTGCAAAGGAAGGAACTGTGTGTTTGTGGGTGAGCCTCCACAAGTAAGTGTGTGTATACACTTACACGCATGTGTGGGCAGTGTGTGTGTGTGTGTGTGTGTGTGTGTGTGTGTGTGTGTGTGAGGGCAGAGGGGATAGATGGAGCTGAGCAAAAAGAAACACACTTCTCAAAAGCCGCACTAGGAACATGGCCATCTGCGGTGCTAGAGCAGGCTGTGGCTTGCCTCTGTTTGGAAGTTCGACCCTGGGATCTATACAATTTTCCCCAAATAACCCTTTGAAGGGAAAAACAAAATGACACAAGTAACAATAGTACTCCAAAGTGTGGAGACATACTCAACCATTTTCTTTCCTCTGACCATATTTTGCCAAAGCCCACGTCCCAGAACTCTCTCCTCTGTGACAGGAAAGTCACCAGATGGGTTGGGTTTTCACACCCCATGTTCAAACTTCTCACGCTCTTGCAGCCACACGTCGGTTGGTCAACCAGCAAACCCCAAGGAGCATGAGAAACACTGCCCGGTCCCCTCTGCCAGCTCTGTAGTGGGTCGTGCCCCGGCACACAGGTCAAGGGCACGGCACGGCCTGGATGTCTCCTCCTGGCCTGGGGCTAGAGGGACCAGCCACTCAAGGCTGCCTCCACACTTCCTCCCTGAGCTAGGCAACTCTTTAAGCCACAGCTGGACTCCCCACATGCCAGATTCTCTGCAGCATCTCCTGGGTTTCACAGAACCAAGAGTCAACCAGCAGAGTAAAAGCTAAGCCCATGACCTGGCCGCCCATCCTCCAATCCAAGGATATATAAAAATGTACCAAGGTTATGGGGGAAAAAGTCCAATCCAACTCTATAATTGTAGTCCATCCACATGGCGTATGCTGTGTTGTCAGTGCATTCTCGGGAGGCCGTTTACACCTCACAGAAGCTGGGACTGTGAATGATAACAGAGGCCTGGCAATGTCCCGGGCTCTCTGCCCTTCCGAATGCTCTTGATTTCGAAAGCACTGTTATTGGGCCAAAGAATTGAGTTCTTCAGATAAATGCTGCTCTGCTCATTTTTTTTTTTTCAGGTTAGGTTCGGACTAGTGTGGACGATCCCTGGATGTCAGCTTCCTGGTGGAAGGGAGTCGGCTTTCTCTAGGCATGTGTGGGAGGGTGCGTGTGCATGTATGTGTGTGTGCATGTGTGTGTGTGCGTGCACATGCACCTGCTCAGGAAGTAGAGAAAGTAGTAGAGACCCGATACATCAAAAATCTCTGCCACATGACCTGGCAATGAGGAATAACATCCATCTTGGGCAAGAGTCTAGAAATGAATGATTTCAAAGAGCATTTCAGAGCACTTAGAAAGAGCCAACATTAGTGTCTTAGAGTAGATAATGCCCTAACTTCCCTTTTGTTTGGAAGTTCCATATAATATTGTTTCTGGATTTCAGGAGGGCTTTTTCATGAATTTACTTTGTAAACAGGTAATGTGTCCCAGTGGCTCCAAAACCCCAGTGTGTCCATGGGGGGTGAGGGGTCTCCCTGCAGTCCATGTCCACACCTAAGCGGTTCTCACTCCTACCTCTCACTGCTACTCATTTCCTGACTGAGCTTACAGAAGGTCTTACGAATACAGAGACACAAAAGTATGTGTGCGTTTATGTGCATTTTTTTCCTCTTTGACACAAAAGGAGGCACACCACGCACCCCGTTGCATACTTTCAGCAAGGCTTGAGGAAGGCTCTACTGTCTTTGTGGACAAGCTGGAGGAATGGGGAGCAGATAGTACTGCAGTGGCTCTGATGTGGCACAGAACCAGACATGAAAATGAGTTCTGTTGACTTTCAGTCCTGGGTCCTTCCCCACGCTGTCTCCCGGACCTGCTCTTTGCCCACTGTTTAAAAAAGAGAAAACAGGCCCAACACGGGGTCTCTTGTCCTGAGCCCACATCACCAAACCCAGACTTACTAACTAACCCAACTGCAAGTTCAGCCTTTCCCAGGCCTGTGATTTGAACCAGGCAATCTGGACTGACCATAACCAGCGAGGTCATCCACCTGACAGACCCCTGCCTTCCCCCCGAAGAAGGTGACGTTGCTTTAAACAATCCACTCTTTGCTGCTAGTAACTTCCTTGTTCCATCCCCCTTCTGCCTATTAAAAGCCTCTCATTTTGTCCAGCTCTTTGGAGCTTCTTTCTACCTGGTAGACTGGACCCTGCCCAATTCACAAATCACTGAATAAAGCCAACAGGATTATAAAAATTTACTCGGTTGCATTTTGTTTTTTAGTACCGCATGAGGGAGTAGCTCTGAGGCACTGGCGGGCTTCTCACAAGCAGTCTGTCCTCTCACTTAAGTAGTTTAAAATCTCCCCTGGCAATCTCGAACACATCACTCATTTGCTTAGTAAACCTTCTCCTCACAGATCTTGCAAAGATAAATTCTGAGCCCTTCTCTCTTCAAATGACTAAATGACCCAAACTATGTGAAAGCCTCAGCCCAGTACTTGGCACATAGTAGCCACTTCATAAAATAAATATTAGTAGAATCTGATTGATTACTAAATTCCAAATTAATGGCACCTGGAGTAAGCGTGAAGAGACAGAGAGCTGGCTCCACTCAGAGCCAGACCAGCGATGGTTTACTTTGGTAACACAAGCTTTTCCTGAGCCAGTGGTCACTTCTGACCCTCCCGCCAGAGAAGCAGAAATAATGGTTTTCTTCCTATTTCATATTCATTTTAGGAATCACGTGGATTCTAATGGTTACCTGCTGGCAACAGTCAGGCCCACCCCTTGAGAGAGCTGAGCTGGAAGGACAGGCAGGTCAAGTGGGGGTGAAGTGGCAGCTCCAGGTTTGGGAAAGGGATGAGAATTCCTCTCCCGGGGCGACCTTGGTGCCCTTCCTGGCTCTCTGGGAACAACCACCCTCCTCTGCTTCGCCCCTGACCTGCCCGCAACAACCGGACCAACTCCGGTCTTCGATCAGATGGATGAGCTCGGGAAAGCCCATTTCCTTAGCTCTGGCTTCAGTCACATGCAGGAGAGGGCGAGCCCCTGGAGGAGACAATGTTTACACAGAGATTCCAAAAGTGAAGAACTCCCTAGGAGTTAGTTGTTGCTTTAGAGGTAGACAGCTACCATTTTCCACACTCCAGTATAAATAATTACACATTTGCGGTAGCTCAACAGCAAAGGAAAGGAGAGCCAAGTAAAACCACCACGGCTCGTAACTTTCTGAATTAATCTGCAAGAGGTACACCTTTTCCAGGCCACTGGAGAATCTCAGGTCAAGTCCCCAGACTGTGCACTGAAGTCTCACCCTCATCTTTCCTTTGGGAAACAACACAGTCACTCCTTTGAGCTAAAGGAGAGCAGGGGCGTCTTCCGTGTCTGCTCCCGGAGTCCTAAAACCTACAAGAGGCCCTGGCCTCCAAAAACTATTAGTTGTATAAATGAGTGAGTGAATGAGTGGCTGGATGGCTGGATGGGTGAAGGAAGGAGTATAATGAGAAGCTGGAATCTAAGTCTCGGTCAGTGACTCCGTGGCTAGGTGTGACCCTCTTCCTGCTACCTTTCTGTGTATACACACATCCCATTGTCCCTGTGACCCCAGCTTCTTCCAAATGCTTCCTGCCAGCTGCAGCCCATGACTGCCCATCTTGCTCTAGTGTGTCTGTAACGGGCAAAGCCTCTAGCCCACAACACAGCACTCCGCCAACACTCTGACGGCACGGCTTCTTTTCAGGACAGGCGGCCGGTCATCACCTCCCCTAGATCTCCACCACCCCAAACCCCAAACCCCAGCCTTTCTTAGAGGAAAGAGGAAGTGATCTTACTCCTAATGTTTCTCGAGGAAGAGTCACCCTTGTCCTTGGCCCCCTGACCCAGTATGTCACCAGCAGTCCGGTCGGTTCTTAGAGGGGCTCCACCACGGGGCAGTAGTAGTAACTCTGCCCTCGGAGCCAGGGGTCCTGGCCCCAAGTCCCAGCTCTGCTGTTACTTGCTATGAGAGTTTCTCCATTCGGAGCCCAGTTTCCTCGTCTGTGCTCACCATATCCTCAGGGCCCTGGAGAGCAGGACATGTCTATTTCTGGTCAAGCAACCCTTCTAAGGTGGGAGGGCTCTGTGATTCCCCTCCAGGCCTCTCCTGGACCTGGAGCCGCATCCCTTCTTCCAAGATGGTGCCCCATGCAACCTCTCTGCTCCCCTTCCTCCTCCTTAGGGCCTCTCTTCTCTCTTCTCACCAGGGACCAGACATGCCACTCTTCCTTGTCACGGGGACCAGAGGGGACGAGAGGACAGCAGGGTTCTTAGCAAGAACTGCTGACAACCTCTTCTGATGGGGCAGAAGCTCTCTGAGCACCATGGAGAGGCATCAGGTCCTGAAACAACATCTCACAGATGTACAGAGAGACCTGAAACGAGCCCTCAGTTGGCTTGGCTGCAAAACAAACATGCCGGGCAACTGTCTGGTGCCGACAAAGAACGAACAACAAAAGGACGCTACTGTTTACTTTTATAGGCATCAAGCCAACAAACAAGATGAAACATGGCTCCCTGTTCAAGATAATTCTTGGGCGAAGAGCTCAGGCCACAAAGGATACAACACATCCCATCTTATTTACACAAACGGACACACAAATGTACACAAAGATTCAAAGGAAAAATACCAATATCAAAAATACCAATATCACATTAGGAGGGATGCTTCTTATTTACAGTCTCTAATTTACCTGCAGTAAACAAGGATTGTTTTATAAAGAGAAAAAATATATACTACATCATTTGAAATGCCACCTCATCCTAAGACTTTAAAAAAATAAAAATGCTAAGGTGTGCCTGGGTGGCTTAATCAGTTAAGGATCTCTTAATTTCGGCTCAGGTCATGATCTCAGGGCTGTGAGATGGAGCCCAACGTCAGGCTCCATGCTCAGTGTGGAGTCTCCTTGAGTTTCTCTCTCTCCCTCTCCTTCTGCCCCTCTCCCAGGTTATGTTTCCTCTCCAAATAAATAAAATCTTTAAAAAAAATGCTTGAATAAAAGGTTCTTCTCTTTAAAAACATACTGCNTCCCTCTCCTTCTGCCCCTCTCCCAGGTTGTGTTTCCTCTCCAAATAAATAAAATCTTTAAAAAAAATGCTTGAATAAAAGGTTCTTCTCTTTAAAAACATACTGCAAAGCTGAGACCAAATTGAAAAGAAAGTAACACATGAGCTGTAGGCACCAGAGAAGACACAGCGGCTCTCAGGACCCAGGAGGGGCAAGAGGCAGGGGAAGGAAGAGGCTCCATGAGACATTTGGGATCAGGCAGGATGGGGGTGAGGTGCTGGGAAGACCCCAGAACCCACTGGAAAGGAAAATATGGCACAGAAGACAAATTCCTCTTCATNAATAAAAAAATAAAAACATACTGCAAAGCTGAGACCAAATTGAAAAGAAAGTAACACATGAGCTGTAGGCACCAGAGAAGACACAGCAGCTCTCAGGACCCAGGAGGGGCAAGAGGCAGGGGAAGGAAGAGGCTCCATGAGACATTTGGGATCAGGCAGGATGGGGGTGAGGTGCTGGGAAGACCCCAGAACCCACTGGAAAGGAAAATATGGCACAGAAGACAAATTCCTCTTCATAGAGAAGTCAGACCTATAGAAGACAAAGGGGGAATGCAAACCAACATGCCCCAGCAGGCAACGGGGCCAAGCCGCAACCTGCTCCCGAATATAGGCAGAGACAACATTATTCTACCTCTTCGTGTCTGGCGTTTCAAGAAGGTGTTATCCCTTCGACATGCATTTATCCTTTTCTTAGTTATTAGTTATTATCCTGTTAGCATCCATCCCTCTCCACTCTGCCTCCTCCCCCCTTAGCAAAAGGGGACTTTGCAGACAGAAGGACGATCAATGTTTCAGTTCTGCCCAGGCCCTTATTAGGTGCCCCCGGCATGCTGGGGAGCTTCTCTGTGCTGTCCTCCCCTCTCCAGGGCACCGGGCACCAGTCCCACCCAACCTCATCCCCCACCCACACAGCCGCCACCCACGTGACCCTACCCATGGCCCATCTTCGCGCCGGCAGCAGGGGAAGGCTCAGCTATCCTAACCAGAGGCGGTGGCTGTCCGTGTGGATTTACACCTTTCTAAAGGTACCTCCTTTCTGGAAAAGAGAAATGGAGCACTCGTCCCATCTTTTCATCCATGGAAAACTGGGGCCTCTTTGCTGGAGCTCTCCCATCTGGGGTAGCAGCGATAGCCCTGGATGGCCTCTCTTGTCCCATAGCCCACTCTCCGGGAACGTGGAGGAGAGAGGAGCAGCGTGAAAACCAGGCACTCATGAGTGAAGTGTTGAGAAAGTAAATCGACACAGTGTACAGAAGATAAGCAGGACGGAAGACCTGCTGGAGGCAAGGGAGAAAACCCACCCCAGGGAAAGAGCTAGACTGTGGGACACCCTGCTTTCTTCCCTGAAGCCAGCAAAGGCCTTGGGCCCCGAATCCTTGCTGAGAAGTCTCACTCCTTAGGCTCAGTTCAGGGACAGTGGCCCCCGGGTAATTGAAACTGGCAGATTTTGACGTGTATTTCCTGGGGATGACACTGAAGATGTTCTGATGCTTATTTAGAAAGACCCTCAGTTCAGAATGCGAGCTGCATAGCTGGATCCCTAAACCTCCACCCTCCACCAGATGTGACAGGATCATTTAGGTTAGGAATTCTGAAGGACTGTCCAGCCAGCGCCCAGGTTGGTGCCTCAAGTTGGCTCCAAGTCACCCCCCCACCGCCCCATGCTTACACCCACAATCCTCAGGGTACCAATTGGGTGGTGAGGGTATCTCTGGGCTCTGGGTGAGGAAGCCCAACTTCCAGCCCTCTCTCTATGCCAAAGGAGAGACTGGGATGCCTGGGACCAGAGTCTCTGTGTAAAGAGACATATCAAGGCAAACACGGGGGACTGAGGTTAACATTTTCCAAGGGAAAGTGCTGATCATCTTTTTCTGTACAACGTAGAATCAGATGGACTTCTAATTGGTTGAGCAAAAATACCCAAGGGGTGTTGACAAGAGAAATCATGAAGTAAAGTTTTTGATGGCATGCCATTGTCCTTTTCTTTCTCCTGGTCAATATTTTCATCGATGTTCTGGATAAAGACAGAGACGGAAAGCTTCAAAGGTGCAAATACCACGAAGCCAGGAAAAGCAGATTAACACAGTGGCTGGCAGCAGGGGTAGCCGTGAAGGTCTCAGTTGCCTCGAAAGAGGAGCTGAAATTCAAAGTGGGGTTTGACTCCAGCCATTGTTAGGACCTACACTGAGGTTTAGAGAAGCACACGGGTGGGTACAGCCCACGCCAACGTCAGCTCATCCCCATGAGACTTCAGGGGCTCTCTAGAATCTGAGCTCAGCAAAAGCCAAAAGTGTGATCCGGCCTTCAAAACTTAGCTTATTGACAGACGTTCAACATTTGAAATTAATCGAGTAATTCCAACTCTATTCACTTTTGCAGTTCTTCTCTGGCACTGTATTAAAAGGGACACTGATAAACAGGAGAGAATGACCAGAATAGGAAAGGGTCTGGAAACAGCATCAGGTAAGGAATGGGGGAAATAGACTGCTTTGCTGGGAATGGAAAACACTCAAGCAAAGCAGGACAACTGCTTCCCAGCATCAGAAGAACTACCTTATGAAGACTGCCCTGCCTCTGCTTTGTGGGCTCAGAGAGCAACACAAAGACCCACTGGGGGAAACCATGGGCTTTCTGACCAAAAGGCAGATCATGCTGCATTAAGAAGTAGTAAATCTCCATCCCTAGAAGTATTCAAACAGAGACTTCAATGAGCACCTGGCAGAGACCTGGTAGAACTTACTGGAACCCTTGGATTGTCCTGCCTAACCCTGGAGCTCTATGAATTCAGGGCCATGTAATGATGAAAGGAAAGATCCCAGGGAATGATGAAACGCTAACAGGGTATATGCTATGGCTGGCCACCTGCTGGCATCCTGGTTGTGTGGATTAATGGGAGGGGACTCACAGGTGCTTTTGGGGTAAAGGACACAGACAGGGTGAAGCTCTTATAAGGGACCAGCCTCTGGATGGCAGAACATCTCTGCAGGGAAGAATGAAAAGCATTTTGCCCCAGACTCAAGCTGAGACACACCAGAGTGGAGGAGGCAGGCGTTACTTATCCAAGGCCTGGGGCCACTGCCACGCAGCCACAGAACCCGTGCAAAGACTTTGGCACCAGGGAACCACCTTGCACTCTACATGGAAAGGCAAGCCCTAAGCAGGGAAGAGTCCTCAGACAAACCCAGAATAGGCAGCATCCCTATCAACAGGCCTGGGATGGAGTCACAGCGTGGCAGCAGCCGTGTGACATCCAGGAAGCCACTTCCCCTCTCTGCCCTTGGGGTTCTCTTCTGGGAAGGGAAGGGAGGGCTGCAGATATGTAAGGCTGGCCACGGCCACCTCCCACATTGGCTATGACTGTCATGGATTCTGTGACTTTTGGTTCAGTGACATCAAGGTCACAGCACGGAAGGGAGGGACAGAGTGTCCAAGGTATAATCAATTTCCCACAAGGATGAGGCCAGAGCCGGGGGTCCCTGGGGAAAAGCTCCACTGGGGCCGGTGTTCACAGTTGTGGCTGACCCCGCCCATTTTCCCACTCCCCTCCCTGGGAATAATGGTAAAAGTGCAAGTCCCACTAAAATTAATGAGCCAATTCCCTACTGCTCTTGGGGCCGCTTCTACCCGGGAGGAAATTTACTCTTTTCCTCTAACCTTTTCCTTCCTTATTCAACTTCATATCCTCTTTTTAATCCCTGGAGCCCATTAGTACTTATGGCCCCTGCGGCTATTTTTTGAGTCAAAAGGCTATTTATTAAATTCTTACATCTCTTCCTTGACACCCCTTCTTTCCCTTCGTTTCCCTGTGCAACCCCCACACCGATGCCTCCTTCGAATAACCCCCAGGAACGCAGTCTTGGAAAGTCTCCTTCATGGATCTAGAGGATAAGCACAGACTGTGCTGCACAACAGAGGGGTGGAAGGCATAACTGGACAAAATTATGGAAGGTCTGTTGCTTCGCTTAAATTATTTTAAAAAATGGTATCGATTCCTTCTCTATAATGGATTTTCCTGTTTCCCGAGGAGGAAGGGAGGAAATAGATGCAGAGAGGTAAGTGTAGGTCAAAGGTTCTTAAATTCTTTATCCTAAGACCTGTGCCTTTCTAGGATTCCTATCCCCCAGTTTGGGATTTTTAAATATTCCCAACTCCTATATTCACCACAACCAACGGTAGGCTGGGAATTTTGGTCTTTTGAGGTTTAAGAGATAAATGAAAAATCTACAAGAGAAACTATTATTCTTGACTGAGCTATAGGCTGCATTCCCCCCCCTCCTCTCTCTCTCTGTCGGTGGGGCTAAGCAAAGGGAAGGAATACAGAAGGTCCAGGATCACAACAAGGGATGGAGGCTATAGGGTAGTGGTGGGTTTCTTGCAGCAGCCACAGGCACAGGCTAGAGGCAAGGCTAAGATCTGTAGTTCATTCTATTCAGCTCCAGTGCCCTGTGAACTTTCTGGGTCCAGGTCCTATCCTAGGCCAAGAAACACTATGTTTAGCACTGAAGAGTCTATGTTTGTGAAGGTAGTTAGGCATGAAAGCAGGCAAGACATAAGGACTGGCCATCTCTATCCCTGTGTTGGATTTATTGAATTCTGCTATGTGGCTACCACCATGCCAAGTAAGGTGGAAAACAAAATGATAAACTATGGATCTCTGACTTCAAGGAGCTAACCATCTGGTTGGGACCATATTTGAATACCCAACAAAGATCACTCACCTGAGTGAAGTGGATGAAATTTGGTCTTATTTAGAGGCAGATGAAAAAACAAGAAAACACTGATTTTTTTTTAATACCTCATGAGCACTGAGGGCTGTGATGTTGTCACCATTGTCCCCTAGGGCCACCTCTTCTCTGCAGTGCTCTTGGACCAGTCTCTACTCAGCATTCTTAAGTATATCCTGAGCCTGGACTATAAGACATACCACCCCCAGCCCTCTGCCTTATCATCATCACAAGCCTTCTCGTGGCCTTCTCTCTATGTAAGCCAACAATTAAATACAGAAAACCCAGCTCAAGTAAGATCCTGAATTATCTTATTTTGGAGGAAAAAAAGTCAAGACATAGAGGAAAGATTCAGATGTCTCTCCCACTCTCAAAAGCATGGATGAACTGTTGGAAATCTGTAAAAGATTGAAAAATCTCAAAGCAATGCCATTTCTACTATCTTCACTTCAATGGACTTTAATCTGGTTGAGGAGTCAAGACTCAGACAAGTGAGGACCTTAAAACTAAACAAATAACAGATTTGAGGGCACAAGGGTGGCTCAGTTAGTGAAGCATCTGACTCGATTTCAGCTCAGGTCATGATCTCAGGGTCATGAGATTGAACCCTGCATCAGGCTCCATGTTGGACTCTGTGCTCCATGTGGAGCCCACTTAACATTCTCTCTCTCCCTCTGCCCCTCCCCCACCCCCACTAGCTCTTTCTCCCTCTCTAAAAAGAAAACAAAAACAAAAACAAAAAACCCCTAAATAAATAACAACAGAATTAAATAGGAAACTCAAGGCAGGGAGGCCCATAGAGTCAATTTTGTGTTGGCCACGCTACAGTGGATTTGTCTGGACAACCTCAATTTTAACAATTGGATTCATCGTTAGGTCATATGTCTTGATTTTCAGTTCAGAAAACAGAGTTGCTGTAACTGTATGCCAAAGAGTCAAACAGATGATATGTGTAAGAGAACTTTAGAGGAGGGAGGAAGAAGAGGCCAGTGCAGGTAGGGGAGGTCACAGATGGCTTCATGGAAAGACTTGGAAACGGTCCCCACTCTCCAAGGGAGCACACCCACTAGTCTGGCCCTTCCAGGGTTTGGCCTCCCAGCAGCCTGGCCTCCACTCCCACTCTGATCTCTCTTGAATTGGCTTCTCTGGGATCCTCCCTCTTCCCCTGTGTGGCCCAGTGTTCCACCATCTATGATTCACTGTGGCAGATGTGGGCAGGGATAGAAAAGCAGGGAAAGAGGAGACTGTAAACAGCCCTCCCCACTCCCACCCCTGGTCATACTCAAAGCTTCGGCAGACCCAGCACCTGCCCTGTAGCCCTTCATGCCATGTGTCCCTCCCACACACCTACCAGGCCCTAGGGCTCCTCGGCTCCCAATGTGGCACCAAGACCTGGCAGCAAGCAGCCACACCAGAAATCCCAGCTGCACTGGGGTTTTCAGCCCCTGTGTCACTGCCCACAGTGAAACCGCTGCTCCTCTAAGGGATCGGAGCACCAATTCACAAATATTCACTGAGTTCGGGCCATGGGCTAGACACAGACAATACGATAATGAAACGGAGAAGGTCCTTGCCATAGAGGAGTCGATAATCCAATGGGGAAACAGCTGAGTAAGAAGACATTAGTTGAGATGGCCTGGACACTGCACAGGGAGCTGTCCCTCTCTGGGGGCCATGGGAGGGCTGGTGGTCTCGGGTGAAAGGGGGGCGGCTTCCACCTGGGAATACTGTTCCTCCAACAAAGTACTCTTCCCAACTACTCTCGCTGCCTTGGGCCCAGGCTTCAGCCTAAAACATCACTTCTTCTAGGAACCTTTTCCCTATTAACCATATTCCATCCTAAATCTCTACGGTCCTGAGAAGATGAAAGACATGGCAGGACACACCCACCTGCAGATACCTCGGGTGCCTCCTTCCTATGTAGTTATGCTTGTTCCCATTCTGACCATTACTCACCTAAGAATAAGGTTCACATTGCACATCCATTTTCATCAACCCTCTGGATTTCCTTGAGCAGCTGGTGCTGAAACAGTGTTTCAACGCACAGGCTTTGGAGTCATGGGCCGTTGGTGCACATTCTGCCTCCACTACTTATTAGCTTAGGAGATCAAGCATATTGCCTATTTTGGTGAGCCTCCATTTCCCCTTTATACAATGTATCCAATTAATCGACTCCAAGAGATGATGTAATGGGAATTAAATGAGATAATATAGGGGAAAGGTCCAGTTCTGTGTCAGGTACATGGCGTGTTCTCAGGAAGTCAGGGTTCTTTGGGGCCAGATCTGTATACAGTGTAGACTCGGGGCAACCTGAAGCCTGCCTATGACCACCTTGGCTTGGCTATGAGGAATAAGCCCTTTCTACTCCTGGGATGGCCAGTGGGAGAAGATGCAAAGAAGGCCCCAAGCATCTGCTAAGCCACCCTGGAAAGGGGCATGGCCTTCAGAGTGAGGCATGTGGGGTTGTCTGAACTTATCTGATCAGCAGAGGACTGGAGATGAGCAGTAGGAAATCTCGGGGCTTATAGGGTACCAGCAATACCCTAGGCACATCCCCAGCAGTCTCTGTGAACATGGAGAGGATGGCAAGAGCAAGGGCTCATGACAGTCCACCCCTCCTGGTCAAGTTCTTTCCTTCATCACCATTCCCTCCCTCACCACTCACCCCCACCCATCCAGAGCAGAGGAGAGGGGCCTCAAGAGAGAGCCGAGGGCTGGGCAGGACGACAGGCCTTCTCGAGCCAGCCTGGCTTCTGGAAATAGCTCTGCCCACAGAGGAATCGGCCATTTCACCAATCCTTCAGCTGGAGCAGCACTCCCCTCAAGTGGCAGAAGAGATAATTCTACAGAGACTGGCTTCCTCTCATTGGGAAAAGAAGCAGTTCTGGTAGCAGGCAAAAAGATGGTCCAGCCCCCCCAGGCAAGGTAGGGCAACCTCTACATAGCAATGGGGTATGCAGGCTCCCTCAGGATCAGGTCCTGGGGCAGCTCCCTGGAATGGCAGGGTTTCACTTCCCCTCCCCTGGCAGAGCCCTCCACTGCCTGCCCACTGCAGGCAGAAAGAAATGAAAAGCATGTGCGTGCTCTCAGAAGCCATCAGATAAATCTGTGGACCTGTACAGAACTACCACCTACACTGTCTGCATTTGAAAAAAAAAAATCCTTCTTAAACACTTACCAAATTGCAGTACTAACTAGGTACCATGGACAGGAATTTCCAGAATTCTCCTTATGGATTCCAATATAAAATGTCTACATTCCTTCTTTCTTTCCCAAATATTTACTAAGCACTTACTACATGCTGGATTAATGGAGAAACAAAGACACATCAGATACAGTCCATCCCCTTCAAGAAGTACAGAGTCTAGAAGGGGAAACAGGTCCATACCATTAAACGGTGCCATAAAGGCAGTCCACTGTTACTAGTAATAAAAGAGAAGTCCATTTAAATCCTATGGAACCACAAAGGGGGAGTTCATTGTGTTGAAGGTCTAGGGGGCATCTTAAGTGAGGCCTGGGGGGCCCCTTGGATCCTCTGGGAAGTTAGCGTGCAGCATTAAAACCTGGCAGCAGGCAGCCCACCCAAGGACGCCAGCTACTCTGACGGCCAGGAGGGTCAACTGTCCCCGGTGGGAACAGTCTTCTGGGGCTTTGCAATGCCAATTCAGTAAGTATCCTTTAGTTCCTTCCTCGTGCAGATGGTGAAAATGCAATAATCCCACCTCATTTCCTTGCCTCCTCTGCATTTACTGTGTCCCACTCCGTGTTTCAGGAAATCCAGGTGTTTTGCCAAGCTATTCATAACAGCTAGGATGAAAGATCCAAATTCGAGAAGAGGGAGCTCATGGTAATTGCGGGTGTGTGTGCATTCACCTAACATGGCTGTGGGGGGCTGGGGAAAGGGTGATGGGCACCCGTGGTATAGAAAAGAAACTGAAGAAAAAGAGGAGACCACCTAGAAATGGTTGCAAAACATCTTAAGTGGCTGAGTTAAGCACTTGGCGTGACTTGTGCTGAGAAGAGCTGAGAAACGGTGTTTTAACCAACTGAGTTAAGCTACGTTATAAATGACTGGACAAAGCACTGTGTCCACCTGTATGAATTATGCACAATTCATGTGACACACTCTTCAATGATTTGCCTTTTGCACTGGACCCTCAACTCAACAGGCCTGTCCCATCACCACCTAATCTCAAGGGCAGCTGAGAACAGTTGCTAAATAAAAATGAACAAATGACCTTCACTGAACACCGAACAAAAGGAAGTAGGGGCGCAGCCCCACACAGGGAAGACTGCCCTCAAGGGGGGATTTTTGAAACCCCAGGATATACTTCTAAGGAAGCACGTGCAATTGGTTTGCTGGAGAAACTCTGCGGATGGAGTCAGCATCCGTAAGTCTGGGCTGGTCAGGTGGGGCTCTGCATGGAGGCTAGGGCACACCCAGTCCCCGTTGCATGGTATGGGGGCTGGGGCTGGATGCCGAGTTCTAGTTGCATGCAAGGTGTCCCCTGCACGAGGCCGTGTGTTCTGAGAACTTGGAGTGCTGCACAAATACCCAACATCTGTGAATTTCCATAGTACCTTTCTCCAAGGAATTCCACACACTTATAGACATGATCTCATTCATCCTCTCATTCCCTCTGAGGCCGGGAGGAGACCAGCACGATTACCTCTGTTACGCATGTGAGGGGACACAGAGAAGGAGAGAAACTTTCCTGAGGTTACACAGCAAATGCAGGACTGCCGACAAGGAGTGATGTGACCTCGTGCCCCACGCTGGTCTCTTCTCCTGCCTTGTTTTGACCTTTTGCTGCTGAGAGTTAAAAGCATTAAGGAAATGTACATGTTATGAGGACTGTTGCATTATCATCATGAATGTCTGGTGAAATCCAAGAAGACCACTAAAAAAATAGTATTAATCATTGCTCCAAGCCCTCTTCTTCTCCCAGGTTCCTACTTCAATGATTAGGATCTTGTAGGGGAACAGAAATGAAGACTGAAACATAGGAAGAACAACAGTGGTGAGGAAGAGGCCAAAACCCTACTGATGAATCGGGACCTGATCAGTGGGCTGAGCCCGTCAGCTCTGTGCAGGGTTGGGATGGCTTTGGAACACTCCGTGCTTTGGGAAATTATGAATGGAAGGAAGCCTGGCCTGAATGGGAGCCCAAGAAGCAAAGACCAGCTGAGTGTTAAAAGAGGCTCCGAGCAAAGACCATCATCCTTCACAAGGAGGACCAGTCACCCCTCTCTGCTTTAATCAGAGGGCTCTCTTAATTAGCCCAAAGCCCTGGCTACTCCATCAACAAGGATTTTCTTAGTCAATCCTTAAAAGCCCCAGCTGCCCCCAAACAAAGTCTTGACTCCTCTAACTCCCCTTGGAGGGAGGCTTAAAGTCCTGACTAATCTAATCCCATCTGTACCTATATGCAAATCCTTGGGAATTTAGATCTAAAGGGCTGAGACCAAAAAGGTGAAAATCTCAATTAGGCATGCTGCTTTATGCAAACCCGGGAGACAATGGCACATGGTTTAATCTGGATTTGCCTATTACTCTGCAAATAGGTCACAGGGTAACAGGGCCCAGGCTGGTGCCTGGTTCATCAAGGCTGGCATTCTTCCACACAGTCCCTGTTCCTCCGTTCTGCTAAAGAGAAAATCCTGACCCATGGGAGTGCCCCTCCCTTCTCAGAGCTCTTTAAGTAGAAGGAATACCCTGTGCATACCGGTCTCCTAGGCCCTGATCCTGCTGTCCCACACAGGAAGTGTCTTAAAGGGCCAAGGCCTCAAATCGGTGATTCACCCTCTCCATGCACAGAGCAGAGATGAACTGAAAGCCGAGGGATGTACTGATTAGGAAAGCAACCAGTGATCTCTCAAGAGACCTGTTTCAGAAGATTTGGGGAGGGAAACGGATGGCAAATTTACTGAAGGGCATGTAAGGAGGCCAAGGTGGGAACTTCCAGAACAGCAGTAAGAGCCAGACAGTGGCATCAAGGATGGCATACTTGAGGGGGGTACTTATTTGAGGGGGAGTTTGTAAGAGAGCAGGTCTTTGACCTGGTTTTAGGGCAAGAAAGGCGATAACAAGGAATTAGAGATTATAAATGTGAAAGAAAAAAAAGATCGTTCTTGAGTAAAAACCCAGGAGTGGACAGGGAGAGATGGGTTCATGCACACAGAGACAGGCTTTTTGAAAGTGGTAGGAACTGGCTTCATTTCAATGCCTTCTTGGTGGAAACTGAAATCTCCAGCTCTAATTTCTCAGGTCCTCACTGGGTGCGACTTCCATGGCCGGGCCCCAGCTCGCCAACAGTGACCGAGGTCCTGTTCCTAAGTGCTCATGGACTCTGGTCTGCTCTCATGACCGGCTCTTACCTTTCCTCCAAATCCCCCTGGGGTTTCTGAGTTTGGCTGCCCTGCACCGCCAATGCCGCTTCCCTGCAAGCCCAGTGTGACACACAAGCAGGGGGACTGGGATTCCTGCAGGGGTCCCCATGGCAATGGGCAAGTTTAAGCAGAGATGCCTGGCCTACTGTGATCTTGGTCTTCCTTGCTTAGGATGTGACCCTGCTGAGTGGCCAGCCCAGTGTCTGGCACATAGTAAACACTCATGAAATAATTGTTGAACTTCAGCCTGCTTTGTATTCTTCCTCCCTTCTTGGAGGCTTCTAATGGAAAATGATTTTTCCTAAGCAAGGCAGCTAAAATGTTGCTTGTGTAAGAGGCTGACATAAGACAGACTCCTAACGTGGGCAGTGTGTGAGCTTCATTGTGACATGTTTAAGTCTCAGACCGCTTGCAGAAAGCAGCTCTCCATATGCCCCCCACAGCCAGACAAAGCAGGGCAAAGTCAAGTCTAAAATTACCCAGGCAGATTTTTTGCTCTGAGAACCGACTGACTGGCTGGACCTAAGGATGAAGTCACTCCTTAGCACAGGCATTTGCAATAGAACTAACTTACAGGACTGACGGAGACATGAAGGGGAAGGTGACAAGGGTCTCAAACCACCCTGAATCCAGTCCCAAATCCACCAGGATTGAAACCCACAGCTTTGGAACTGCCTGCCTCCTGGCCTCACTATTTTCTCACTCAGGATTCCCCTGAAACAACATACTTTAAAAAAAAAAAAAAAGCCAAATAAGAGTGAGCGCTCCGAAATGAGGGAATCCACAGTTGCTACTGACTTTGGATCTCTAGGAGGAAAACGAAGCAGCCAAAGCTCTTGGCCAGCTTCATGTTAACATAACTTGGCCCGCTCTGTGGATTCCTGAAAGTCTACATCCTCCGCGGGGTGAAATTCTCCTTGCTCTGTGCCTGCTTTGTCAAGGTCTCAAGCTGGGGTGTCAGCCAAGTGACCCCAGGGCTAGAGTTTCGAAGGTGGCTGCCCAAGGTGCCCTCCTGTCCCACTGTCACCTTGCCTTGTGGCACTGATTGGTGAGAACAGGGGCTGGGCGCTGAGGTGGGTGGGCCCCACAACACCTACCTTGGGAAAGAGGGTCCTTCACTCCTGGCCTCAACTGGCTCAAAAGTTCAGACAGATCACCAACGCTCATTATACTTGGAACAAATTACCCTGTTCTTGGTATAAAAATAAAGCTGGAAACCTAACAAAAATCAGATACGAGACCTAAAGTTAGTTTCAGAAGTTCTGATTGTCGGTCAGTCAGCAGGCATTTACTGAGGGAACACCTCCTAAGATTCTGCCCTACTCCAGAGACAGCGTACATGGCAGTGACAAGTCTGACAGATGCCCCATCTTCGCACTCACTTCAGCAGCACATATGCTAAAACTGGAATGACAGACTCCCCCATCTTCAAGGAGCTGACATAAAGAAGGGAGAGGCAGTCAGCAAACAAGAAATAAATGAGTTAGACCATTTGGGGCACTGTCAGGTGCTATGGGGAAAATCACAAAGGTGAAGGCGGGGACCGCTATACCAGAGCTGGCAAAGCTCTCTCTGAACTGAAAGCAGAATGAAAGCTGACAGCGGAATGGGGAGAGCAGATGGCCAAAAGGGACACTGAGAAAGAACCTTCCAGAAGAAGGGACAGTCAACCAAAGACCCTAGGATGGATAGGAACTATATTTCAGGGACAGAAAAAAGAGTGAATCCAGCTTGCATGGTGAATAAGGGGAAACATGGAAGGAGAGGGGATGGCGGCCAGATCCTGTTGGGTCTTACAGACCCAATGGGGGAGGCCCCTGGTGCGTTTTATGGGGGTGATCTATACTCTCTAATCTATACTTCGGAAAGCGCATCCCGGCTAACATGTGGAGACAAGACTACGAGAGAATGAGGCCTCCAAACAGAGCAGGCAGGTAGTTCGTGCAATAACCGCAGCAAGTGATGGGGGTTTGGACAAAGTGAGCAGGAGTGAGGAGGGTGAGCGGTGTTCAGATAAGGGATATATTTCATCAGTAGAACCAAAGGTACTTATTGTGGACTAGCTATGCAGGGCACAAGGGAACAAAAAGAATGAAGGATGACTTCCAAGTTTTTGTCCTTCTTATCTTCTTATTTCATTTCTATGTAAGCTATTCAAAAAAGACATATGCTTACGCTGGAGATGTGTGATATAACGTAAGATATTTATCTTCTTAGCTATTAACTTGTTAGTTGATTGACATCAGGTTGATGCTGAATGCTGAATTCAAGGATATGCATAGAATCCTGAATCTGTGTTGTCACTGTGGTTCACTTAAGCCCCTCCTCTACGACTCGCTCAAAGGTCCTTGGTGGAGGCCAAGATCGGGCTCTGATAATTGCCATCATCTAAGTTCGGGTCCTGGCAGGGTGCATGTTCCCGCCCTACAGTCTTACCGCACAACCCCAGCCTCCCGAGCTAGCTTGGGTTTGTAGCAAGATGTCCACAGTTTCGTTGCTCTGCGAGTGATGACGAGAGGCTGTCCCTCCAGATAAGAAGGTCATGAGGCAGACCATGAAAGGAAAGTGTTGCCAGGGAAGGGGAAGGTGAACTGAGAAAGGAGAATAAAAACTGGGACTACTGACCACCAGTCACACAGCCAGGTCCCACCTCAGGGCAGCAGTGGAAGCAGCCGATGGCCCCGCCCCTCTTCCCCACCTGACCCTCTGGACTCCTCTCCCCATTGGAGCCCCCACTTCTCCGTGACTCCAGTTGGGCCTCATCATCTCAGCCTCTAAACTTCTGAGGGGCCCAGGCTCAGTTTTTGGGCATCTCTCTTTTCCACCTCTACTTACGAATTGGGTGAGCACAGAGAATCTCACAGCTCTGAAAGCATCTAAATGCCACCCCCCGCCTCCAGCCTTGGTCTGTGTCCGGCTCAGAGTGCAGCCTCGATCAACATGTGCCAGTCCCATGACCAGGCATGTTACACGTGTACTACTCCTTGGTCCTCTCAAGATCCTATGAGGTTGGTCTTAATGATGCCCCTCTTTACAGATGATGACAGTGTGCCCCTGAGCATATCCAAGGTCCTTCTCTTCATCTCTCCATGGATCCCTAACAGCTGTCACCATGTCACATGTGTGCCGCTCAATTCCAGATCTCCTAACAAATGTACTTCCAGGTGCACAGGCCAGAATCTCAGAGTCATCCTTGATTTCCGTCTTTCCCCCACACCTCAAGCTTACTCCATCAGCAAATCCTAAGGGATTTGTTTTTGGAAAAGAGCCAGAATAGGGACACTTATCACTGTTTCCATGGTTAACCCCCTCGTTCAGGCCACAGTTTTCTCCCCTGGGACCACTGTAATAGCCTCCTACTGGTTCCCTGCTCTGCCATTGCCCCCAGTTGTCTAGTTTGCACAAAGCAACGAGAGTGAACATTCAAAAATGTTAGTGATGATGTCACTCCTTGCTCAGAGTCCTTGTGACTTCTCATGTCATCCAGAGGAACCCCAGAGGCCTCCAAAGGTCAATGGGCTCTCCACCTGTGACCCCAGCCACTCCCCCCCATACACCCGCCTTTCCCTCCAGCTACTTCTTCCACTCTCAAGAACTCTCCGGTCTGGCCACACTAGCCTCCTCACTGCTTCTTGAGCACAACAAACCTGTCCTTCCTCAGGGTCTCTGCACTCACTCCTCCCTCTGCCTGGAACCCTTCATCCTCACCACCACTTGGCTTGCTCCTTCACGGTGTCATTTCTGCTCAGTTGTCACTGGGCCAGAAGCCACTCCTGACCATCCTATCTGCCTCTTCAGTCTATCCCCTTATTCTGCTTTATCTCCAGCACATATTGCTACTGAATACACGATCTACCCACTTGTTCACTCGTTTATTGTCTTCCACTACTAGACTACAAACCACCTGAAGGCAGGGATTTTGTCCCTTTTGTTTTCACAGCTGCATCTCTACAGCCTTGGTCTGTGTCTGGCTTAGAGCAGGGCCTCAATCAACACGTGCTATGTGCTCACGTCCCAGGCACTTCACAACTGTACTCTCAGTCCTCTCAAGATATTACAAGGTTGGTTATGTGATGTCCCTCTTTAAAGACGAGGAAGCTGAGAGGACAATAAGTCACACGGTCCAATATGACAAAGCCAGAGGGTGGCAGATCTGGGACTTGAACTGGCCCCATTCGGTTCTAAAGCTCTCTCCACTACAAAAGAGTGTGCCCCAAAGTTCATACCAAACCCCAAAGCTTCCAGAATCTCTGCTTCATTTCTAAGGAGATAGAGCTTCAGTCAGATAAACAGAGAGAGAGAGAGAGAGAGAGAGAGAGAGAGAGAGAGAGAGAGAGAGAGAAAGAGCGCTGTAAGGACAGAAAGAGAGAGAGAGAGAGAGAGAGAGAGAGAGCTGTAAGGACAGAAAGAGAAAGAGAGAGAGAGAAGGACTGAAAGTCAGATGGAGTCGGTCTCCATGGATTTTCTTTGGGAAAGGTTGAGCAGTTCTGAGCCACAAGAAGACTGGTGGGCCTGGCTTCCTTGGGCAATGTCAGGATCACTGAACTCCCCGGCAGCCTCACAGAGGTTACTAAGGGCCAAGCCTCAGAGGATCAGATTTTTCCCTTCCTCCCTTCTAACCCCACTTTCCCTCAATAAAATGAAGAGAATGGCCTGACAGTGGCTCCAAAGCCTGGCTATATATCAGAATCAACCCGGAGACATGTGAAGCACATGGCTTTCAACACTTTATTCCTAGAGACAAAACCGAGAAACAGACTCTTAACTATAGAGAACAGATGGTTACCAGAGGGAAGGTGGGGCGGGGTGAAATAGGTGATGGGGATTAAGAAGTATACTTGTGATGGTGGTGTACAGAAGTGTTGAATCACTGTATTGCACACCTGAAACTCATATAACACTGTATGTTAACTATACTGGAATTAAAATTTAAAAAATTTAAAAATTAAGCTTTAGAAACAAAATAAAACAAAAAGAAAACACTATCTCTGGAGGGATTTTGATACTGGAAGTCTTTGGTGGCATTAAAATATGTATTTCTAACAAGAGTTTAACATCAGGTCTGTGTGGGAGGCAGCATCATGGAACCACTGAGAGCATGGTCCCTGGGCTCGGATGTTGCCTGAATCCAGTCCAGTTTCCTCATCAGCGAACTGTCAAGGCCTGGTATGAAGATTAAGTGCATTGGTATTAATGGGAACAGTTGGTATTTGTAAAGTCCATACTTGAAGTGCTACATAAGTATCTGTTGAATAATTACTCATAGTTACGCAGCGAGGTTGCTGCCAGTCATGGACAACCTCTAATGGGTTTTTCTAGTTTTGATATTCCATAATTCCCTGTCCTGCTACTCTCAGAAAGGAAGAGAGGACTGGCCCTCATTAACTCTTGTCTTACAGTGGAGAGCACTCAAGCAGCACTCTTGATTCACTACTGAATCAGCCTCGATGTGAATTAGGCCCTTTTAACTACAACTTCGAACAACATGTCAGATCAGGGAGGGTTACTGACATTGACAGAGAACCACTGAATGGCCAAGTTGAAAAGGATCTTAAGATGTTTGGTCAGCATTCCTTTCAGGCTGGCATGGAACTTTTACCAAATAACAATAACAACACATTCCAGGTCACAAAGCAAATCTCAAAAGTACCCCCAAAATTAATATCATGGGTGCCACATATTCAAAACAAAACTCAAGTAAATTAGAAATAGCCGAGATACCAACCTCCCACCTCTATGTCAATAGAAATGTAAAACATACTTCATGGACTTAAGAAATCAAAATAGAATTTTTTTAAATATGAGGACAGGGTTTTGGGTTGTTTTGTCCACTGATGAATTCATGGAACCTAGAATAGTGCCTGGCATATATATGTTTGTTGAATTAAGGAAGGACAGAATAAATGAACAAGTTAAATGATAATAAATGTACATAATTTTATTATAAAAGAAATAAAACTGGAAATGAGTGACTTAAACTTTCAACAACAAAAAACAGATAAAGTCCAAAGAAAGAAGGAGAAGGAGGAGGTCACCTGGATACCTCAATCAGTTAAGCATCCAACTCTTGGTTTCAGCTCAGTCATGGCCTCAGGGTTATGAGATCAAGCCCTGAATCTCCACACTCATCACAGACTCTGCTTAAGATATTCTCTCTCTCTCCTCTGCCCCTATGCATGTTTTGGTCTCTCTCTTTCTCAAATAAATAAAAATCTTACCAAAAAAAAAAATAAGAAAAGAAAAAAGAAAGAAAGAAAGAAAGAAGGAGAAAGGGAGAAAGAAGTAATAGAAGATGGGAATAAATGAAATAGAAGACAAACAACAGAAAGGGTAAATTAAACCAAAATCTGTTTTTTTTTAAAGACTAATAAAATAGACATCTGCCATACTGATCGCCTTCTTAAAAAGAAAGATGACACAAACAATATTTAGAATCTCAAAGGCAGGGCACCTGGGTGGCTCAGTGGGTTAAGCCTCTGCCTTTGGCTCAGGTCATGATCTCAGGGTCCTGGAATCGAGGCCCGCATCCGGCTCTCTGCTCAGCGGGGAGCCTGCTTCCCCCTCTCTCTCTGCCTGCCTCTCTGCCTACTTGTGATCTCTCTCTCTCTGTCAAATAAATTTTTTAAAAAAAACTTAAAAAAAATAGAATCACAAAGGCGATAATTTAATTGCAGATGCAACAAAGATTAGGAACTTCAAAAGACAATTCTATGAAGAATATCGTACTGATAAATTTGAAAATACATACAAAACAGACAATTCCTTAGGAAAATATAATTTAACAACCAGAATCAAAAAGATAAGGACCTGATTAGAACAGAACCAGTAAAAAGAATTTCAAAATTAAGAAGCCACCCACAAAAACCTAGCAAGTGGTCCAGACATTTTTAAAATGAATTGTATCAGACTTTGGGAAACAAATAATCCTTGCCCTTCAATAATATACTGTAGAAAATAAAAAAGAAGGAACAGTCTGAACTAATGACATGCAGCTTTTACAATCTTGGCACCAAAACCAGACACACAGTACAAGAAAAAGAAAACCTCTGGTCCAACCTCACTCATAAACATAGATGCAAATATCCTAAATAAAATACAAGCAAACCAGATACAACCACATGCAAAAATAAGTACTTAATGACCATCTTGGCATTACTGGGAATGCATGTACAGTTTAACTTCAGAGCTCTATCACTGAAGATCCTTACATTTAAAGGTTAGAGGAGAAAAGTCACATGATTAAGTCAACACAATAAAAATTCAAGAAAAAGCATTTGAAAATTTAATTTTAAGTATTCTAGCAAAATAGGAGCAGAAGGGAGATTCTTTCTACCTGATAATCAGTCTTAACCAAAAAAACAAACAATAACAACAACAACAACAACAAAACAACAACAAAACCAATAGCAAACTCCTATTTATGGATAAAATATGAAAAACATTCATTTAAAATCAGAAATAAAATAAAATACAAGCTTACATTTTTAGTGAGCATGGTACTAAAGACACCAGCTACACAATAGGACAAGAAAACAAATAAAATACAAAAATCAAAACACCGAAAAACAAAATTGTCATTATTTGCAGAAAATGCGACTGTCTACTGCACAGAAAATGGAAAATGCACTCCCATTTCTGGCAGTGTGGTACACAAAATGTGGAGCAGACCCTTCCATGCATGGAAACCATACTAATTCTTGAGAAAATATATGAAATAGCATCTTCTTTAGGTATGCCTGAATCGGTGCTACAACAAGGAAAGAACCAATTCCAATAAATGTACCAATCTACCAGTTCTAAATGAATAGGCAACTACTAACAACCAAAAATTGTTAGTCCTACATGAGAAATTGATAAAGTCAATATTTAATTCATCATTAATTCATCAACCCATAAGTTTTTTGGAATACATTTTTTTCAATTTTAAAGATATTGAGGTAGTTTTGATAACCTTTAAAAATAAGTTCTAAATTAACTGCATGGTATTTAGGAAATGTGATTTTCATAATACAAATTCTGTAAAACATATTCAGACCTGCCTCCTGCTTAAGACATGGTCGATTTTCATAAATGTCCCATCAAAGGGGAGATTTCAATATAGTACAGTCAGTGACTGATAATGCAAGAAGGGAAAACTTCACCAGGTTACAGAAAACATGAAAACCACAATTAGCACACTTTACCTAATAGACTGATAAAGAATGCTGCAGCACTTCTACCAAATATAAACCAGAGCCATGTTTCATAAATTCTATCAAACAACCAAAACAATGCCAATGTTATCAAAGAATTCCACAGTCATAGTAAAAACAAGCACAGACTGGAAGAATATATTTGCAATGCATAGGACTCACAAGTATACACAATATATGAAGAATTCCTGTAAGTCAACAGGCAAACAATTCAAGGAGAAAATGAGCAAACTAGAAGAACAATCATTTCACAAGGACAATAAACATAGGAAGAGATGCTCATTCTTATTAGTAACCCAGAAAATGTAAAATAAAACCAGCATACAGAAAACCATGAAAATTGGTCCCTGCTGCACTCTATACATGAAAATAAACTCCAGGTAGTTTCAAGATTTATGTAGAAAAGTAATCATTAAAAAAATTTTAGGAAAAAATGGAATATCTTTATGATCTTAACAGGTTAGAAAAAAATTTCTTAAATAAAATACAAAGAGGCACAAGTCCAAAGAAAACAAACAAAACGAAAAAACCAAAAAACAAAAATGAAAACAAAAAATATGACATTTATTTTTTTATCTTTTTTTGTTTTTTTAACTTTTTTTTCCAGTGTTCCATGATTCATCGTTTATGACTACATTTAAAGACTGACAAAATACCATTTAATAATTATCAGTTGGCAAAATTTAAATTCTGCTATCGGCAAGACTGGGTAGGGACGTATAAATTAGTGGGAGCATAAATTAGTTCAGTCATTTTAGAGAACAGTTTGATTATATCCTATAAAGATGTGTAACCTCTAGGAGTAAGTAATTCTATTCCTAGAGGAATTCCTACATAAATGTTCCCAGACACGTGTGTAAGAGGATTCATAAGTGCATCACTGATAGTAGAAAATAAGAAATCAACCTTAGTGGAAAGACAAATGCCAGTATACTAATCTAAGGAATACGGTAATTCAGTTTCAATGAATGTACCTTAGGTACATATATCAAAATGATCTATCTAAAAAACAATGCTGAGCAAAAAAGCCAGCAACAAAATCATATGTGTAGTATGATACCATTTATATCAAGTTTAAAAAACATGCAAAAAATACTGTAGAATAATTGTGTGCATGTGAATTAAAGCACACAAATATCCATGAAAAATAGTAAACACAAACTTCAGAATATTAGTAACCTCTAGGAAGAGAAGGAGCGAGAATGTCAGAGAAGGACTTCATTTATATTTGTAATGACATTACAAAGAAAAAGAGATCTGAAACAAATATGACACAATGTGCTTTATGAAAAAACTGTGTCTTGGTGATATAGGTACTCATTAGTTTACTCCTTTAAATTCTTCAGTGTGGGCACGTATTGCATGGAGCACTGGGTGTGGTGCATAAACAATGAATCTTGGATCACTGAAAAAAAATGAAATTTAAAATAAATAAATAAGAAAAAATTCTTCAGTGTGTTCAAAGTATTTCACAACTTTATAAGCCTCTTATCTGTTTCCTCTAGCCACATGAAGCAGAAATTCCTTATTTAATGTTTCTGACAATACCCATATTACCTTCTATTTGGTCACTTCCAGAAGTGGGGAGCTGACTACCATAGAAGATTACTTATTCAGAATACCCAGGATCTGACCTGACAAGGGTGTGTGCTATTTTTAGAATTTTCAGTCTTAGATCCAAAAGAGCAAAAAGACTGGGGCGGGGGGAGAAAAAGGTAGGGGTACTCATTGCATAGAATACATTTGCAGAATTGCAATGAAATATTTCAGAGCATTAGCTTCTTGCCAGAATACATAAATGTCTGAAATCCCTCATGACTCCTGCATTATCAAGATTGCCATCATCGATCACAATCTACATCCACCCCGTCCATGTGCTTTCTGTGACATCAGTCCTTCCCAGTTCAGCAGGTCACACTCACCATGTGCCATGACAGCAGCTCCTTCGTTACTTGCTATAAGGCATGGTTTTTAAATGGGCAGGCATAAAATAATGCTCTTTTTAGAACAGTCCTGTCATTGGAAGCTTCTGGTATTTACAAAGTTCTCAAAAAAAACCAGCCTTTTACTGAACTTTGTGATGCAGCCAATTCTGTTGGTGGGCAGATTTGACTGTTAAAAAAGTTCTTCCCCGAGGAATCTGAAATCTGTCTTCCCTGAAACTTTTACCACTTGGACTTGATTCTGCCCTTGGAAACCCCCCGAGTGAGCTTCTCTAGCAAGAATGAGTGTGTGTGAGTGTGTGTGTGTTATACACCCTATATATATTTCTTATACATATTTTCAATTGTACCCCATGTTTTCTATGGTTTTAGAGGAAATCTATTTCTGCGTCTATCAAGATTCAGAGATGAGGGAGCGGTAGGTAAAGAAATCTTAGGTTATAACAAGAATTATTTGAAAAATACATAGACATTAAGGTAGTTATGTTTTTAAAACTTACCTACTTAAAGTAATTGAAACTGGAATATCAATTGCCTGTCACTTCTGGGAAAATCGTACCTTTGGTTAAGAAACATAATTTCACTAACAGATTGTTCATCATTATGGCTTTTATACAGTTGGAATCCAACAAAGTTTCATTGAAAAAAATTATGACACTTTATTTTCTTAAGAGCTGGTGATTTATGAGGGCCACTTAGTAGGCATAAAGGGCATATTTTAATGGGAAAGGAGATTCTGTGATGAGATTTTCTGGTACGGGGTGGACTCTGGGTGTGTGATATGCAGATAGCTGTCCTATGAACTATTACAACTTTAATAGAGGGAAAGTCAAACGTTGGTTAATGTCCTCTGCCCATGACAGAGGGAGGGAAGGAGAAAACAAAATAGGAAAGAAAGGCAAAAAAAGAGGATGGCAGAGAGAGAAAAAAACAAAAAACCATTCTAAACAGAGAAGATACAAGGGGGCCAGAACTCCAAAGCCAGGCTCCCCAGCCAAGAACCCCAGTGTGCCTTCTCTTTGTCACCCTCCCACATCATTATCCGTCTGCCCACACAAAGGCAGGGCCAGCAGACCCTCGGCCAGATGTGGGCATCTATGGAACTGCTCTGTCAAAGGGGTGTACAATACACGGTCACTTCTGAGTACCCCACTTCACGCACTATTACAACTGCTTAATCTATGCCTAATACTATATAAACAACTATAAATTCTTACAAATTCGGTCTCTACCGTTTTTGGCCACTCTGTTGCTTCCTAAGTAGATACTAAAGGAATTGTCCAAAACCTATCATAACTGTTGGTTTTTCCTCTTAAGTCCTGGTGTTTTAGCTTCTCTAGTCCAGCTGTGAGCAGAGGTCTGTGTTTAATTTAAGACTGTCTCTTCTGCCGAAACCCCAACTGCCTTGGATGATTCCAACTCCCTTCTTTCTACCCATTTAAGATCACAAGCCCCTACGGCTCCTTCCAAGAGTCAAATGCTGCCAGGTCACTGAGGTTCCCAAAGCCCTTTGGCTTGGGAAGGAGAGAGTACCTCGGCTCCTCCTCAAGGGTTTGGCCTGGTCCTACACTGACATGGTGCCCCACGCTGAGGGAGACCCAGGGTGCTGTGGAAAGAGGGGTGGCCTGGGGGTCAGGGATGCTGTGTTCTGTGCTGGCTCTGGTACTGCCTGGCCAGTTACATGACCCTGGAAATACTCCTGAACTTAACTTTCCAATTCAACAAGCAATTGTGTACGCATTACCTACCTCATCTGCTCCTCACAAAAACTCTACCAAGAGGACAGATATTATCCCTAACATCTCTGTTGAAAACCCTGCTGCTCGTCCAATGCAGAATAAAGTCCCCGCTGTGGCTGAGAAGGCCCTGCAGGATCTTGCCACCGTTAGCTCTCAGACCTCATCCGCTCCCACTCTCCTTCGCTCTTTCTTCACTGTCATCCTGGACTCCTGACCTTCCTCAAACATATCAAGATTCCTGCCCTAGGGCCTTTCCACTGTTTTCTCCGCCTGTATGCTCTCTTCCCAGGTATCCTTACTGTTTGCTTTCTCACTCCATGATGACATCTGCTCAAACATTACCTTATCGGAGACATCTTCCCTGTCCACCCTATTAAAAAAATGGGACTTCCTGTCCCTTTTCCCTCGGTCCCTGTACTCTGCTTTATCTCTCTTCTGAGCCCTCATCACCCTCTGACATGCTGCATGTTCACTAGTTTGTCTCTGTGGCCTGTGCTCCTCCCAACAGCGTGGAAGGTCCTTGAAAACAGGCATTTTGCTCTGCTCGCTGCTGTGATCCCATGATCTAGAACCATGCCCAGCCCATCGTAAACACTTAAGAAAGAGTTCATACTTGAGTTGATGGCGTTACCTCCTCAGTTCTATCGGAGGGAGAGGAGAGTCAGAGAGGGTACGTAACTTGCCCCAGGACGTGGGGCTAGTAACCACCGCAGCCCTCGCTCCTCTCCCTGAAAGCCAGAAGACCCGGGCTCCATGCCAACTCCTGCACCTACCAGCCAGAAGATCTTGTCCACTGTGGACCCAGAATTTCATTTAACAATACAGCTTTTCAAAACTGTATGGCTTCATAACTTATGTAAGTCATTTAGGTTTAGATCTTGTTTATTCTTTATAGTCACACCAGCCTGGGTGTTGGACACGGCGAGGTGTCGATCCTAGTAGCTCAGGGAAATCAAAGTCCTCCCCAAGGCGAGGCAGTTAGGAAGTGACAGAAGCAAGTCTCTGACCCCGTTCAGGGCTCTGAGGTCTTCTGCAAACCGAACATGACCCCAGATTTTTCTCCCAGAGGATGCTCGATGCTCCATGTATCCTCGGGGCTTGTCTCTGAAACACTGTCCACCACTGCCAGTCTTCCCAGCCTCCCACTGGTTTCTCCTTCCTCTGAACAGATGGCGTATATGAAATTCGCACCATGCTGTGTGATGCTGCTAAGCTGTCTTGTGTTCATTTTATTCTAAATGATATATTCTAAATAGCAAGATATTTATCGACAAAGACATCCCTATTTTGTCTATGTCTATGTTTCAAATACCATCTAAATGTCACATTTATATCTGTGGCCCAGACTTCTCTTCTGAGTTCTGGACGCAGCTGCCAAAATGACCCCTTCGCATGGACATTCTATAAACACCTTGATTCAGTATGCACAAGAGTGAACTCGGTGTCTTTCCCCAATGGCATCTCCTCCTTCCCTCTCCACCTTAGTAAATAAAATCACCACCTCCCAGCTGTTCAAGTGAGATGAGACACCTGCATGTGGCTCTTACCTGTTTCCCTAAGCAAACCTGGTGAACTCTCCCTGCTACATATATCTGGAGCTGTATCTACTCCTCCTTTCTTGGCCTAAGAGACCCTGGCATCACTGATGTCCCCGCACATGGCATGACTTCCCCAGGACTCCACACAGCAGCCAGAGAGCATCTTAAAAAGGCAAATCTGATCATGGAGTGTCCCTGCTTTTCAAATCTTTCAGTGACTTCCCATTGGTCTTAAGACAAAGGCCAAACCCTTAGCCAGGCCAGCAGAGCTCCTTTAGCCCCCTTTTAACTCCTGCTCTCAACAGGACATTCCAAAGTGCATCCTTTTCCTTGACTACAAAGCAGGTTCCCTGTTTAGTTACTCAGTGGTTCAGGGACTGTGCCCTGGTGTCAGAATGCCTGGGTGTCAAGGGTTCCCTGGGTCACCCAAGGTCGCCCAACACCCTGTGACCTTAGATACAGGGCTTAAACTCTATCTTAATTTACTGACCTGTAATATGGAGATCACCAAGGTACCTCCCTTTTAAACTCCATGCTGTAAAAATTAAGAGTGCTTCAAACAGGGCCTGGCACTTAGAAAGGCACATACAACACGTTAGCTATTCTTAGCTCCTCTCTCCCCCCAACTTCTGCTCAGCTTTTCCATCTTCATTAAATGTCAATTCATCAGCAAAGTTTCTTCAACTCTTCAGAGTGGGCTAGTTTCTCTTGTTACACAGTCCCATACTGCTTGTATCGCTGGATGAAATTAGGATGTAAGTCATTATTTCCTTATTCAAAGTCTGTCCTCGTCACAGACTGTAAGCTTTACAAAGGCAGAGATTAAGTCCGTCTCATTCACTTTTCCATCCGCATTTCCTAGAATAGCGTCTGGCACAGAGCAGGTGCTCAGTAAATACTCACAGAATAGGTGATTCAATAAATATCACTTGGGATCATTTGCAAATGTCCTCTAGTTTGGCTTTTCCACAAGCCCCCACTTAGGTACAGTACTTAGTACAATTAACGAAATGTATTGACCCCCACCCCTAAAGGTCGCTGGTGTTCCCCAAATCAATTCTCCTTTTTCATGGTGCTGAAGCTCCTGGTTTTAGCTGGGTCTGTAGATGTCCAGAAGAAAAGCCAGACTCCCCAGCCTCCCTTTCCATGAGGAGTGGACATGGCCTACGGCTCATGAAATATGAAGAGATGTCACACATACAACTTCTAGATTGTGTCTTTAAAAGGAAGGATGGTGCCCTTCCCTTTGACAGTACCCCTTCTCTGAAGCATATTCTTGATCAAAATATTTTTAATTTCAACTCCTTCCAAGTATTTAAACCTCTCTGCTACTATAACCATTGAGCCCAGGAAGGGATCGATATTGAGTCACGCTCAGGTTCCATTCAAGTGAGGGTTTGGCAACCAACCAGAGGCCTCCAGGAAAGCCAAGAGAGGACATGAAACTCCTCCCCAGCATCCCGATCTACTGAGCTTACCTCAGCTCCTTTACTCATCTACCGGGTTCTATATTCACATATAATTTGACAAATCTCTTCTAGAATCTATATTTTCTGTAAGCAATACATTTAAGGCAAATGAGTGACCCATGACCATTATCACTTCCCTCCTGCTCTGTCCTCTCTGCACTATCAGGGTGATCTGACTGTGAGAGATTCTGGGGGTGCCCAAACCTCAGTAGGGGGTGGGTACAAGTCCAATGCCTTAAGTTGGTAGCTAGAACTTGTGCCCTAGACTAACTGTTCTGTAAGGACAGGAAGCTAACTGTTCATAAGGACAGGAAGGACAGGTATGGGCCATGGGAGAATATGCAGAGAAGAAGGGGTGGGGTGGGCAAGGGTCCAGGGGTCCGGGAAAGTGGTGGGAACTGGAAAAGCTACACAATGAGAGAATGTGGCGGAGGGCAGTGCCTTGAATATCTGCCATGCTGCATGAGCTGGGCTTGGGAGCTGGGTTGAAGATTCAGGATCAGAAATAAAGGCCAGGGACCGAGTAGTGAGATGGTGAATGAAGACAGGTATTCAGAAGAGGTGAGAAGTTGAAAATGAGGCCGGTGTGATTAGAAGCTTTCCCTGAAGATGAGAAGTCCTTCATAAAAGTCCAAGATTACAGAGGCTTTGATTCTAGAATGCTGGGCCAACCTGTAGCAAGCGGGTGATTGACGTGGAGAGCAAGGTCTCTTAGTCCTAGCTGCTATAAGAGCTCCCCAGAGATGTGAATGGCATGGCTGGCTCTGCACAGAGAAGAGGGCCTGGCACTCAGGGCTCTTCCCTGTCCGTGACATAGGGCAGAGATGACCAAGAACACTTAAGCCTTTCGTAAATAGTTTACACAGCCCTGAGAATTAGCCGCATCCTCCCTTTTCCAAAAGAACAGTTTGATTTTATAGTTTCTTTCACATAAACAGTCTTGTTAATGTGGGTTGGGAAGGGAGACCTCAAAGAGAGAAGTCAGTGGTTAAACAGGAGCTAGAAGACTCTTGCCAAATTATTTTCGTATTTGCCTCCTGTAACCAAAGATGAAAACCCTCAGAACAATGTAAGCTTCGTGCTTCCAAAGGACTCCAAGAGTCAGAGAATGGTCTTATTTATCCAGGCCTATGGATAAGGATATGGCACACAGTAGGGCCACACTAATCATATGCAGACTGATTTGGTAGATGGGATTTTGGACACCTAGGGTGAATTCTGACCACAAACAGATAAAGAAAATTAAAAAGTTATGTTCTTATCAATTCTGTTGAAAGAAAAAGTAAATAAATAAACTGAGGCCCAGAGAATAATAGCGGCAGGTCTCATAAATGTGACACACTTGAATTTACTGACCAATTCCCTAAGATTGGCTCCTCCCTCGAAAGCCAAGCTCTCATTTGAAATGGAGGGAATCCAGGCAATGCCTATCCATGCTCAAAAATGTTAGTGTTTCAGCAAAGGAAACAGTCAACAAAACCAAAAGACAACTGACAGAATGGGAGAAGATATTTGCAAATGACACATCAGATAAAGGGCTTGTATCCAAAATCTATAAAGAACTTCTCAAACTCAACACCCATAAAACAAATAACCCAGTCAAGAAATGGGCAGAAGACATGAACAGACATTTCTCCAAAGAGAACATCCAAATGGCCAACAGACACATGAGAAAGTGCTCCATATCACCTGGCATCAGGGAAATACAAATCAAAACCACAGTGAGATACCACCTCACACCAGTCAGAATGGCTAAAATCAACAAGTCAGGAAATGACAGATGTTGGCAAGAATGCGGAGAAAGGGGAACCCTCCTACACTGTTGGTGGGAATGCAAGCTTGTGCAGCCACTCTGGAAAACAGTATGGAGGTTCCTCAAAAAGTTGAAAATAGAGCTACCCTATGACCCAGCAATCACACTACTGGGTATTTACCCTAAAGATACAAATATAGTGATCCGTGGGGGCACGTGCACGTGAATGTTTATAGCAGCAATGTCCACAATAGCCAAACTATGGAAAGAACCTAGATGTCCATCAACAGATGAATGGATAAAGAAGAGGTATATATACACAATGGAATACTATGCAGTTATCAAAAAAAACGAAATCTTGCTGCTTGCAATGACGTGGATGGAACTAGGGGGTATTATGCTAAGTGACATAAGTCAATCAGAGAAAGACAATTATCATATAATCTCTCTGATATGAGGAATTTGAGGGGCAGGGCATGAGGTCGTGGGGGGTAGGGAGGGAAAAAATGAAACAAGATGGGATCGGGAAGGAGACAAACCATAAGAGACTCTTATTCTCATGAAACAAACTGAGGGTTGCTGCGGGGGGGGGCATGGAGGGAGGGATAGCGTGGCTGGGTGATGGAGTTTGGGGAGGGTTTGTGCTATAGTGAGTGCTGTGAAATGTGTAAGCCTGATGATTCACAGACCTATACCCCCTGGGCAAATAATATATTATATGCAATAAAAATTTTTAAAAAATAATGTTAGTGCTTCCTCTCAGCATTTGGTGACTTTAAAAATACACATACACACATAGTCATCACCCAACAGACAATACACTCTAGAATGTAGATGAGCATGTTTGGGGTCTCCCTGTGATTTCTGACATTCCCAAGGTCCTCCTCTGGATAGTCCTTGAAATCAATTAGCCTAAAAATGCACTCCTGATCCAAACAAAACTGCAGAAACTGGTTCCTTGAGGGGATGGACTTTTCAGAGGCGATACTGTCCAAGTTGCTGCTTCCAAGCATGCTGCCATCAGCCCAAGCTAAAGATAAGGACCTATGGACATACAGACAGCCCTTAGTTGGCTTAGATGTAATGAAAACGTCATGCTGAGATGCAGCCAGGTCCTGTACTAGAAGCAAAAGACACAAGGAAGTCAAACAGAAGACCTCTCCTCAAAGAGACTGAATTCTTGGGGAAATAGGAATATCAATTGATGCTTTAAAAGTCTATGGAAAAGCACCTCCTAAAAGGAAAATACAGATTGTTATAAGGGCTGGAGTGGATTGAAGTGTGACTCCCAAAACCATCCTTCCAAGTCCCAACCCCTGGAACCTGTGAATGTGACTTTATTTGGGAAAACGGACTTTGCAGATGTAACTGAGCTAGAGATTCTAAGATGAGATCATCTTGGATTTAGCGTGGGGACCTAAATCCAATGACCAGTGTCCTTATGGGAGACAGGAGGGGCAAAGACACATACACAGGCAAGGAGGCCAAGTGAAGTCAGAGGCAGACACCAGAGCGAGGCGGCCACAAACCAAGGAGTACCAGGAACCACCAGAAACTGGACAAGGAAAGGACAGGTTCTCAGAACTTTCAGCAGGAGTCTGACCCGGCCAAAGCCTCTGTGTTGGACTTCTGACCTCTAGAACCGTGAGAGAATAAGTTTCTGTTGTTTGAAGCCACCCACTTTGAAGTAATTTGTTACAATAGCCCTGGAATATAAATACAAAGACCAATAGCTAAGTCTGCCAGGGGAGTGAAAGATGGCCTCCCAGTGGAGATGACATTAGTCCTAAGTTTTCTAGACAAGACAGAGTGCACTGGATAAAAACAGGGAAAGCGTCTTCCAAGCAAAGAGACTTGCATGCCCAAGGTCACTGAGGCATGATTCAGCAAGACGCACTCAGAGCACTGCAAGTAGTTGAGAAATGTTTGGCAGAGAGGCTTCGTGTGGGAGAGCGGGAGATGCAGTTGGAGCGGTGAGTCCTATAGGGCCTTGTGGGTAAAGCCAAGAAGCTTGAAAATAATCCCAAACACTCTGGATCGCATTAGAGGATTTTCAGCAAGGGAGTGTCATAATCAGATTGCGTTCTGGACATATCTCTCCGACACAGCTTGGAAGGGGGCCTGACAAGGGGCAGGGGGTCTCTGAAGAGGTCTAGGCAAGAGCTGATGAGGCCCTGAGCTCAGAGGATAAAGAAGAAGGAGTAAGTCCAGGACATGAAGTCTACCCTGGCAGACAGGGGTTCATCGGATAGTGGGGTGAAGGGAAGAGAGCAACTGTGGATGGCTCCAGAGTCTCTGGCTTATACAACTCAATCCTTCAAAACTGGTGTCTAACAACCTTATGACACATGTGATTATTCTTGTTTTAGTTTCTCACTAATTTTTTAACCTAAGGCTACAGATAACAGATAAACTTTAGTGTTTGAAGGTTTCTCTGCGTCTACAACTACTTGAAACATTTCCTTCCAGGGCGCCTGGGTGGCTCAGTGGGTTAAAGCCTCTGCTTTCGGCCCAGGTCATGATCTCAGGGTCCTGGGATCGAGGCCCGCATCGGGCTCTCTGCTTGGCAGGGAGCCTGCTTCCCCCTCTCTCTCTCTGCCTGCCTCTCTGCTACCTTGTGATCTCTCTCCTGCTGTGAAATAAATAAATAAAAAATCTTTTAAAAAAAAAAAAAAAAAAAGAAACATTTCCTTCCAGAAAGCAGCCGTTCCAGCCATACTTTCCATTTGGGGAAACTCAGATAGGGGGCTGAAGAGAATGCTAAATCCCGCCCCCCTCCCCGCCCCCCACCCAAACCATGATCCTGTACGCCAACATAACTCAGCGTTGTGACAACACATAAATTAAATCGCCAACAGGGGTCAGTGCAAGGAGACAAGGTTTATGGAGCTTCCAGGGAGAAAGATGGAAGATGACACATGGTAGGCTCTAGGGAACTGGGAACTCCTGGCTTGTTTATGGAATAGGTGTTAGCAAGTCCCCTCTGGCATGACTCACCCTGGCAGCCCCACTACCTTCCAGATTTCAAGTGGCCAGACTCCCCTGCTGGTTCCCAGACTGAATCCTTTGTCTATCATCTACCATCCATGATATTGGCTACAAAAGCCTGGGGAAGGAGGTGTTCCCAGCTACGCCCTTCCCCTCAGGGCTCAGTTGGCCCAGAGACACTAGCCTCATTTTCTTGGGGAGCCACCTCAGGCCCCCCCTTCTGTCTGCCAGCTCCTGGTTTCTGCCAAAGAAAGGAGACAGAGGGAGGGATGCTAAAGCCGGAAGAAACAAGATCTAGTATCAGGATCTGGCCCAGAGCCTGCGGACTTTGAGTTTCCCTGCTTCGCTTAGGGCTGCCAAAATTCTAGCCCGTTCCTTCTACTTTCCCACATGTGGATTATCTGCCACTCTATCAGATCACTCTGGAGTGAACTTTGTTTGGCAAAAGTTCAAAGGACACAATCATTTTAGCCAAATTCACATCAGTGCTCCATCTCTGCTCTTAGCCCAAGTCTCTGAGTCCAAACAAAGGTCAACAAGGAATCTCACCCCACTTCCTGCCATCCAACAGGAATTAAACAAGGACAGAGGAGGCAGGGAGGCTGGCTCCGGGACTTCTAGTGGAGCCAAGGCTACTGCAGGTTGCATACCACGCCCAAGAAACATTAGCCAACCCCCAGGTTGGAGCTACTGCCAGCTTTGTTTTCTGTCTGGGCCTCCAGAGAGCTAGAAATAGCCCTGAAACACTCCATTTATGGGAAAAAGCTAAAAACTCTGGAGAATGGGGTTCTAACATGGCGCTCATTGTTATCCACGAGTAATAGTAGCTACAGTCCTTCCTTGGCTCCTCCTCCTTCTTCTTCTTTCTCTTTATTCTCTTCCTCCTCCTCCTCCTTCTTCCTTTTAATGAGGTCTACTTATTTTAACTCTGATTAAGAATTTACATTTTTAGAATTTCAAAGGTGCCCAGTTTAGAATCACAGCATGAACTAGTTAGGAGCCTCTATCCTAAATTATGTATGATTGGAAAAGCAAAGACAGGGAAAAGCAAAAGATGCATTCTAAATTCAGAGCCCCATTAGGTCAGTTTTGGGGCTAATACTGCATTTTCCTGATTTATCAAAGAGTGTGAAGGTGCGCCTAGGTACCGCAGGGAGATAAAGTGACTATCGATGGAAAGTTCAAGTCAAATGAAAAATGGTACTAAAGAAAGAACATCATATTAAAGTATTTATCAAGGGCTCTTCTGTGGATTAATAATATTTTCCATAGGTCAACACTGTGTGTACATGTTGTAAAGCTGGGGAAAAATCGGCATCTCAACAACAAGAACATCTTTCCCTTTCTCGGAAGTCAGAGTGACCCTACTTGCCCTCTAAATTGTTTCCAGAAGTTTAAGTTATCATTTCATACTTTTTTGGTTGATCATTCACCAACCGGGACACATTTCCTCTTGGAGCTAAAACCATAGCTCACAATTTGTCCCACTGATTTCCCTGCCAAAAATCGGCCTTAGTTCGAATGATAAAATATCTTCATTGGAGAAGCACTCATGATCCATCCATTGCCCCACAAGCATTTTTCCACATTAATGATGGAGTCAGAAGATGTAGACAGTTCTAGGATTTGATACAAGTTACCCACCCATTCCCAGGATGTGATAAATGGCTCCCTGGCCAGAACTAAAGCCTGAAGTCTAAGATAATGATCCACCTATGCCCCAGAACATCTGCTCTCCCTATCACACATGTAGAAAGAACAAAGGCCCTCTGCTGTCTCATAAGGGGCACCCAAGTCAATGGGAAAGTCCTATGACATGGGTTCAGTGACCTGACCCACCTTCACTCACAGTGAACAACTGAGCAGTGGCAAGAAGGGCAATTACCCTCATGCTGCCTCCACTTACCAGTCATGTGTCAGGGCTGTATCCATATAGTTCCTTCAATAAGCACAACAGCCTGTACAATTAGGAACCCAGCAACTGAATAAAGACCTTAAGCTTCCAGTAATCTCTCCTATTAATATAACCCTCCTGAAAGAATCCAAACCATCCTCCCACTGAAATAAGAAGTACAAATATATTCAACCACAGCATAGAAACTAAGAAAACTATAATACATTCATATGATATATTAATCCAAATAATGCAAAGTTCATGGAAAGAAATGAGTGTGCTCATCATATGTTAACTACAGGGTAAGGGCTAAGAAAAATACATCCCCATGATGACATATTATGCAATTATTGAAATGATTCTCATGAGTTGTATTTAACAAGACTGGGAACTCCTCATGTTCTAAGCCTAAGTAAAGAAATCGTGACAGAAAATTAAATATGTAGAATGATTTTTTTTAACCATGTGACAACATAACATGAAAATGGGGCTTACAAGAGTTTTTCTGGGAGATGAAATAATGAATGATTTACTTTCCTTCTTTATATATGACTTCCCTTTTTAGATTTTCTACACTTAGCACATTTTACTTTTATATACTGGAAAAATCAAAGTTATTTAGTTTGACAAAGCCATGGTTTTAGGGGGCTAACGATGAGGATATTGAAGGAGGATGTGCTGAGCTGAGAGATGCCCAGGCAACACCAGAAATATCGTGCTGATTTCTGACCCCCCCCCCTCTGGACACTGCACGCACTGGGGGTGGAAGGGCCCAGAGTGGTCCCTGGCTCCACCCAGCATCCTGCGGTCCAAACCCTCTGGTTATGAGCAAGTTCTTTCATGACTCACTATAAGCCCCTGGACTGGTCACTTCGCTTAAAATAATCCAGCTGGCAAAGAGCATACAGTGGTGTTGGGAGGATTAATTCATTCATGTTTATAGACAAGCTCTCTGAGATTCTTGGATGGGAGTCGCTTCATGCTAAGGAGTGCGAATAATCAGCTGAGTACATTTCCAGGGCAAACTTCCTGCTGCAATTCTCTAAACTCGATGCAGATGCCCAAATTCAGAACAAAATTTATGTAAGTTGGCTGCTAGAGCCTGCACCATTATAATAAAAGTGAATTGGATGTCAAATATCTACAGCCAACACAACACCATGTCTGTCCTTCCTGAGAAATCATGAGGCTGAGTCCAACCCCAGGCCATTGGTGAGCAGGATGGCTTGGCCCTGGGTGTGTGGCAATCCTTCCAAAGTTGTGTGTGTCTCCATCCCGGGGATGGAGGTGGTCAAAAGGTGCCATGAAAATCAGTACAGGCCCCCCAGCCCTGGACCAAGCAAAAAGAAAGCCAGTGTGCAGAAAACCCTGCATCTGGCATCATAATATTGGGAAAGCATAGTATTTTTGAAGAAAAGCAACAGCAGCAGCTCCCCAGATGAGGAACTGGCTCTGGAAAATCTGGAGATGAAGAATGGCTCATGGCGCAGGCTGCCCCAGGCCCCGACCGGCACTGAGTTCCAGCTGTGCTGGCTTCTGCCAGTAGCAAACTCCTGGTATGGAAGCTATGTGGGAACCATGCAGAAGCCTCTGGTGCTCCTCAAGGCCTGGGATGTTTTTCCTTCTCTCACCTCTCACCAGCCAGAGGACAAAGCATGCTCATTTCTGAGAAAATGGAATGCCCAAGTCAGCCCAGAGGATCTAGAATTGCATTTCATGGTTGTTTTATAACCACATCTCAAGGACTTCAGCTGAAAGTCAAGATAACAGAAAAGAAGAAAGGCCCCACAGGAGTTGGTGTTGGACATCTTCTTTCAAAGAAGTGTGATTTGCAAAGATGACAGGGAAAGGTGAGTTAATTCAAGGAATGATGCCTTGCTCCCCGCATCACTCTGCTCCAGTCTCTAAAACCCAAAGACAGGTAACTCAATTAACATCCTCTCCTTGCCTTTCCCATAGGGAGATCCAACTCCTTTTGTCTCTGGGATTGGCACCACCATGGACCAAATTCCAAAGTATATTTTACCTTGAACTATCTGGCCTGCTTGGGATAGCAGCATGTCATTCTCCTAGGATGTCATTCTCCTAGTAGCCTATGAATATTAAATATACTTACCAATCTGGTCTTAGATATTAAAAAAAATAGAAATGTGGATCACTGCATTCTTAGTCAAATCATGGATTAAGTTGGCTCTTAAGTGAACCCAACTCAGAAGTGGTAACCAAAGGAAGTGGAGACTGGCATCAGCGTTGCTCTAGACTTGGTGCACATTAGTCATGAAAATCTCACTTGGGCTGCCCCATCTGAAAAGACAGGAGACCACATGGACATACTTCTTTCTGGAAGGTTGGAAGAACAAATAAGATAAACACTGAAGGCCTGGGGTGCCTGGGAGCGGGGAGGGGGGGCAAGTTAGCATGAATTGAGATCAGTTTCTAGCAAATAGAAAGTTGACACTTAGTTTTATTGAACAGATAAAGGCCAACATATCTACATGGTAATGATATGAGAGAGAGAGAGAATGAACCCAGCATGTTCCAGATTTTGAAAGGAAGGAAACCTGCCTACCTGAAACAGCAAAAACCAAACCTTGGGAAGCCAGAGTACAGGGACACAGAGAAAAGGGATGTATAAGATGTGGTGTTTCCTCAATGACCTCCATGATGGAGGCAAAAGATCCAGAACAAAAAGCACAGGAACAACCTTAAGACACCTCAGAACAGGGGGGGAGGGTATGGGGTATATTCCCCATCCTATCACTTATCTTTTCCTAAAATGGAGTCCATCCAAATTCCTTGGAAATTCCCAAGAGTCCACTTTGGGGATGACAAACCCAACAGTCATGTACCAAAAAGAGCTGTGGCATAGAAGGTGGAAACATGTATTTATGTCAGAGGAAGGGTTATGACCAGGGTCAGGCCTCTTCCTGTTTCTTCTCAGATCTGCCCATCCTTTGCTCTAATATGTAATGTAGGGGCAGTGGTCCCTGCCAACTGCCTCACCAACTGGCTTCAGGCTAAACTCAGCCAATGCAAGTAATGGTGGGCAATTGGCAGGTGGACAGAAAGAAGAATCCTGAGCATTGCTCCCTTCCATCTATCTGCTTCATGCAGTGGCTGAAACTCCAGCATGCTTCTAGTACCCGTTGGCCTGCCCTTCCCCTGCTAGCCCCATCTCCCACCATGCAGCTTCCCCATGGTTCCAACGCCCAGGCAACCTGGCTCTGTGCTCTGGCTAGCACCTTCTCCTACCTCAGCTCCCCAACCTCCTACTGCTACTTACCTCTGGGTTGCTTCACTACCCCTTTTGAGCTAATCAGCAATTCAGACATCTTTCTAACTAACATTCCCCCTATTAAATTCCCTCTGCTGAACTCCTGGGCTTTCCGATTTTCTGACCAGATCTTGAGTGATGCATTTTAGGACTTAGAACCTCTATACTGTCAGTGTCAACCCCAAATCTCCATGGGCCTTACCATACAGTGGGGAGATCCAAATTCCATCTGCCAGCACATGCACGTGCGAACACGCACAAACACACACCATGTCCCTCCACAGTGACTGATGGGAGCTCTCTCCCTACTCGGGCAGTAAAACTGTGAAGTGCCTATTCTAGTTCAGTTCCCAGAATTTCCCAGCAGAAACAGCCCCAGTTGAACTTGATTGACAAGGCACCCTTTGCCAGCTACCTTCCCTCCTCTGTAACTTTGCCACTCCACTATGGGGCTTTCACCTCTCAAATGGATTCTACGCCTGAATCCTTGGCTCAGGGTCCATATCTGGAGGAATCTTAAGTAAGGACCCTCTTTTCTTTTCTTCCTAGTTCCTTATTCTTCGTAGGAGTGGAGAAGGCACATCCAGGGAGAACTCAGTGATGGGACTGCAGATGCTCTCAGCAAGAAGCCCGTGCTCACCAGCTGGAGCACAGCTGAGTGGGTCACAGTGCTGGGGGAAGAGGGGACATTCCCGAAAACTCCTCTAGCCTGGGTCATGACTGCTAGAAGAGCATGGTCTTGAGGTCTCTGTTTTCTCTGCCCACAAAAGAGCAATCCCAAAGCAATGCTTTCGTTGAGAGCTTTCTTTTTGACCATCTTGTCAAAAGAATCACAGAGAGCCAGAACACCTTCTGACCCTGGAGGAATTTTCTAAACCAACACTCGATTTTCTGGCCCTTGACGGGGAAGAGAGCAGAGGAACCTGAAGGGCTTATGTGTGCTTCCAGTGAATTCTAGGGACGTGAAATAATGACCTTGGCCCAGACAGCAGAAGACAAATTTAATTTACATGCTTTGGGCCGTATATGGAAAAATCATTTAGACCGAAAAAAGAAAAGTCCAAACTGCAAGTCAATAGTGGCAAACATCACACATCCCCATGGTATGTGCTGGCCTTCATTTGCTACTCTGCTGTTCCAACATTCTCCATCACTGCACATATTTGGGCCTTGTGTTTTCCATGAGGGTCTGGTCTGAAATGCCATCCTGAATGTGCCCAGCCTTCGCTCCAAGGCTAGAGCCTCTGCTTCAGAGGCTACCGCACTCCAGTGTCTCCTCCATAACACAGTCCTTGGGACTCTCCTTATTTGTAACTTCTTTATTTAGACCTGGGCCAGCAGAAATGTATACAAAGAGAGCAGAGGGAAGGTCTTATTTTAGCCAGCACTTCTGATGCTGAGAGTGGGCTGTCAGTTGAAGAGGGCCAGAGCCCCCCATCTGATGGTCGGGGCCACCCGAGGAGTCTCTCCTTGGGATGAGTAATTCCCAGGCTCCACAGAGGGATATGTTTATGGACACATTCTGTGCTTCTCTGGCATCCCTCTCCACGCAGCCCAAACCACCCTGGAGACTGTAAGGAAAGCAAAGTCTTCTGGATAAGAAGATGCCGAGTTTATTTTTAAACTCACGGATTTAAAGGGATGCCCAGAATCAGTACCCCTAGTCGCCTCCTAATGCTCACACACACACACACACAGGCACGCAGAGAGACTGAGAGAGAAAGAAATAGTCAGAGACAGGGGCAGAGACACAGAGACACTGTCCTGGGGCAACTGTACTCTAAGGCCTAGGAGTGTAGTCAAAGCCTGTGTAGAAGCAGCCAGTCCTTCTGGCACCTTCCTAGCACACCCTTAGCCACAGAATGTTGCCACCCCAAATAAATTCCTGCAACTTTAACACTCTCTGCTTATCTCTTTAAACTTTTCTGCGCTTGGCCGCATACTTCACTCCAAAATCTCTACAGAACTTAGGAAGTTCTTCAGGCGCAGTTCCCAAACTTTCTCAGTCCACGGTACCCTGAATGTCTCCATAATTTTTACACAATGCCCAAGGCTAGAAGAAATACTTAACAGTTCCACTTAAAGAGCAGTTGAGCCCAACGAAATTAGTGTTTCCTTAGTATGTCCTAACAACGTTAGTAGCCATTTGGGGAGAAAATACACACAAATTGAAGGAAAAAGTATTTCCTTTCATTCTCAGCCTTAACAACTTACTATAAGGATGGGCTCGCCGGCTGGACACTATCCCACTTCAAAAGCCTCGGAGTCAGACTGGACATGAGCACTCTCACCTCCTGTTCCATGATGGCTTTGTGCAGAACTGGTACCACAGGCACTGGGAACTCAACCTCACGAAGACAGAACGACACGAAAAGCTTATGATGTGTGTTAACACCGACACAGCCGAGGCAGTAGCTCATGTGGTGTCTGACAGACATCAGGTACTGTTGGGCTTCCCTCAAAGATGTGCACAAATTCCACAACACCTCTGTGGGTTCACTGTGGCACCCTGGACGTATCCTGTGGTGCCATCTGGAAAACGCTGCCTTCCTGCCTTAAGAAATGGTCTCAAAATAATGAAACTCTTTGTCCATGACTCTCCTGAATGTGTGTGTGTATGTGTGTGTGTGTGTATGTATGTATGTAAATAATCCCATAACCAAAACAGATATAAGGTCACATATGAATCAAAGCTCCCAAGAAAAGGTCTGGAAGTGCACAAACCAAACTGTAACTATGGCTACCTCTAGGGAGACAGACAATATTTGGAGGAGATGAGAATGGGGGAGTCCTGCATTTTGCCTGTAATGTGGAACTTTTCCTGAGGAGAATGTCTTCCTGTATAACTATAAACAAAAAAACCCACAATTTTAATGTACCCATACCAAAAACTTTACCTACACCACCGCTTCACATAGGGCTGAATTCTATGCAGAGAGGGTCAGTTCCAAACTCCAGTGGAGGGATTTAGTCACTAAAGGACTCAGCTGGGCTCTACAGTACACTGACAGGCAAACACATCTCACTTATTATTCCTCATGACATTTTCCTCTTCAGGAAACTTCAATCTTTTCTCACTTCCCACAATAGTGACTTTCAAGGGTGATAGAATCACCTGTGGGCTTTTCCACACTAACCCCTCCAGCTGCCTTCCCAGAATCTAACTACTCAAACCCCACTCACGTCATGATGCTGTGGTAGAGAAGGCCACTGTCTTCTGATAGTCTGGGGCTGTTGCCTGGAGGCTGCTGGCAAAGACCATATATTCCAGCCTAGCCTTCCTCAAGGTGGAGCCATGGAGCAGGATCCCACCAATGAGGGAAAGGGATGCAGAACCCCAAAATTCCAAATTTAAGTCCTTAACTACTCCTAAGAAGACATCTCTATTCTAAAGTCAAATGGGACTGACTCCCTAGTCCCCTCACTACATCCATTTCTCTGTTCCTTTTTCTTACCCATTTCCCCCGGCAAGACTGCCCCAGGGAGGAATGGATCTGAGGAGAGAAACAGAAGCCTGTCCCTGAGAGATGGCAGAAAGACAGTGAGAGCCAGAGGGTGGGTGAGGGATGGAGAAAAGGAGAAAGAGAAAAAGATGAGCCAGAGCTGAAAACAATGAATAAAAAAATACAAGAAAATAACAATCAATCAATAAAAACATAAAATGAATAAAGATAAAATGAATAAGATAAAATAAAGTAAATGGAAGTACATAAAATTGTCAGCAGGGGCTGGGGGGGGGCCTTCAGTAACAATTCCACTTTGTAAGCTGTGTTTTGTCACGGAGCTCCATTGTACACAGCGACCTGTTCCTTTGCCTTATTATCAAACCTGAGGAATTCCAAGGAAGCAGGGATGAATGATGTGGCACCATGGGATTTGAGAGGGGACCAGCCCTTGGTCAATCGGTCCTTATCAGCTGAAGTAAGGGGCCAGTCTGCAAACAAAGGGGGCTGACTCCTAGAAGGCCCTACAGCATGGGATAAAATCAGCCTCTTTCCCGACAGTTAGTCCTCAGTTCATGCAGAAGCACAGGACGGAACGAAGGCCCAGAATGGCCCCAGCATTCAGAAACTCAGCCCTAATAGTGAGAGGCCATGAAACACCCAGAAAATAAAGCAAATTGTGCCGATGCAAATACAAGGCTTTCAGCAATGGTCCCAAGTTCAAGCCTCACCTAAGCTCCTCACTATGTGACTCTTCGGCAAACCGAGTCATTTCCTGCCCCCACTGTTTCCCTGTGCCAATGGGGAATCTTTTTCACCCCTAAGCAGGTCTGAATTACTTAGATTCTTTTTTTTTCTTTGACCCTCAAGTGGTCAAGTCAGTGTCTTCAAAGAGGGCCCGAGGGACCTCGATTCTGTTCCCTGGAACATCCCGACAGACCACCAAGGGCCTTTGTGGAAAGCCGGGACCAGACCCCTTTGGCACAGAGTGAGGGCCCAGACAGCCCATCCCTCCCTGGGCCCCGCTTCTCCACTGAGCTCTCTGACAGTCCCAAGCTTCCTGTTGCTGTTGTCCCAGCCTCCTCGTCAAAGGCCCTAAAATTATGCATAATTTATTCCACATGTTTGTTTGTTGCGCCTGCCAGAGGCATCTGTCGTAAATGTTTCAATGCTTTAACTTTAGATGAGTTTTCTTTTGAAATAATTGTCCCCAGGGTGGTGCACTGTACAGTAAATTAACACCCATCTATCCCCAGGCCTCCTCTTGGCACAGGTTCCAGCTTCAACGCTCCCTATAAAACATTCATTAAATGCAGCACCGCAGGCCGCGCCGGCCGCAGAGGGAGGACAGGTGCCACAGGCGCGCTGGATAAACACTTGGGCAACGGGGCCCGTGAGGTAAACTCCCGGGACCAGTTCAACGGGAGTTCATCTTAGAGTCCTTTTAGTGGTAAGTTTTATAGGAGAACATGCTTTGAAGACTCACTCTTGCCCTCTCCCCAGCTTGCTGCACCCTCCTTGTTCCTTGAAACAAAACTCCATTTCCCCTCCTCGTTGAAGCCATTAGTTATCTGCTCCTACCTCTGTCGTTCCAATCACCCCCGTCACACCCGTGCTCTGTCTCTCTGACACACACCTACGAACTCACACTCACACGTGCTCACACAAACATTCACGACTCACCAGTGGTCTGAACCCCTGACTGTTATGTCAGAGGTGGGCATTCTCATGCTTTTTGCCAAATTGTTATTTCTTTGCCCCAGAAGCTGCTCAACTCCCCAAAGCTGGGGCCAGGCTGGTAAGGCTCTGTGTCTAGTCAGCGACGATGAAGAAGAATGCGCTGACTTCTTGACTGAACGTTTGTGCCAGTCCTCTGGCCCTTGCTCTCAGATCCACTCTCCGCCATTCCCCTCCTCTGCTCGGTGATGCAGGGTACTAACCCCTGAAAATGCTATGCCCTAAACTGAAGGCAGTAACAGACTCTGAGTTGGGTTTGGCCAATGGGGAGGCACTGGTGGGAGATAGGAGGGTGGGAGGGGGAGATTCAGGTTCTTTCTCCTCCACTCTCCCCACCTGCTTCAGAAGGCATCTCTAGAAATGGCAGCACCTCCTGTAGGGTTACGGCACCCACTGCGTGGTCCCAGCGCCTGGCTTCTGGTAAGCCCACCCCTCTCCTTGTCTTTCCGGTCCTGAGAATGGCAGCAAATCCCTGTGGCTGCCTCACCGTTCCCAGACATTTCCCCCTACTTGCCCAGTTCGAACACCTCTGTAATTAGGTCCTCATGTTGTTTTCCTTCGACTGGCAAATGCTCTGCCTTCTGAGGGTACCCTGGCTAAGGCAAAGTTTATTGTGGAGAAAAAAAAAAGAGGCATGGGCTAGAATTAGAAGTGGCTGAGTGCAAGGTCAGAGGGATGAGAGGAAAGATTGGGACTTCTCCCCAACCCTGCCATCCATAGTCCCTTGCCTTCTGTACTCAGTTTAGACCTTTATCATCCTGTTAAAAACAGAAAAATCTTGCCCCAGAGGGAAACTGAGAAAATCTCCATATCTGTCCAGGACAGACTAGACAAGAAAGACAGACTAGAAAAGATTTAAACTGATCCGGGGGGGGGGGAGGAAGAGCCTATTCTTTTATTAAAAAGTCTCAGACTCTATATTCTTCCTTGGAAACACAACATATATATCTCTGTTTATGTTCCTGAATTTTCCCTACTGTCTGTTGAACCTCCTGCTGTAAACTGAGCTAATTCTATTCACTGTCGTCCTCAGTGGAAACAGCATCACCCCGTGAACGCTGACACAAAAAGAAACAATAGGGCAGCAAGTTTGTCTCATATCCATCTTTTCAGAGAATACCCCTGTCCTTCTTGTCTTTAGTACAAGGAAGAAGAAGCAAGCATGACTTTTTAGTAGTGTTTGAGGAGATGTTGAGGGAAAACATTTGAAAGACAGAGGAGCACAGTGCTCAAGAACATCACTCTGAGACCACCTGGCTCATTCTCTGCTTCCCCCACATATTAGCACCAAGCAAATTGTTTCCTTCTTTAATCCTCATGCTTCTCATGCATAAACTGGAGATGGTAATGGTTTTGAGACTTAAATGAAACAGAACATGTAAAACCTTACACACAATGAGCACCCCATAATTATTAACCATAATTTTATCATTACTACAATCCTTGCTATGCCCATACCCTTGAAAATCATAAGAACAGATGTAAGAAGCCTAAAAGAGACCCATTTGAGACCTAAAGACACCTGCATATTGAAAGTGAGGGGATGGAGAAACATTTATCATGCAAACGGACATCAAAAGAAAGCAAGAGTAGCAACACTTCTTTCAGACAAACTAGATTTCAAAACAAAGACTGTAACAAGAGACAAGAAGGACACTATATAATCATAAAGGGAACAATCCAACAAGAAGATCTAACAATTGTAAATATTTATGCACCCAACATGAGAACACCCAAATATTAAAAAGTTAGTAACAAACATAAAGGAACTAATCAATAATACAGTAATTATAGGGGACTTTAATACTCCCTTTACATCAATGGACAGATCATCTAAGCAGAAAATCAACAAAGTAACAATGGCTTTGTACACTGGACCAGATGGATTTCACGGACATATTACAGAACATTTTATCCTAAAACAGCAGTATACACATTCTTTATAAGTACACATGGAACAATTCCAGAATAGATCACATTTTAGGTCACAAAACAAGTCTCAACAAATACAAAAAGACTGAAATCATACAATGCTCCTTTTCTGACCATAACACTATGAAACTAGAAGTCAATACCACAAGAAAAAATGTGGAAAAAATACAAATACATGGAGGCTAAACAACATGCTAAAAAACAACAAAACAACAACAACAACAACAATGAATGGGTCAACCAGGAAATCAAAAAGAAATTAAAAAAACACAAAATGCAATGGTCCAAAATCTCTGAAATGCAACAAAAGTGATCCAAAGAGGGAAGTATAGAGCAATACAGGCCTACCTCAAGAAGCAAGAAAAATCTCAAATATACAACCTAAACTTACACCTAAAGGAGCTAGAAAAAGAACAACAAATGAAGCCTAATGCCAGCAGAGGAAGGAAATAAAAAGATTAAAGCAGAAAAAAATGATATAGAAACAAAAAACAAAACAAAACCAGCAAAACAGATCAATGAAACCAGGAACTGGTTCTTTGAAAAAATTAATAAAATTGATAAACCTGTAGCTAGATTTATCAAAAAAAGAAAAGAGAAAGGACCCAAATAAATAAAATCACAAATGAGAGAGGAGAAATCACAACCAACACCACAGAAATACAAACAATCGTAAGAGAATATTATGAAAATATATGCCAAAAAATTAGACAACCAGGAATAGACAAATTTCTAAAAAACATATAACTACCAAAACTGAAACAGGAAGAAATAGAAAACCTGAACAGACTGATAACTAGTGAAGAAATGAAATCAGGAATGAGAAAACTCCAAACAGACAGAAGTCCAGGGCCAGAAGTCTTTACAGGTGAATTCTACCAAACATTTAAAGATGAGTTAATACCCATTCTTTTCAATATATTAAAAAAAAAAATAGAAAAGGAAAATTCCCGGTTCATTCTATAAGGTCAGCATTATCCTGATACCAAAAAAAAAACAAAGACTCCACTAAAAAAGAGAACTACAGGCCACTATCCCTGATGAGCAGGGGTACAAAAATTCTCAATAAAATACTAGCAAAATGAATCCAGCAGTACATGAAAAAAAAAATCATTCACCACAATTAAGTGAGATTTATTTCTGGGTTACAAGGGTGGTTCAATATTCACAAATCAATCAATGTGACACACCACATTAATAAAAGAAAGGATAAGAACCATATGATCATTTCAATAGATGCAGAAAAAGTATTTGACAAAGTACAACATCCATTCATGATAAAAACCCACAAGAAAGTAGGTTTAGAGGGAATATACCTCACCATAATAAATGCCATATATGAAAAACCCACAGCTATTATCATCTTCAGTGAGAAAAAACTGAGAGCTTTTCCTCTGTGGTCAGGAACAAGACAGGTATCTCCACTCTCACCATTGTTATTTAACATAGTACTGGAAGTCCTGTGAGCAAGGACGAAGTGAAACTTTCACTATTTGTGGATGACATGTTACCCTAAACAGAAAACACAAAAGACTCCACCAAAAACCTGCTAGAACTGATGAACAAATTCAGTAGAGTCGCAGAATACAAAATCAATGTACAGAAATCTGTTGAATTTCTATACACCAATAATGAAACAGCAAAAAGAGAAATTAAGGTGTCAATACCACTTAAAATTGCACCAAAAACTATAAGATACCTGGGAATAAATAAAAGACCTATACTCGGAAAACTATAAAACACTGGCGGAAGAAATTGAATATGACACAAAGAAATGGAAAAACATTCCATGCTCATGGATTGGAAGAACAAATATTGTTAAAATGTCTATTACCAAAAGCAACCTACACATTTAATACAATCGCTATCAAAATACTGACAGCATTTTTCACAGAGGAAGGACAATCCTAAAATTTGTGTGGAACCACATAAGACCCCAAACAGCCAAAACAATCTTGAAAAAGCAAAGCAAAGCTGGAGGCATCACAATTCCAGACTTCAAGTTATATCACAAAGCTGTAGTAATCAAGACAGTATATGGTACTGGCACAAAAATAGACATGGCCATCACTAGAACAAAATAGAAAATACAGAAATGAACCCACAACTATACGATCAATTAATTTTCAACAAAGCAGTAAAGAACATCCAACGGAAAAAAAGACAATATCTTCAACAAATGATGTTGCCAAAACTGGACAGCGACACGCAGAAGAATGAAACTGGACCAGTTTCTTACACCATACACAAAAAATAGGTGCAAAATGGATGAAAGACTTCAGGTCTTTTCATAAAAATCCTAGAGGAAAACACAGGCAGTAACCTCTTTGACATCAGCTATAGCAACTTCCTTCTAGATATGTCTTTTGAGACAAGTGAAACAAAAGCAAAAATAAACTACTGGAACTTAATTTAAAAAAAAAAAACCCTTCTGCACAGTGAAGGAAACAATCAACAAAACTAAAAGGTAGCTTACAAGATGAGAGAATATATTTGCAAATGACCTATTCAATAAAGGGTTAGTATCCAAAATGTATCAAGAATTTATAAAAGTCAACAGCAGAAAAATGAATAACCCCATTAAAAATGGGCAAAAGACATGAATAGACATTTTTCCGAAGAAGATATATAAATGGCCAACAGACATGAAATGATGCTCAACATCACGGATCATCAGGGAAATACAAATCAAAACTACAATGAGATATCACTTCATAACTGTCAGAGTGGCTAAAATAAAAAAATGGAAGAAACAATAAGTGTTGGCAAGGATGGAAGAAAAAGGAACCTCTTGTACCATTAATGGGAATGCAAACTGGTACAGCCACTCTGAAAAACAGTATGGAGGTTCTTCAAAAAGTTAAAAATAGTACTACCCTATGATCCAGCAATAGCACTATTAGGAATCTACCCAAAGGATACAAAAATACTAGTTCAAAGGTATATGTGTACCCTGAGGTTTATAGCAACATTATCTACAATAGCCAAATTATGGAAACAAACCAAGTGTCCATCAACTGAAGAATGGATAAAGAAGATGTGGTGTACACATACACACACAGACACAGACACACACACAATGGAATATTACTCAGCCATCAAAAAGAATGAAATCTTGCTATTTGCAATGACATGGATGGAGCTACAAAGTATTATGCTAAATGAAATAATTCAGTCAGAGAAAGACAAATTCCATATGAATTCACTCAAATGTGGAATTTAAGAAACAAAATAGTTGAGCAAAGGGGTAAAAAAAGAGAGAGAGAGACAGGGAGGGAGAGGCAAACCAAGAAACAGACTCTTAATTATAGAGAACAAACTGATGGTCACGAGGGGAGGTGGGGAGGAATGGGTTAAATAGATTATGGCGATTAAGGAGTGTACTTTGTTGCGATGAGCACCGGGTATAACATGGAAGTGTTGAATCACTATATTGTACACCTGAAACTAGTATTACACTGTATGTTAAATAACTGGAATTCAAATTAAAACTTTTTTTAAAAGGCAGATATAAAAAAATAGATGTAAGAATATCAAAATTAACAACATCTAAGACAAATAAGAGACAGTCTATGCCCCAAAGTCCTGGGCTAATAACCAACACCATCTCTTGCATAAACAAAGAAATTCACCAACTCTCGGAACTGCAGAGACTATAATCCACTCTCCCCACGTGACAACTGAAATAGAAGAGGTCCAGAGAAAAGTTCAGCTGCCTAATTAGAGTACTATGACCCTGCCAACCTTGGGACATAACTGCACTGTCCCTCCCCAATGTGGACATGTAGTTACCACCTCATTACAATATAGAATGTTTCATTTCAGATCAGCATCATGTTGATGTGATGTAAATTGTCCTCTGGGAAGCCTTGTAGAGAAAAAAAGCAATGGGCTATAGCTAACATCATACTTAACAGTGAAAGGCTATTTTTTTTTTCTCCTAAGATCAAGAACAAGACAAGGAAGTCTGCACTCATCACTTCTATTCACCATTGTACAAGAGATTCTAGTCAGGGCAATTAGCTGGAAAAAAAGAGCGGGAGGGGGGATAAAATGCATCCAGATTGGGGAAGAAAGAAGTAAAACTATCTCTATTCATAGATGACATGATTTTATAAATAGAAAATCCTAAGGAATTCACTAAAAACAATTAGAAATAAAAAAATGAGTTCAGCAAAGCTGAACGATATACAAAAAAATCAAGGGGCCCATAGGTGGCACAGTTGGTTAAGTATCCAACTCTTTGTTTCGGCTTGGGTCATGATCTCACGGTTGTAAAATCAAGCCCTATGTCAGGCTCCAAGCTCAGAGAAGAGTCTGTTGAAGTTTCTCTCCCCCTTTCCCTCTGCCCCTTCCTGTGCTCACTCACATGCTCTATCTCTAAAATAAATTAAAAAATCTTTTTAAAAAAATCAATTGTATTTCTGTATGCTCACAATGAACAATGCAAAATTGAAATTAAGAAAACAATTACATTCGCAATAATATCAAAAGGAATAAAATAATTATAAACAAATTCAACAAAATATGTATAAGACTTGTACACAAAAAATATAAGATGCTTTCGAAAGAAACTAAAGAAGATCAAAATAAAAAGATATACCATGTTCATAGATTATAAGACTTTATAGTGTTAAGGTGGCAATGGTTCCTAAATTAATCTACAGATTCAACTCAAACCCTATCAAAAATCCTACCTTGGGTTTTTTGCAGAAGTCATGAAATTCATATGGAAATGCAAGGCACCCAGAATTGTCAAAACAATTTTTAAAAAGCAGCACAAGGTCAAAGTCACATTCCCAATTTCAAAAATCATTATACAGGTGTAGTAATTAATTAAGACAATGTGGCACCAGTAGAAAGACAGATATACAGATTAACCGAATAGAACAGTGTCCAGAAGCAGACTCTTAAAGTTATGATAAACAGATTTTTGATGAGGGTGTCAATATAATTCAATGGGGAAGACAGTCTTTCAACAAATGGTGCTAGGACAATTAAATGTCCACATGCAAAAAAAAAAAAGAATTCGGACCCCTTAATTACATCATACAGAAAAATTAACTCAAAATGGATCATGCACCTAAAATATAAGCTCACGCTTACACCATAAATCTCTTAGAAGAAAACCTTGGAGTCTATCTCTATGACACTGAACTAGGCAATGGTTTCTTAGTGTGACACAAAAACACGAGTTTCAAAAGGAAATTCATACAAGTTGAATTACATCAAAAAACTCCTGAGCTTTGAATTAAATCAATAAAGTAAAAAATAATCCATAGAAAGGGAGATAATATTTGTAAATCATATCATATAAGGGATAGGTACTCAGATTATATAAATAACTCTTCCAACACAATCATAAAAAAATAACTTACGGATGAGAAAAAAATCTGAATAGGCATTTTTCCAAAGAAGGCATACAAATAGCCAATAAGCATATGAAAAGATGTTCAACATCATTAGTCATTAGGGATGTGCTAAAGAGAGCCACAATGAAATACCATTTCACACAACTAAGATGGATAAAATAAAAAAGATAACAGCCAAGTATTGCTGAGATGTGGAGAAATTTGTGCCCTCGTATGTTGTTTGTTTAGAATGTAAAATGCACGGCACCTGGGTGGCTCAGTTGGTTAAGCATCCCACTCTCGGTTTCAGCTCAGGTCATGATCTTAGGGTCAGAGATTGAGCCTCACATTAGAATCCATGCTCAGTGGGGAGTCTGCTTCGTATTCTCTCTCTCTCTCTCCCTCTGCCCCTCTCCTTATCCCCGTGCACACATGCATGCACTCACTCTCTCTCTTTCTCTCTTTAAAATAAATAAATATTTAAAAAATAAAATGTAAAATGGCATGGTTACTTTAGGAAATAGTATGGCAGTTCTTCAAAGTATTAAATATGCCACTACCATGAGACCCAAATATTCCACTCTTACGCATATATCCAAGAGAAATGAAAACATCCACACAAAAACCTATGCACAAATATTCATAGCACTATTATTCATAATAGCCAAAAAGTAGAAGCCATGCAAATGTCCATCAAGTCATAAATGAGGTATATCCACAATATGGAACATTATCTGGTAATAAAAAAAGAATTAAGTACTGATGTAGCTAAAACATGGATGAACCATGAAAACATTTTGCCAAGTGAAAGAAACTAAGCACCACATTTTGTATGATTCTATTGACATGAAAGTCCAGAATAGGAAAATCCACAGAAACAATATTAGATAATTGTTTCCCAGAGCTTGGTAACTATTGGGGAGGGGGGTTCTTTTTGAGGTGATAAAAATATGTTAAACTTGGATGGTGGAAATGGCTGCATAAATCTGTGAATATACTAAAAACTAATGAATTGTAGATTTTAAGTGGGTGAATTTTATAGTCTGAGAACTAAATCTCAATAAAGATGTTTTTAAAAATGGGTTTGGTATCCTCAAACTTAAAAAAAAAAAGTAAGAGCAATGGGCCTCGGGGATCAGGTGAAGCTGAATTTGACTACCAGCTTCCCCACAGGTCATGTGATCTTTGGCAAATTCCCATACTGCTCTGGGTCTCAATAAATGGTACCTAATTATCCAAAAGGAAGGAAAGTAAGGAGAGGTGGGGATATGCAGCCTAAGGTCACAGTGAGAGCAGGGCCAAGATGGTCCTCTAGGATGAAAAGACCCATATCCAAGACCACAAGCTAGACTTTGCATCTTAGTTCCTCTCTATTGCCCAGAAGAAGTTGCCTTTCCTAAATATCCCACACATGAGGATGCCCCCAGAGCCATTTTATGCTGTGGGCATTGACCTTGACTCTTTCCGCAGTCAAGAGCAGCAACCCTCCCAACAGACAGCAACATGTCCCCCTCCCGTCGTCTCCCATCTTTGGCTAGATTTACAGCAAGAACACAATATTTACAATATTAACAGAATGGAGGGAACACAAGAAGGATGCTGACAATCAAATTCCAGGCCATTTTCATCTTGCACTGCTCATCTGGGAAGGTCATTTTCTCCCCAGTGCCCATAAGACATTAGATGCTTTGAGCTTTGCATTCTCAACAGTGTAATGGAAATAGATGTTGAATGCTAAAACATAAACATATGTATCATTCATAATGCATTCAGATGTTTTTCAATTATTCATGGTTCCTGAAAGTTATGTGACCTATCATGCATATATATCCAAGCAAAGTTTATATTAGAACCACAGCCTCGATGTACGCAATTCCAGCTCCTTGGCATTCCCGTCTATGGAATTAAAATTAAATGAGTCAGTAGTCAATAAAAGTTACATGTGATTTCCATAAAATTACCCATTGTATATTGCTCTGGGGTGGAGAAAGAAGGTTGCCTGGAGTTGCTGAAGCTGACAGAACACAGAATGCTTGCTTTCTGATGAGGGTGGTGGTGATGATTAGGCTTTCCTAAGAATGAATGCATTATTTCCCCCAAATAATTGGTGGTCTTGGACTTACTTTTTGTCTATGAAAAAAAAATAATAACTCAGAGGGCCACCCTCTTTCTCTTCCATTTAAGTCCTATTTTCTTTAAAAAAAAAAAAAGAGAGAGAGAGAGAGAAGAAAAAAAGCCAGTGTTCTGGGCTCAAAAACACCACATTCTTCTGTTTTGGTGCTTGAATAAATTTGCATGTTAACATGAATGGTTCCAACTTTAAGAATGTAAAATTAAATGAAATTTGAATTCAAATCCAAGATGGAGAAAAGACACATGCAAAAACAACAGATTTCCAATCTTGTTGATTTTTTTCAGGAGCCAGATTAGGAAAGACATAAACACACACACACACACACACACACACACACACACACACACACACACACACACACACGGTTTCAAAGCAGGGTGGTGCTCAGAGGAGACAGGCGCTGCCAAAGAGGGGCCCCCACCCTGAGTCCCCAGTTCACACACACCAAGAGTATTTACAGATCACAGCACAGATTCTGAAGCTGTGTTTTAATGTCTGAATGCCACCCTAGAACTCAGAAATAGGACTGAGAAGACATGTTCACCATCACATTCCTACTTGTGAAGGCCCACTCAGATAAAATGAAATGTAAGGAACACTCTATGAGCAGCTCAAGTGAGCACAGGCATGAATTTGCCTCTGCCAGCCTGAAGAGCCATTTCTTGCTCAGACTTCTTCATGGCACTGGAAGGGCAGTATTGCATACTGGTTAGATGCACCGACTGTCAGAGATGGACTGGGATTGGAATCCCAGACCTACACACCATTTACGGTCTGGGTGACTTCTGGCAACTGACTTAAGCTATGAATATAACTTTTATCATTAGTTGTCATTTACCCAACGGGAGTGTCAGCCTCCTAAATTTATGGTGAGAATACAAGAATATGACGCACTGAGAATGGCACTTAGCCTGGGGGGTTAGCTGCCATTGTGCTAGTTGGTATGGTGGTGATTGTCATTATTAGATATTCAGGTGAAAGAGTCCAGAGGAACTGGGCCGGAAACTATTTCTTTCTTCTCCAACCTGCTCTCCCGTTTTGCCCAGACACTGCCACCAAGGAAAGAGAGATAAATCAAGTCACAGCAAAACCCTGCTCCCCATGAGCTCTGCATGCAGGTCAAAGAAAAGTGTCATGAATCTTTCCCTCCTGTCCCATTCCTGACAACCCCTTCTCCCAGCCCAGTCTCTGTCCACAAAGACAGTCCAAATAAGATGACAACAGGATCATCAGAAATAAAGAAGACAGTGAGCAGTGAGTGCCAGTATCTTACCTCATCTTCATTCTCAGTCATATTGGTACCCAATTTCTGGACAACCGACTTGCCACTCACTTTCAACATTTTCTCTCGAACTTTGGTTTCATACTCAGGCCGGGAGTGTTCCTAAAACCCAAGAGTCAATGCATAGTTAGTAAACAAGCAGAAGAGTGACCCTGGCCTATGGGTTATAAACCAGACACCACAAGTACAATAAAGTCAGGACTTAGGATCAAATGCTATCAGACATGAACTGTTACACCACACACAATCACAAGGAGTCTAAACCAGGAACACAATGTGGGAGAGAGAGCAGGGACACATAACAGTTGTTACCACACTGAAAACCAAACCTGGGCACGTTCCTGGGGATGGCACCGGTGTTGAGGAAGAAGAGAGGAAATGTTAACTGGGCAACTGATATAAACAGAAGCATCTGGTCATTCTACTAACTTTTCTCATACCTCAAACTATAAGTTTCAATGAGCCAAATCCCAGCTAAAGAAACAGATGTGCCCCACAGCTGGGAGTTAGGGCAACGACAAAACTTCTTCCTGCTCCATTATTCTGCAAGCTAAAATGGCGACCAATAAACATCAAAGTTAAAGATGGCCACAGGGAATCTTAAAACTCACTTGCCTGAACCTGTTTCCTGTACAGCCTAGGTGAGTAACTCATTGGCAAGTACATCAGTGCTCAAGAGATATCACTGAGCCATTCAGCAACACAAACCTGAACAGTGAGTCACCAGGCATGGGAAAGAGCACCCAACTAATCACGAGGACTACAGTCAAATCAATGCAGATGCTGAAGCAGGAAGATGCATGACTTACTTCAAAGAGAATTTAACAGTGTACACCTGGCCTCATTGGCAGGTCTTCCCTGCAGCGTCCGAGGACGAATATCTACAGGTGTGAGGACTTCATGTTCCCGAATCATTTATCGATAACTCCTAGGCAAGGATTCAGGCGCTGGCTCACAGTTGACTCAGAGGACACACATTTCTTTACCACTGCTCACACATCAGAGATTCCAAAAGCCAACAAGGTAGGCTCCTGACCAGTCTGGCTTTCCCAGGACATGCCATGACATTGGAGAGGAGAAACCATGCAGGTGGCTTAGAAACATAACCAATACAACAGGAGGCAATGCTATTCAAGGGGTTTAAAGCAGCCCCCCATTACCAATCTCCAGAGATGCATCAGCCCCGTCCCTTCCATGACTTCTCTGCTACAGCATACCTGGTGGAGTCTCCTTCCTCTCAAATAGCCTAGGACTTTATAGCTTATACCAGATGCAGTTCTCAATTATGTATTTTTCTTTTATTATTTCCTAGGTGTTTTGCATGTGAGAGTCTTTTTATGTCAATATGAGGATCTGCGACCAAATATGGCTTATTTTGTATTTCTCACAGTAATTAGCACCATGCAGAACACCCAGAAATCTTTAAAGGCTTGTGAAGCTGACTGATTTTGTCTCTCACCTTCATCCATTCTCCAACACGTCATTTCCTAATGTGTGTGCTAAAAGAGTTGTAGCTAAAAAGGGATTCCAGGGGTTAAGAGATTGGAAAAGCCCACACAATGTATCACCTGAGAGTCACAATGAGCATACTAGCTCTGAAAAGTTCTACTGTGAAGCCACTTGTTTAATGTTTTTAAAAATCCTTTTTTAAAGGCAAAATCCTTTAAAAAGGCAAAAATCCTTTTGCTTACAATAAACATCCTACAGGAACGTTTTGAGAAATTTGGATTGAAGTTGTCCTCCATGGCCCCTGAAGTCTGGTCACTTTTCATTTATATTATTTCCATGCAAGATTTTCTTTAAAAAACTAGACCAGGATCTTTTTGGTGAGTACCATAATGTAGATTCTAAACCCCCTCAAGCTAGAGTTGTTCCTATCTTTCATACCTGGCAAAGGAGCTGAGGAACTTTCCTTTCTGACTAGATGGCTGCTTTTGACCTGCCTCTGACTTTCCAAAGACATGCCATGACATCACACAGAGGTGCGCCCTCACATCCCTCTCACCTGCCTCAACCTCCCACCCCATGATGGGCCCCCATTCAGAACCCCTCATCTGCTTAGAACAAGCTGAGCATTCTCGCCACATAAACAGGAATCCAAGACTTTCAGAGCAGAGTCTTTGGCTGTTCTGCATTACAGCTGAAGCAGGTCAGACAAGGATCTCTCTGTTTGTGGCCAAGAAGGTCAGGTGAGGTTACAGAATTCCTCAAAGGCTGGGACCTGGACAACTGAGCTCCTGGCCAGAGCAGAATCCAGCCCCTGGGTGGGCTTCTCCAGTGCACCCAGCCATGGGAGGGTCCTCCTTATTCCTGATGTTCCTCACAAATGGCCTCTCTGGATCAGGGGTCTGATGCCAAATCATCACAAATACATAACCCCTCCGACCACGACTCTGGGAAATACTTCCCAAAGCTACTTCTACCTGGGTGGCGTCCTCAGGAGCTGGCTGAAGGAAGGCCCCAGGCCAGCTCAGGACCAGCCTTCTCTGACCTAAAGAGGTAAACCCAGAGATCCATTCAACAAATGTCTTCAACAAAGAGTCTTCAAGCTCCTATTGGGTTCTGCACTTCTTTCCAGGCTCTGAGGCCACAGTGGAGCTTGAGATTATCTTCAAGTGGAGGAAGGTAATAATAAGCAAACAAACACACAAGTAAGAAACCAGCAGCTAGGGATAAGAACAATAGAAGAAAGAAATAAAATGGGGATGGCTGCTTCCAAATGGGGATTCAGGGAAATGTTGTGGGTGGGATGGAACAGCCAAGAACACATGGAGACTGGAGTATTCTAGGCAGAGGGAAGAGTAGGTGCAAAGACCAGAATGAGCTGGGTAGAGAATGAAGGTCTATGTGGCTGGAAGGGCTGAGCAAGGAGAACGACGTGTTCTGAGGTCAGAAAGGGAGGTAGAGGACTTTGTTTTCTGTGTGATAGGAAGTCATGTAGGACACCTAAAGTTTGATATGACAGACAAGAAGGAGAGACGGAGAGGACATCTGTGTTCAGACAAGGCCACACTATAGGAGGAACACCTGGGGCCTGACTGACAGAAGCTAATCAGGCAAGTGAGGCCCACTGAGCTGAAGATTATCCCACTTCAGAGCAAAAGACTGGAGGTCTGACAGGCCTCCCTTCAGCAAGAACAGGATCCAAAGAGTCTTTCAGTAAGTCTCTCAAGATGGCCCTCCTGGTTCCACATGCAGTCCCCCTTACACAGGGGCCACACTGACCCAGGAAGTAGAGCTTGGATTTGGTTGTTCATGTCCTTCCCTGCCCTGAAGGAAAACCATCTCCAGCCTCCTTCCACTTCTCCCTGGCTTACAACCTGGACTTGAGGCACCCCACTCATTCAACCCTTCCTGGCTACATTAGTCAGAAGAAATTTCTCTCACATATTCACCATCGTCTTCTAAATATTTAGAGACCAGAAAGCACCCTAGCTGAATGTAACCCTTTGGAGATGCTCAGAGACTGTTCAGATAGAACTGAATTTAAAGTGTGTTTGATATCCTCTTTCAAAATATAAATACATTAAAGGAAAAGACAAGGCTGTCTCCTCCTCATCTCAACCATGCCTGGCCCAGGGCACACCAACCATGCTGTCGAAGCAAGCCACCCCACAGTAAGCTCCCATCAGGAGTGACCGGAGCCCATGAGGAACCTCTCTTTGTGCCACAGGTAAACCAGTCTTGGCCAGCCCACTCCCGGCCAGCACATGAGTTCCTGAAGTCATGTACCACCCATGAACTTACCCCTGATCTCTGGGTTACTCAGAAAACAGGAAACCTGGCTCCAGAAACTAAATGGATTTTCCCGCCACCCCTCCCAGGGCCCCTTGACTGAGATTCTTGAGGACATCGAGTCATAACCGATGGCTTTCCCTGTGAGAGTGTTTATACTTCCTCTCCAGCAGACTTTCTGGTTTCCTCAGCTCTCCTTAGCAGACGCACTTAGATCATCTCTGGCCCCATGCAGGCTTGGATGCCAGGATGTGTCTTCTTTTCTTGGGAGATAGGCTAGGCCTTGCATTAGGAGAACAGGAGCTCCCGCTTCCCCATACCCAGCCACGATTCCCTTGTCTCTCTCTCTCTCTCTCTCTGTCTCTGCTGAAGCACATGGAACCCACAGGACAAGGATGTCAACCAGAGCACCCCCAAAATCTCACTTCCATAGATCTTTCTATTGGAAGCACTCATTTGGCCATTAATTCCCAAGAAATATAATTGCCTTCATTATTCTCTGACGCTTATCCTCCTAATTTGTATCCTCTCTGAAGGTAGAATCCAGGTGGATGTTCTCTGATCTGTCACAGAACCCATGATACCATTAGTCTCCAGGCAGATGCTTAATACACAGGCCTGGAACACAGTGAGCGCATGCACTCAATGCCTGGGGATGGAATGCCCACCTGCTCAGTGAGAGTGTCAAGGAAAAGAAATGACATTACGTGACAGGCATGTGGAGCCACACAGGCTTGAGAACAAGACTAAATTGGGGATTTCCTTGTTTGGTCATAAAACATCAGGGCCACAAAGCCAGCGATCCCTAGTCTAAGGCGAGGTGCATCAGTTACTGGGGGAGGATACAGAAAAGGTGTGCTTTCCATGTAGCCGCAATTATGCTTGCAGCCCACCTTTGCAAGTGGGTGCTCAGGCAAATGCATGTACCTCCTGGTCTTTCTAGATACGGTTCCAAGCACATCATCAACAATGTCCACAATATCAGGAGCCCCTATCCAATATTCACATTTACTGTTCAGTCAGTGGTAGCGTGTGGGAATAGATAAGAACTGAGAGCAACCAGGTACACACTACTCATCGTCAGCTTGCCAATATCAGGACTGGGGCCCTAGCTCTCAGAAGAGCCCAGAGGGAAGGCTGATTTGTTTTCAACCTTTAAATAACATCTGTCCATAAAACTAGAGAAGACCCTTCTAGAAGAACCTAGCTTTTGCACTTAGCTCATCCTCTAGTTTCACCCGTGCTGTATGGGCTTACACTATAATAGCTCAGTGGTTCTTTCTTCTTCCATAGGCATCAAAGGCAATCAGCATCTGGCACCCATACCTCTCCCTTGACCCTCAGTAGGCTTACAGACGCATTCTGACAGGTGCATGCGCTGGGCTGCATGACAGCAATGCCTACTCTCTGGTTTCATGTACCCATGAAAAGGGAGGTAGAAGAATGATAAGCTAAATCTCAAAGGTACCACAAAGACTTTTCTCTTATGCCATTTCTTTTTCCAGAGAGGGTCCCTGGGACTTCTGACTACCCATCAGGTCCAATGTTTCAAGAGAAGAGTGGGGATTTAAGCTCTTGACCTCAGTGCATATCAACAATGGTTAAGACCACGGAGCCAGGGACTGGCTGATGTGACAGCAAATATAAGTGGTCATTTCACTCAAGAAGATCTATTTGCAGGGTGAAACCAAGCAAGGACCCAGAGAAGTACACAAGGGAACTCACTTCTTCCTCTTCTATACCAGTCAGGTCCCAGAAGTAGCCCAGCCGCATCTGTAATCTCTTCCAGTTTTCGAGAAACATGGTAGCTTAAAGAGAAAGAAAAAATTCTATTAAAGATTGGATTTTGAGTACCCTTTGGGTTCACCAATAGAGATAGAGGATAAACTTAAGAGATTTCAAATTTAGGAGCTCTCTTGAAAGCACTTATTCCCTTCCTCTTACTTCTAGCTGGAACTGCTCCAACTGTTCCACATCCTTGGGAGCCCAACAGATACATGTAAAGGGAGACACGCCAGCACTCACGCATGCGTGCGCCTCTCCCCACTTCTAGGTTATGAGAAGAGGGAAAACAGTGATCTCAAGAAATGAAGGAAGGATGGAAGGATGAAGAAAACAAGAAGAGAAGGGTCTGTAGTCTTTTTTGACAAAGCTCATCCTCCCTACGCATACATTCTTTCCTCCTGCACCTTTCTCAGAGTTCTCACTCATTCTCTCCCATCTTTCTTTCTGATTCCAGCACCACTTCCCTTCTCTGGCCCCCAACTATCCCGTCTTAAGTTCTGTAACAGTCTCCTGGTAGTTCCACCTGACTCCAGTGTCTCAGCCTTCCACGCCCACCTGCATGTGGCTGACGAAGAACTCTCCCCTAAGGGGCCTTCACCCAGGCCTCCATTTGTTTAGCAACTGGCTGCTGAGTGCCTCCCATACCCACCGGTCAGTCTGCTCCACCCGTAGCCCCTCGAAAGGCCAGCCCAACGTGCTCCGGGGAGACCCGGCACCCTCCACTCGAAAGCCGTGGCTCGTTACCCCAGGACTGAATACCTCATCCAAAGCCTGCTGCTGGACCATAGAGATCCGCTTTTTGAAAACCGAAACTAAGGGAGACAACGAGAAGCAGAACGGGGATGAACCATGCAGTTCCTGAAAGGAGAAAGGGCCAGGATGCCAGAGAGCTCCCCCAGCTCCAGTTCCCAGAGGCCTGGCTCCCTTTCATTACCTGCATCCAGGAGCTTGCTTCTGGCTTTCTTACAATACCTCTCTTGCTCTTTGAGCAAGCTGGACTAAATTTTCAATCCTACAAAAAGAACTGGGCTTGTCTAAGGTATCTGTAATATACAAAACAGCCTTGCAGACCTCATGAGGGAGATTAGGTGAATCTAATGTGGATTTTGCTCTCAAACTGTTGACAGTCTATGGGGAGGGACTGTAAATAGCCACCATACAAGGCATGAAGTGTTCAGGGCCTTAAGAATGGCACAGTGAAGAGCTGTGGGCATGCAGCAGACGGAGTGCTGGCTGCCAGGGAAGCCATCTGAGCTGAGTCCTGAAGAACAATGGCATTTGGGCAGTGAAGAAGGGGCTGGGAGAGGGACGATGCCAACACTCCCCCATCTAGACTTTCAGTGGCTTCTTATTATCTAAGTTCTTCTCTCTGGACAGGCGGACCTTGCGTCTGTGGCCCGACCCCTCTGTTCTAAACCCATTCCCTCGGTCTGTCAACACACAACCTCACACCTGCATTGCTGCTAACGTCACCTCCTCGCTGCCCTCCTCAGCCCCAACTCTTGCAAACTGTCCCACACGGCTCTGCTGCCCCCCACTGGCTACCCTCATCCATCCCTCTCAGCTGGGGGCGCCCTCTCCTCCCTGCTCCTACTGCCCTCAGGGTCTGGTGCCCTGGAAAGGAAGGGAAGGGGCACTCCTTGAGGCCACCCCCACACCTCGACACCACCCACGGGAAAAGCCTGGGCCCTCTTCACCACGTGCCGTACCGCACTGCTGCCTGCGACTCAGGTCTGCAGTGGAGGAACAGGTCCGTAGACTTCCTCAGCTCTTAGCTGCCTGTTTGCCTCGGGCGCAGCACAGAACCAAGCATAACAGACACCTACAGAGCAGCTGAATGCACAGTTGCTAACAGCTCCGCTTGTTTTACTTGGTGCTACATTACAGTGCACAGATTCATAGGGTTTCTCCTGGGACTTTGCGGTTTTTCTGTGTAAGTGCATCCTGACCTCTCAACACTGGCACGGGCCTGGGGATGCTCTGGGGACAAGGTGGGGAGGAGGGCATCCCTCCTCTTCCTAGGCTCTTCTCAGCGCCTGAGGGGGGCTCGGCATACAGCAGGGTCCGCAGTGCTTCCTGATCTCTAAGAAGAAGAGAAGTCAGAGTTTGGGAACAGATGAGAGGAGCAAAGAAGTCACTGCAGGGGGTCATGAGGATGAGGGAGCCCGTCACAATGAGGAAGACCAGCTCACAGCCCCTGGTGTGTATTCTCTGCCAGGCACTATGCCAAGTGCTCTGCACACAGATCTCATTCACTTGTCCCAAAAACACTGCAGGACAGGTACCCTCTCACCCATTTCACAGATGAGCATGGTGATGCCCAAAGGTTAAGAAGCTTGCCCCAGGTACCTGGCATGTTGGTTGAGGTTGCTGACTTCTGTGACATGGAGCTAGATCCACACTGTCTTGCCATGGACTCCCAGCTGGTAAGGAGCAGGACTGAGACACATATCTAGGACTGCCCCGTCCCTAAGTCATTGCCCTTAACTTCTATTCAGAACAGAATTCAGGAACCCTGGCCCTTTACTTCCCTTTTCAATAAGGCTTTGCTTGCTTTCCAAAGTTCCCTGGAGTCTGAAGCTGAACCACAGACGACTGAGGAGCTAGGCCTGAAGAGTCCACAGACCCAGGCCCTGCTAGCCAACACCCTCCGTGTGCCCCCACTCCTGCTCCACTGACAGATAGTCTCTCTGTGGAGAACCATTCCTCCCCAGCCTTCCTCCTGGCGGACTGGGCCCCAACCCAGGCCCACCCAGCACAGCACCACTGATCATAATAATCATGGTAATGAGAGGCAGTACTATTATTTTTCATTGTAATTTGCAGGCAATCGTGCCCGCGGCTCTTGGCTGCTGCAACCAAATACACAATCACATAAAACACAGCAAGGCTGTTAAAAAACACAACTGAACCCCACACTATGCCAGGAAGCTCTGACGCATCCCATCCTCCATGCTTTTCCTGTGCTGCCATGTGAAGGGGAGTGAGAGGGGCAGGGGTGGGGGCCATAAATGGATGCAGATCCCAGTGGGGCGGGAGGCATCTGTTAATTACAGCTATTGAGGAAAGAGAAGAGGTAGTTGTTGGGGCTTGAGAGTGGCCAAGTACAACTGAAAACCCAGTTTCTCTACAACAAGGAATTACAAATCTCAGGAAAGCCCATAAGGGATCATGGGCCCAGCATTGTTAAGCTTTAGCTACTTAGTCCTGGGAATCTCTTAAGACAAATGAACGGGAATTAGGATCACAATATATCAAAAACTGAACATATATTCTGGTTTCCAAATCGTTTCCAGTGGATCTGGGGGTAATCACAAGACTACCCTGCTTGACGAAGAGACACAGAGCTGCTGCCTAAGACTCCTAGGCAACAAGCTTCAGCTTCAGCTGGTTCTACTGAACCCCTCCTGTGAACAGTTCCAGGGTCCCATGGTACAAGCGCCACTTCCTCCTACTCCCTGCCGCTACTTCTGTGGGCTGACTACCACCCGTGTATCCCCGGGCAGGGGCGATTCCACCAGAGAACAGAGACTCGAGTGTCCCCTGGAAATGTTCCTTGGTGGCCTAGTGATATGGCAAACTTTCCACTCTGGTTCTTTCTCCACCCAAGGAGACGTCCCTACTGGGAACAGAGGCAGCTTGTATGAGTACTCCCAGCACTACTGAGAACAGACCTCTCCCTCCTCCCTCTCTCTTCTTCACACTTTCAGGAATGTGTGACTCATGGTCCCATCCTGGCATGTCCTCTGGGCCCCATGGAGTCAGTGATAATCAAGCACCCTTTGCAATGGGGTCACGGCCCCGCCGTTCTGTGACCCAATGGGGAAACTAAGGGCCTGCCTATCCAATGATGAGTAAAAAGTGGAAGTCAGGTGGCTGCTCAAGATGGGGCGAAACATGTTGACTTTGTTCCGTGTATGATACACATGGGTGTGTCTTCTTGGAAAAGTCCAAAAAGGGGTTATTAGTCCAGGTTATTCCATTCAAGTTTATTAGTCCAGGCTATTAGTCCAGGTTATTCCATTCAAGTTTGTGAATAGAAGTGTGTGTGTGTGTGTGTGTGTGTGTGTGTGTGTGTGGTCAGATGGCTATGGCCCAGAGAAAGTTTATTACCCTAATACTCTGGGGATAAAGGGAGGAGAAGGAAAATGAAGGAACTATCTGTTTTTTCCTTCACAAATCCCTTTGGTGGAAATACTGAAAACACTACTCTGGCATGAAGTAAAATCTCTACCATCTGCACTCATGGTGTCCTGAAAATTGCATAGAACCAGGAGTCAGGAGATCAGGTTTGGGCCCACCTTCTCCACCAGCAAAGTCTGTGGTCATGGGAGTCACCCCACTCTCTGAGTGCTCTAGTGACCATCTGTGACTACATATCTTAGTAGATGTACCTGGAGTGCCTTATGCATGTGCTAGGGATTTGCACTGGTTCAAAATCTGAATAAAGCATACATGAGATTAATACAAGATTAACATCCTCTATGTTTTTAAAAAATATATAAAGCCAAGGAGGATAGTCTTAGTTCTATTCACATACAGAAGTAAATAAGACAAAGCTATTGTCCCTAAAATACTTCTTGAGGTAGAAGGACTAAATACTAAAAGATATGAATCAAAGGATATGGGCTTTAGAGCATGGTCACTGTGCCCATTCAAGGCATCACCAAAATAAGCAAGGTTCACGACAACTGCTTACCCCACAGAGCCATGAAGATGGAGAAGAAGACGGTGGCAGGGTTGTCAAATAGGTGGCTCGCCTTTGCCGTACCACAGGCGGAGCTGAGGTTCCAGTAATCACAGGACTTGTCACACAGGGGACACATGGTGAAGGCATTCTGCTGGTCACACATCTCTTTGCTGCAGTAGAGAGAGGATGCTGGATCAAGTGGACATCAGGCCGGACCCACCCCAAGCAAATCAACCTAAGAACATCTCCCACTTCCAAATTCATGGCTGAGCTGAACAGCTCCCACAGTGAGGTGTGTTAAAGATGTTGGAATTGGATTATTTACCATGAGAGCATTATTCCTGTATTTTTGTCAATGAAGTGGGTAGGCCCCTTCTGAGGTACAGATCCCTTGTCATTAGGAGTGTCCTAACAGAAAATCAGTGAGCATCTGTCAGAGATATTGTACACGGCATTGATGCTTTATAAAGTTCCTTCAAAATGTGCTGAGTCTAAGAGTTTGGTGGGGAACACCAACAACTATGAATCCATCACTTGCCTGAAGTTAGATTTCACCATCTTCATGCTAGCACAAGCTGTCTTCTTAAAGCCCACTGGCTGCCTCACAAATGTGTGAGACCTGGTCACAAGGAGAAGCAAATACAAGAGTGGGGTTGGATCAACACAAGTTCTTACTTCTCCGGGAGAAGCCATATGAAGAAGGATGGATTCAGAGCTGGGTTGGAAGCCCCTTCCTAAGTACATCAGGGGCACGACCATTTGTAGAATGGGGATTAATAACCTTAGCCTAACAAGAATGATCTAAACCATGAAATGGGATTAGGGGGAATGGAAGAATACAGTAAATTCTTCCGAAGTCTAGGTTCTATGACACTTATAGAAAGAAGCATGAGTCAAAAAAACCATTAGCTATATTCTAACCTATTCTCGGTATACTTCTATTTAGTGGACAAACGAATATAGTTGAAATTCCATTCATTCTTTAGGTGATTAGCTAGATCCAATAAATTCAGGCTTATATGAATGCTTGCAAATAAGAACCAAAGAACCATGAGCCCTAATTGGCTTCCCTAGTGTCCCTCCACACTACATATTGGTAGGAAAATGAATGAACTCATCACTCTGGTGTGTAATATTTCCCTGGGGGAATGGGTAGATGGTTAAGTTCACTATTTGGGGGAACAGGGTGGAGAACTCAAGATTTCACAAAAATGAAGCATTGGCTGTTCTCACAGAGCAGCTGGAGACACAGTCATGTGGAGGCAGGGGTCCTACACTGAAAACCACCGCTGTGTTTCCTCCAGAAAGAGGCAGCAGAGGGTACTAGAGAGCATGGCCAACAAGTGGGAGGCCATTGTCAGGGTTAGCTGGCTGGTACCCCATGTGCTAAAGCAAGTGCTTAGATGAAAGCCATAAGTTAAGGGATGCCTGGGTCCAGCTCCCCTTCATTAAGAAGATGAAGGGTTTTTCTGAGGGCTGTCACTGTCTGTCAAGTCCCGGCTTTCAGGCTTGTTTTTAATGAGCTATTAAGCCCACAGCAAGGAGAGGCCTTCTGCGTGAGAGAATGGAAACTCTAGGTCTCTGAGAGTAAATCCTCATTCCTCCACTGACTCGCTGCTAAGCTCTCCACTGGCAAGTGTCAATAGCGGTGACTCATTCACAATGACAATATTAAATAGTAACATCTTAATAGTAAGTTCAGCCGTGCTGGTTTCACTTGGGCATGTTCTTATGGGTAACCGGGGAGCAAGGTTTATTCTAAGTCTTGGGGGTCAGACAAGTGTCAGCTCTATCACTGAGGAGAAGTCACTACTTTCAGAGAGGAGAGTCCCCTCTTAGAAAACAGATTCTCATAGAAAACTGTTCATCTGTATAAATTATAGTCAGGAGCTGTGTTTTAAGCCATGTCTGAGAACATGTAAGCTCCTCAGTCCTGCCCTTCAAATATGTGTGTCAGGGATGGCACTTTGTTGTTTGGGTTTTTTTTTTTTTTAACACATAGACTTGGAGAAGGGATAATCTCTAGCCAACTTAATCCTAATCAAAACTAGTCAATGCTAAAAGGTAAGGAATGAAAAAGTGTTAGCAACAAGCTACAAAAGTGCAAAGCACTTGGAAACATAAGTGCTGCGTCAGTTATTGGCTTTACAATGGGAGGACAGTCAACCATCAACCATTTGTACAAAATGGCACTGCTGTCACATGGATCCTCCCCAAATCATTTAAACTTGAAGTCAGAATGCTTTAGAGCTATTGGGGCGTTCTGTTTGTTGATTTTTCTGTTTGATGTAAGCAATTTGAACAGAATTCTGGAGGAATTCTGCCTCAGGATGATATTAAAATGATTTTGTGTTCTCTGAGACAGGCTGCCTCTCTAGACAAGGTTGAAAAGAGAAGCAGAAAGGTGAGGGAAGCTCACCTAGAACTGAAATCCCATCTGGGTTATTCACTAACTGCATCACCCATGGATTTCTAGTTAGAAGCAACTGTAGCTATAAATAGAATGCTTTAATGTCCACAGTAGCTGAACTATGGAAATAACCTAGATGTCCATCAACAGATGAATGGATAAAGAAGATGTGGTATATATATATACAATGGAATACTATGCAGCTATCAAAAGAAACGAAATCTTGCCATTTGCAACGACATGGATGGAACTGGAGGGTATTATGCTGAGCGAAATAAGTCAATCAGAGAAAGACAATTATCATATGATCTCTCTGATATGAGGAACTTGAGGGGCAGGGTGGGGGG
>LNAC01001106.1:897-17362 GCA_002007465.1 Ailurus styani
AAGGCAAGGGAAGCAAGGGCAAAAATGAACTATTGGGACTTCATCAAGATTAAAAGCTTTTGCACAGCAAAGGAAACAGTCAACAAAACCAAAAGACAACTGACAGAATGGGAGAAGATATTTGCAAATGACATATCAGATAAAGGGCTAGTATCCAAAATCTATAAAGAGCTTCTCAAACTCAACACCCATAAAACAAATAACCCAGTCAAGAAATGGGCAGAAGACATGAACAGACATTTCTCCAAAGAAGACATCCAAATGGCCAACAGACACATGAGAAAGTGCTCAACATCACTCGGCATCAGAGAAATACAAATCAAAACCACAGTGAGATACCACCTCACACCAGTCAGAATGGCTAAAATCAACAAGTCAGGAAACGACAGATGTTGGCGAGGTTGCAGAGAGAGGGGAACCCTCCTACACTGTTGGTGGGAATGCAAGCTGGTGCAGCTACTCTGGAAAACAGTATGGAGATTCCTCAGAAAGTTGAAAATAGAGCTACCCTATGACCCAGCAATTGTACTACTGGGTATTTACCCCAAAGATACAAACATAGTGATCCAAAGGGGCACATGCACCCAAATGTTTATAGCAGCAATTTCCACAATAGCCAAACTATGTAAAGAACCTAGATCTCCATCAACAGATGAATGGATAAAGAAGATGTGGTACATATATACACAATGGAATACTATGCAGCCATCAAAAATGAAATCTTGCCATTTGCAACGACATGGATGGAACTAGAGGGTATTATGCTAAGCAAAATAAGTCAATCAGAGAAAGACAATTATCATATAACCTCACTGATATGAGGAATTTGAGAAACAAGACAGAGGATCATAGGGGAAGGGAGGGAAAAATGAAACAAGATGAAACCAGAGAGGGAGACAAACCATAAAAGACTCTTAATCTCAGGAAACAAACTGAGGGTTGCTCGAGTGGGGGAGAGGGGAAGGATGGGGTGGCTGGGTGATGGACATTGGGGAGGGTGTGTGCTATGGGGAGTGCTGTGAATTTTGTAAGACTGATGAATCACTGACCTGTACCCCTGAAACAAATAATATATTATGTGTTAATTTTAAAAAATAATAAAAAATAAATTTAAGGGCACCTCAGTGGCTCAGTGGGTTAAAGCCTCTGCCTTGGGCCAGCCACCACCCCAGGCTCTCCTGCTCGGTGCTCCTTCTCAGAACAGGGGGGTGTGCCCCTTCTCACTAGAATTGCACCACGCATGTACCCACTGAAGACCCCTAACATTGGTTTTTTATTTCTCTCTCCCTTTTTCCCCTCACTTGTTTGTTTCTTAAATTCCACATATGAATGAAATGATATGGTATTTGTTTTTCTCTGACTGGCTTATTTCATTTAGCATAACACTCTCTAGCTCCAACCATGTTATTTCAAATGGCAAGATTTCATTCTTTTTATGGCTGAATTACGTCCTGTTGTATATACACACCACTTCTTTCTCCATTCATCTTTCAGTGGATCCTTAGGCTGCTTCCATGATTTGGCTATTGTAGATGATGCTGCTGTTAACACTGGGGGGGGGCACATACCATGACTCGCGTTCAGCTTCGGTTGCTTTTTTTAGATTTCCCTACGGAAAACGATAGTCCTGCATCGTTCCATCACATGTCCTGAAGAACCCATTCTAGTGAGGAGAACAGGGAAGAGAAAGCCAAAGCTGCATTCCAGGCCAGCACCGCACACACAGCTGGACTGACCCACGTGTGGCTGTTTAGACTCATAATTAAATTAAGTAAAATGTAAAGTTTGATTCCTCACTCACAGCAGCCGCATTTCAAATGCTCAATAGCCACATACGTGAAATGACTACTCTCTTGGACAGAGCAGAACATGGCCGTCATCACAGAGACTTCTATTGGTCAGCACTTAATGGAGAAAAGTGACTGGCTTTTCCCATATACAAAGATGGCTCAACATTAAAAAATTAGAAATGCACAGTAACAGACTAAAGGGGAAAATGTAATCATCTTAATAGATGTAGACAAAGCATTCAGGATATTCACTATTTGTTCATACAAACATAAATAACACCAATAATAAAGACAAAAAGAACCAACTCATAATAACAATAAAACTACAAGGTACCCAAGAAATATTTCAGTCACACATGCACACATACCTTTGTAGGGAAAATGACAAATCACCACTACAGAAAATAAAAGCAACTGAAATAAATCTAGAGATATGCCATGTTCCTAGGTGGAAAGATTCGGTATTACCAAGATGTCAGTCCTCCACAAGTTAGTCCACAAACTCAAAAATATATATAATAAAATTTCCAGTAAGGTGTGTCACAGAACTTGACTAACTGACCCTGACTTTACCCAGAACAATTAAGGACCAAATATAGCTAAGACATTCCTAAAGCCAAAAAAAAGAGAGAGGAGAGACTGCCCTATCATTCATCCATTCATGCAGTCATTCGACAAATACTGAGCATACACTCTATAGCTTTAGGAGCAGGAGACCTAGTCGTTAACAAAACAGGCAGCAATTCCTGCCCTTATAGGGCTTGGTCACATTCAAATAGCAAGACTTGCTCTAAAGCTGTAACAATGAAGATGCTGTGGTGTGAGCACAGGCGCCGATGAACAGAATAGGGAGACCAGAAACAACAGCTTGACACGGGATGGGATCTGATAGAGGAACAGCGTGTCCACGTGGAGAAAACACTTTCTCACCACACGCGAAAACACATTATAGGTAGATTAGAGACCTACTGTGAAATGTAAAACTTTAAAACTTTGAGAAGAAAATACAGAAAAATAACTTTGTAACCTTGGGATAGGTAAGTATCTTTTATGAGACATGAAAAGCACAATCCACTAAGAAATTGTTGATTATTTGGCTACATAAAAATGGACAATTTCTGTTCAACAGAAGTCCCAAGAGCTTAAATAAACCGCAGACTGGGAGAAAAGACTTCCAAAGCAGAAAACTGAAAGAAAAAAAAAAATATATATATATATATATATATTACCCAGTATATATAAGAGACTGCTACAAAACAATAGGAAAAAAGATAATACCTTAGAAGATGAGAAAAGTAGGAATAGGCAATTCACAGAAGAGGAAACTCAAAAACCCAACAAACACCAAAAGATAGAAATTAGGAAAATGCAAATCAAAACAATGATCTGGTTAAAATCAGATTGGCAAGGGAAAGAATAAAACTAAAGAAAAGGACAAAGAAATATGTTAATAATGTGACCAAAGAAGAAGTCCACACACCACTGGTTAAGAGTGGTAATTGATTTAACCACACAGCACACAATGAGGCAGAATTTGAGAATTACAATGCATGTTCCCAAGCAGTTTGGTGGACAGAGACACTCTTCCCATAAGCACAGAGATGTGTGTAAGAACAGTCATTGCACAGGAAGTGAATTAGTAGTTGCCTAGGCTGGGCTGGGAATTAACTATAAATGGGCACCAGGGCCTTACGGGAGTGATAGAAATGTTTGAAACTTGACTATGGTAATGGTTGCACAACTTTGTAAATTTACTTAAAAAATCATTGAATTGTGTACTTTAAAGAAAACAAACTACATGGTATGTGAGTTATACCTACATAAAGTTGTTTCTAAGTTGTCATTTCAACCTTATCTGCAATGATAACAAAACTGAAAACAGCCAATAATTTTATAAATTGATTGTCGTGGAGATTCAATGGAATTCAAAACAGTGGCTCAAATAAATAAATCAGAGCTACCTGCAGGGACAGGAATAAACCTCCACAGTGAAAAAATAACAGCCGAGGGGGTAAGATGAACTTTGCTAATTGATGCAATGTAAATGGAAATATTTACATAAGATTTGAAAACATATAGAACCATGCCATATACTGTTTATGAATACATATAAATATAGCGATGGCATTCGAATCGGCACAGGAACGATACACACCAAATTCAAGATAATGATTGTCTCTGGAGAGCAAGGAATGGGGGATACAACTGTATCTATGTTTCATTTCTTTAAAACAAAACAAAACACTGAAGCAAAGATGGCAATTCAAGTGTTTGATATAATATTCTCTGTCATTTTCCTGCACATTCGACATCGTTCATTATGCATTTAAAAATACAACATCAAAGTATATTCTATTTGCCCCTCCAGTTGCTCCAAATACTGGCTCTTTTACATTACAAAGAGCTGTAACTGCCAAGGTGCAAAGCATTGGTAAGTATTCCCTATATTTTATAATCACCGTCAACGGTTGACTGGTAACTGGCCTCAGGATGGGTCCTGCTAGTCTTTTGGGAACCCGTGATGGTGCCGAAAGCCAGAGGCGGATCACGCTGGAGTGCGGTTATTGGTCTGGAGCCCAGGTCAGTGCATGTTGTGTGCAACAGTGACACCTAATGGTCGGTATCGGTACTTGCGTGCGCTCTTGGGCGAACACTGTTGGGTCTGGTGGCTTTTCTTCTAGCTGCTCTTGCAAGAAAGACAACGAAGGAATCAAACTGGAGAATTTTTGTATTTGGTCAGCTTCCTTCTCAGTTGACCGAAGGCGGTGAACACCCCCCAGAACACCTAACCTAGTTCAGAAATTGTGCTTCTCCTCCTCTTCCTGGAGTTAAGGGGGCTGAGCTCTGTGTCCTGAAGATGTTTGCTCCCAGCATCCGGGGCAACCCCAAGATAGTGTCTGAAGTCCTTTAAAAATAACGCCTCAGGTCCACATTTGAAGTGAGACTTCAGGGCAAGAAGTATTTCTGTAGTTGGGTAGGAAAGACGGCATGAGGTCGGAACACGGTGCTCTTTCCCATTTCAAAGCAAGTTGGTGAGTGATGCTGCATAGATGTGTGGGGTTGGTGTCGAAAAATCATAGCATGTCCAGACCACGTGAGACTTTAGAGTTCACATTACCAGCTCCACAGCCATTGGGATGTCTTGAAATGTCCAAGAACATACGCATGACTGGGAACAAAACTGACTCAGTAAATGCCTGTCTTTCTGACACTCCACACAGAGCGAGGAGTACTGAGTACCCACTCCCCAAACAGACACACCAGGAGAGGAGCAGACCTTCCTCCCCACACCCATTCATAAATTCACTAAATCAGCACGATAACAAGCCACTAACAAAACTGACCACTTCCCCACTTTGACATCAAAATCATCACCAGCCTGAGTCTTTCAAAACTACCCAAAAACAACATATTCATTTGAAAACTGGTAGCTGAGGGGCACCTGGGTGGTTCAGATGGGTAAGCGTCTGCCATTGGCTCAGGTCATGATCTCCAGGTCCTGGGATCACGTCCCACATGGGGCTCCCTGCTCAGCGGAGAGTCTGCCTCTCTCTCTCTCTCTCTCTCTCTCTCTCTCTCTCTCTCTCTCTCTCTTTCTCTCTCTGCCTTTCCCACACTCATTCTCTCTTTCTCTAATAAATAAATAAAAATCCTTAAAGGAAATCCAAATAAATAAATAAAAATCAAGAAAGAAAGAAAGAAGGAAGGAAGGAAGGAAGGAAGGAAGCTATCGGCTGAGTAGTGTAGGGAGAGAGCTAAACTCCGCAGTATATTAGGGTTCTTCCAAAAAAGAACCAATAGGAGAGAGATTATACAGAATTGGCTTGCATGAGTATGGAGACGAGCAGGCCCCGAGCTCTGCAGCTGAGTTGACAAGCCCAGGAGAACTGATGGTTTAGTCCCCCACCGAGTCCAAAAGAACAGAAGAGTCAGTGGTGTACTTCCTGTCTGAAGACGGGCAGGCTTGAAACCCAGGAAGAGCTGATGCTTCACTTTGAAGGCTGTCAGGCAGCAAGAACTCTCTGTAAGTCAGGGAAGGGTCAGCCCTTTGGGACTATCCAGGCCCTTGGGTCTGGCTTCTTATTTTTCTGTTTCTGGAAAATGGGTTGCCAGGCTTCTGGCAATACCCTCCTCCCTCCCTTCTCCAGGAGTTGTTACAGTCATTGTGAATATTGGAGCAGAAGGAGCATGAAAGCCAGTTCCTGTAGTGTTTCAGGAGTCTCTCGGCCTGGCCATTTGCTTTCGGGGATCTGTGAGGAATCAGGGTGACCAGCTGTCGGGTTTGTCCAACACCGAAGAGTTTCCTGGGTTTGTGGGGTTTTCAGTATTAAAATCGGGACGGTCCCAGGCAGCCTGGACGAGAGTCACCCAAGGACCCCTGCCTTATCTGAGGGGTTCCAAGTGACTCCAGTTTCTTTGCCTGCCTTGATTTTGATACCGAGTCAGCCCTGGACCCACAGAAGTGTCTAGAATTCTCTTGGCTAAAGGGCTCTGAAGCCACAGTTGGCTGCAACTGTGGACCACAGCTGTTTTCTCAGTGGGGCTGAACTCATGGATGTTTGGCAGCTGCTTTGGGTCACTTCTTACAGCCCTTGATGTGGTAGCAGCCCTCTCGTGGGGCTCCCCCCCTTCAGTCCCTAGATGGCTGGCCACCGCTTGCTCGGCTCCGAAAGCCCAGAGGCAGGAGGATCCCTACAAGTCTACCGGTGCCACACCCTGGCCCCTCTACTCGGCTTCACCCCGAGATGTCAGACCTGTAAAGAGCCACCGAGTTCCCACTGCCAAGTATTTCCGAAGTGGCCCTCACCCCACTGCGAGGTGCCGGGAAATTCAGACTTACCAAGACCAGCTCTGTTGTGTTTTTTTGTTTTTGCCTTTTATTTTCTTTTGCTTTCGTAACAGCTTTACTGAGGTATGATTCACAGACCACAGAGTTCACCCATTTAAAGTATACAATTCAGTGCTTGTTAATACAGAGTTGTATACCAGGGCTGCAATCAAATTTAGAACATTTCCACCGCCCCAAAAAGGAACCCAGACCTTCAGCTCTCATCCCCTACTTCTTCCAACCAGCCCCAGCCTCAGGAAACCACGAATCTTTTTGTCTCTGTAGAAATGGCTTCTGTTACCTCTCTATTTTAATGTCTGCTGGGGAAATTGTAGCGAACGTATCACCCCAGGACTTCACGGACACTACTGCTTGGACACTACTAGGTGAAAACTAGCAGGTATAAAATCGTGGCGGTTCACGGGGCCAGCCGCGGGAAGGCGGTACTTTCTCCCCCCTCCACTCCCCGCCCCCACCCCGCCTCCGTTATTCAGTTGTTCCTGGAGCACTGAGGAGCCTGTGTTTTCCCCTCCTTGTCTCTCCCCTGGACCTGCTCTGGGGCCCTTTGGTAGCTGGGACTGAAATGGGAGGGGTTGTCACCTTCTGGGGTTTCCCCCGGGGGTTGTCCGTGAAGGGGCAGGGAGGAAGGTCCTGGGTGAACTCAGGGCCAGCCTAGCTCTGCGCCAAGCAGCCCAGCCATCAGAGGACCCACCACGAGGGAGGATGGAGAGCCTGGGAACAGCCGGGACAGGCCACTGCACTCCACAGAGGGCCCAGCAGCCCTGGGGGCTCTCCTCGCCCCCCAAGCTGTCCCTCAGGCTGAGATGGGCCCATTAGGCCAGCACATCCGATGGGCACAGACAGGGCGGGGCACCGCCTGCTGGGCTCGGTACAGAACAGAAAGGTGACGAGAAGCTGGGACAACTCAGGGTGAGAGCCTGTGGTAGCATCACCAAACCCTCCAGACTTTGTTCTTCTGGGAACACATATTCTCCGCAGGTTTCTTTTGCTTTCAAAGAGCTTCCCTGGGGCGCCTGGGTGGCTCCGACTCTTGGTTTTGACTCAGGTCATGATCTCAGGGTCCTGAGGTCGAGCCCCATGTCGGGCTCTGTGCTGAGCATGGAGCTGGCTTACAATTCTCCCCCTCTCTCTCCCTCTGCCCCTCCCCACCCCTGCACAATGCTCTCTCTCTCGCTCTCTCTCTTGCTCTCAAAAAATAATAATACATACAAAGCTTTACTAAGGTATAACTAACATACTATAAACAGCAGGTATTTAAAGTGCGCAACCGATGGGTTTTGACATCTGCGCACACCCACAACACCATCACTTCCTTCAAGAGGATGACGTCTTCATCAGTCCCGAGGTCATCCCTCCCCCCCCCGCCCCCTCCCCCACTCCCTTTCATCTGTGTAACTTTCATCTGCTCTCTGGCACTAGAGATTAGTTGACGTTTTCTAGAGCTTGATATAAAGGGAATCTTACAGTACGTCCCCTAACTGGCTTCCTTGGGCGTAATTATTCTGAGAGTTGTTCGCATGGCATCTACCAGTGGTTCGTGGCGGGGCTGCGGGCCCTCGCTGTGCTCCCACAGTCTGGAAGGGGGCTACCCCATCAGCACGCATCGGAATAATTCATTTGGCTCCCCGGCAGCCCCTCAGCAGAGAGGCGGGAGCCCAGAGAAGATGGGGAGAAGCTGGGCTGCGCTGTGCCGCCTGGGAAGCCGCTTGGGAGAATTTCTCTGCGGGCTACTTCAAAGGGGTTAAAAGCCAGAGACTGAGTGATGTGGTCCAAGGCATCCAAGACATAACTGTCACTCTAGAAAATCAGAGGCTGAGCCCCACCAGGGTGTAAGCCCTGAGGGCAGGGGCCACGCGGTCAGGTCCTGGGGTGGAAGAAATAGGAAAACCTTCTTGGCACCGGAGCCCCTAAATCACCCTTGGTAAGCAAGCAAAGGAAAACCTCCCCAGGGCCCCAGGCAGTGCTTTGCCAATGAATCAAAGGTCAGCAAAGCCATAAATCAACTGCATTTGCACCCAACAGATCGTGAAGAGTTATTTTGAACTTGACTTAGCCAAAAAAACTCCCTGGTGCTGAATCAAGTCCAAGAACACAGACAGAGAATGGGGAAACGTCCATCTTCCTCCTCCGCCCAGCAGGGAGGCCTGGACACTCCAGGGCCCGGCTCCCCACAGCGAGGGCAGCCTCCTTTCCCGCAGCACGAGGACCCCCAGTGTGTGTGTGTGTGTGACCTAGGGTGCACAAGCTGACAGGTCTTCCGCAAAGCAGCCCCAGCAGCTGGCAGACACAGAGCTTCTGGGAGGGGGGTGCGGTCCTTCAGCGCTCCCAGGAAGCAGGGCCTGCTTAGGATTTTCTGGCCGGTAAAGCACCTGAGGCTCACCTGGGCCATCATGTCACTGACATCAGAGCCATGCTGTCCAGGCTCCGGCCTGCAGGGACTCTCCATCAGTCAAATATGCATGTGCATAAGGAAAGAAGTCTGGAAGGATCTACGCTCTGGTGTTATCACACGTCAATTCCAGGTGCCTGAATCTTCGGAATCTTTTATAATGAATGTATAGTTTAGCATTTTTTTAAAAGGCAGTGGTGTGCAGCAAGGAATTTTTGTCTTGTTATGAAAGCTGTTAACGATGGAAGATTCAGAAAAAATACGTAAAGACCAAAAGGAGGAAAGTGTCAGCTGGGATCATAATTCCACCACCCAGATACACTCTGCTGACCTTTTCAGAGAGTTTCTTTTCCATAAATAGAACATGCATTTTTAACAAAAGAGAAACATGGTGCGTTCTTTTTTATGATCTACTTTTATGCTTCATAATCTACGCTCAGCATTTTTCTTTTCTAAACTTCAGTTAATCTTGTTGAAATAAATGGTATTTTTTAAAGCCTATCTTCGTGATAGAACTTAAAGGTAAACATCTTTCATTTATTCATTTATTCATTTATTTTGATTTCAAGTTTTTATTTAAATTCTAGTTAGTTTACATATATCATAAAATTGGTTTCAGGTGTAGAATTTAGTGATCTATCACTTACATACAACACCCAGTGCTCATCATAACAAGGACCCTCCTTAATCCCCATCATACGTTCAGCCCATCCCCCACACACTTCCCTCCAGCAACCCTGTTTGTTCTCTGTTGTTGAGAGTCTCTTATGGTTTGTTTCCTTCTCTCTCTTTCTTCCCCTTCCCATATGTTCATCTGTTTTGTTTCTTAAATTCCACATGAGCGAAATCATATGGTAGTTGTCTTTCTCTGACTTATTTCACTTAGCCTAATACACTCTAGCTCCATCCATGTCATTGCAAATGGTAAGATTGCATTCTTTTTGATGGCTGAATAGTATTCCTGTGTGTGTGTGTGTGTGTGTGTGTGTGTGTGTGTACACAGATTTACACACACACCCCACAGCTTCTTTATCCATTCATCAGTCGATGGACACTTGGGCTCTTTCCATAACTGGGCTATTGTTGATAATGCTGCTTTAAACATTGGGGTGCATGTGCCCCTTTGAATCTGTGTTTTTGTATCCTTTGGGTAAATACCTAGTAGTGCGATGACTGGATCACAGGGTAGCTCTATTTTTACCTTTTTGAGGACTCTCCATACTGTTTTCCAGAGTGGCTGCACCAGCTTGCATTCCCACTGACAGTGTAAAGAGGGTTCCCCTTTCTCCACATCCTCGCCAACATCTGTTGTTTCCTGTGTTTTAGATCTTAGCCATTCTGACCAGTGTGAGGTGGCATCTCATCATGATTTTGATTTGCGTTTCCCTGATGACAAGATGCTCAACGTTTTCTGTCATTAACAACCTCTGACAGTAGCATTTTAATGGCTTATAGTATTGCATTAAATGGATGTACCATGCTTCATTTAACTCATTTTTTCCTTCAAGGTTTTCAATCAATAAATATTTCTCTGTTGTCTACCACTGGCAAAGGATCACGGTGCCCTTCTCCAAAGATGCCTACCACGTCTAGACGTACAGGAGGATTGCATTTTCTTGGCCTGTGCAGTTAGGCGCTGCCATGCCATATCTGTTTGGAAGCTGTAAGAATCTGCACCGTTGAGCATGTTCTCCTCTTCAGGCCACTTGGAAGCTGGAGACATATCCTCCCTCAGCCTGAGTCTCTGCATGCACAGCCCCAGCTCACCTGTCCTGGACATGGAGTATGATGTAGCACAACGCTATGGTCCTAGCTGTTGGGATTCAGGACTGTTTTGTTTCAGTGACATAACCTCACTCGTCCTGGCTGCCTGGCCCCAAGGCTGATGGAAAGACAAGGTTAAAGACACAGTCCCAACCTTCCAAACGTGCATAGTCTTAAGTATAAGCCTAAATACAAGGAAAGAGTTTGACAACGAGCAACAAATAATCATTCAGGATGAAATCATTCCAAAGGGCAGCTTGGAGCAGCTGGAAATGTTCAGCCCCAGAAAGGACAGCAGTGAAGAATCCGAGAAGGATGGTCCACAAGTGCTAGAATGGCCTGGGTCGATTTTGTGGAGGAAGGGGGAAGAGAGGAGCTTTGAAGCCGAGGGAGATTTGAGGGCAATGGTGGGGGCAGGAGATCAAAGAGGACAAGAGAGCAAAGGATTTACATACAATCAAATGAAACATGAAACCCAAGGGATCCCTCAGTAGGTGATTTTGTGTGAAGAAAGGGTTTTGAGAAAATGAGAGCTGGAGATGGTCTCAGAGAAAGGAAAAGGAGCCAGATTAGGGGAAAAAAATCGCTGGAGCAAAGAGAGGGACCTCATCTCCATCCTGTGCTTCTCATCCTTCCTTTGGAGGAGAAATGCCTCTATAAACGACCTCAAGAAGAATGGTATCAGTGAGACTGACTTTTGGAGGCTTAATATGGCTTGTTTTAATCACGCAGACACTAGACACTAATCAAGAATCAATCTGACTTCAGATAAAGCCAAATTACTGTGGTTTACTAACACTATTTGAGTAATGACTCCCAACAGCCACAGGTGTCAACCATACTTTTAACCTTGTCAGCCGTACAGTGTCAGCCAGTCAGTGTCTGTCAGTCAGTGTGTCCGTCAGTCAGACAGTGTCAGTCAGTGTCAGTATGTCAGTCAGTAACAGCCAGTATCACTGTCAGTGAGTCAGTCAGCCAGTCAGTGTCAGGCTCAGTCATTCAGTGTTGGTGAGTCAGCCAGCCAGTGTCTTCCAGTCGTCAACATCAGTGTCAACAAGTCAACTAGTCAGTGTCTGTCGGTAAGTGTCAGTCAGTATCAGTTAATGTCTGCCAGTCAGTCAGCCAGTCAGTGTCATTCGGTCAGTCAGTCAGCCAGCCAGCCAGTTAGTATGAATGGTATTCAACTGGTTTCTGAGTTATGCCCATTTGCCTTTCTGCTTGTTTATCCAGCATCTTCCTGGGCACTGGGATAGGTGTGTCATCTCTCCATAAGGACAGAGAGGGACATTGTTTCCTCAGGAACTCAGAGCAAAGTAATTACAAGATGGGTCAAGCCCTCAGCCCCTCATTTTCAGCTTGGCTGCCAGCAGCTGGGCTGTGTGCTCTGATTCCGAGAGCTTCCTGAGTTCTAGAGGGCATCAGTTCAGAAGTGAGTGGAAGGGAACAAGGTCACCTTTTGACTCTGAAGAGCCACTTCCTCCCCTGCAGGGGTTTTTGGCAGTCTCCCACCGAAGTGCTCATCTGGCCTTGTTCCGGGACTGGCAAGATTAACACAACGATAGCTCGGGCCTTGTAGCAGCAGGCCCTCCAGCTCCCAACCACACAAAGCTGTGTTGTCTATGGATGGGCAGATGCATGGTTTTTCCTGACAAAGCGAGAAGCAGAATAAACACAGCAGCTCCTTTCTCAGGCAGGACCAGAGCTGGAAGGGGGGGGGGGCCATCCTAAGCCCTGGCCCAGGGCCCAGACTTGAACACTGCCATGGGCATTCGTTTTGTCTGCCTGGACACTGTCCCCCTTCTTAGTCCTGAGGGAACTGCCCAGCATCCCCTTAAACCTCCTGACACCCCACCAACCATGTGGGCTCCAGCAGAAGCTGACAATCCCAGGACATGCCCTCATCGGAGCTGGAGGGGGGCATGAGACCCAGCTGCCCCCACTGTAGCGCCTCGCAGTGACTGGTCCAGGGGTGGGCACGTGACCCACGCCAGGCCAACTGATTCTTCTCAGGATTCTTCTGAGGCTGAAAGTCCTTTAGCTGAAAGGATATGTGCCTAGGTCTGTCAACAGAGTGGCTCTCACTGTTAGAGAAAACCCCAGGAGGAGAGAATAATCCCACAGGCAGAAGAAAACCAAAGAGAGAATCCTGACACACAGGGTTCCAGCCCCTAATTCGAGCCAACCCCGAAGCTGCACACCCCCCAGCCCCCTAGCCTCCTGCCTCTTGGTTCGTGAGCCATGAGCTCCCCTCATACAAACCAGTATACTTGCTGCCCTGTTAGGTAGGTCTACCCCTTCTGATCTCATTTGGACACAGCTGATCCCGTATGTGGTTTGCTCAAGACTCTCCACGTCTCCTCTTGAGCCCCTTGCAGCAGAGGTGGGCAGAGAAAGCCAAGGAAGGCCCACTCAGCCCTCAGGAGAGTGCAGGGGACCATCCCTGAGGAAGAGGCCCCGGAGGACCAGCACCTGCCTGGGACACATGTGGCCTTTCCCAACTATGAAGCGTGCCCGTCTTATCTTGGACTCTGACACTCTGGATATGGAGAATGTTCTCTGGCTTGTCTCTTCGGCACCTCCACGCAGGGCAGCCTCACGGGCAGCAGCCAGTGCCACAGGACCTCTCCACTTAGAAGGACCCCAGGCTTGGTTGAATTCTGCGCTATCAACTATCTTGAAATTCTTGATCACTTTTGAACAAGGGGCCCTGCATCTTAATTTTACACAGGGCCCCACAAGTTATGTAGCTGGTCCTGGCTCCGGGCAGTCCCTCACGGTGGGATTTGTGATTTCAAATAGTAACTGCAGCTTCCTGAGCCCCCTCTCCCATCCCCCATCACTTCGTGCCTCTTCCCCTCCCCACTGACCATGACCACGCTCTTCTCACAGGGACTGTTCTCACAGACACGGGGAGCTGTCCCTGCACCAGCTGGTGGTTGGCTCATTGCTCCCCGATGTGAGTTCTAGGTAAAATTCAGAGGGCTGGGCTTCGTTTTATCTGGAACAATGCGGACATGTGTGGCTTCTGTTGCTTCTACCCCCTTAGCCCCTGATATTCTTCGGTTCTGCCTCAAACTGCCTTCCAGAGGCTTCTGGAAAAGCCGCACCAGCAAAAACCCGGTCCAGCACCTGGCTGGTCAGATTTGAGCAATCGAGGATTCTGCTGCAGGTTGACACAAGAAGACCAGCTTTTGTGAGATCGCTCTGTGGTTCTGTAAGGAGGGTTTTAACAGTCCAGCAGACAGACAAGCAGCCTGTGTCCCTGGGAACAGCGCGCTGAGCATCCAGCAAAGGCCTGTCCTCGCCTTGGGTCTCGCTGCCTCCCTCAGAAGAGGTGGACTCCAGCCTCGTCACCCCCAAGAGAGGAATAACACCACATAAAGCAGCCATAACATCGGTCTTCACACCCACAACACTGAACGTGAAAACCTGATCTGAGAGGAGAAGCCGACACGGGAGAAAATGATATACAATTTGCTAACAGAGAGCCCAGGTGTGGATAAAAGTGATTTATTTTTGGATCATGGTAACAGTTATGCAACCAGGAACTTTTCACTCACCCGTCCATCCGTGTTTTGTGTCATAAAGACATACCAAGACTTTGGAAAAGATTCCAAAGGGGATTACACTGAGATGTGCTGTCTCTTCACTTGTTTTTGTGCTTGTCTTAATCACAGTGAACCAAATAAAATAGCTTTACAGCTTACTAAAACTCAAACTTGTCCTCAAAGGAAGCAGTTTAAACATTTCCAACTGTGAGTCAGCCTTGCCACGATGCCACATCAGGAGTCAGATCAGAGAGACAAAAGCAGCTCTAACATAAAGCTCATCTTGCCAAAAGAAAACAAAAACAAAAACACCAGGAGGGAAATCCAATTTATCTAGAAAGAGTGGACCCTCTTCAGGACTGAGGTCCCAAAATAATAAGGCACAACGGTGGGCGCAGTGTCCTCTCTGGAATAAAAGGGGTAAAGAACAGATCTGGCTGAAGCACGCTAAGAGGCTGGTTGAAAAGGATGAACAGTCACAGCGAGACACAACGTCACTCTATCGCCACCAGCAGCATTCACCGTGAATTAGAGGGCCGGAAGCAGATGCCCCCAGGGGTACATCCTGGCGTGTGTCAACTATCCACACAGCTGAGTGATGCACTGAGGAGAGTGTCCCTTTGCACTCACCAGTCTGCAGGAAACTTTGGGGGGTTGGGAGCTGATTTTCCACTGATTTCCATTGATTTCACACTCTCCCCGATGGCCCAGCCACCAAGGGCCATCATGAGCAAATGAGCCAAGACTTGCCCCGCTGGACTTGTGACCCAGAGTGAATGGTGGACGCCCCCTAGAGATGCCAGGGCCTCCTTAGGATGCAAAGTCCACATTCTGGAAGCCCGATCTTATTTCTTGCCCATTGCAAATGGGTGGGTCCCTCCGCCCCAAAACTCAAAGGAACAGCTGGCTGGAAGAAAGAGCAATGGTGGAAGGGGGGACGGAGGCTCATCTCAGCTCTTCACTGACCCACCTCGACGTTTCTGGGCACAAGTCCTGACTCGGTGGGCTTTGGCTCATGTGTGAGGTGTGGTTTAAAAAACTCAGCCAGTAGAGGAGCTTGCTGGAAAATGCCCTGATGGGCAGCCCTGAGTCAAGTAGGATGTGTGAATGTGTGGGTGTAGGGGGCGAAGGCCCCAGGGGCAGACCCTCAGGACGCCGTGCCCCTGTCCTGCTCCCACAGACCCACACGCGGAATCTCAGAGTGACAAGTAGAGCCCGCACATCAAGGCTAGAATTCTAGGTTCCCCTCATGAGGGAAGAAACAGCTCATATGAAAACCCAGATGCCGAAACCAGCATCACTCAACCGACTCCATATTTCAATGTGATTTGATACAATAAAATTCAAGGCCATGTACCAGGATTTTCCAAGCTTTAGCCAGGACCCACCTCAGGTTTACATGGCTACGAAGGGGATACGGGTGCACCCACCGTGGCCACCCAACAGGAGTGTCATCCCTAGCTGGATTACGTGGTGTGCACTCTGAGATTTCCTATGTCCCTCCTTCTGGTGTGACCCACCACATTGCTCTTGTGACCCACTTGTGGGTCGCAGCTGCAGCTTGCCAAAACAGCCATGGAGTGTTCCGGACAAACCCTCGGAGCCGTCGGGGACGCGTCGCCTTCCAGACGTAAGAGACCGCTCCCTCCGCGGAAGGGGCCGACCTCACTGACCCGCAGCAGCAAGCCCTGCAGTGTCAGGGAGGGTCGTCGAGTGCCACCGCGGGCCCCGCTGCGTCTTTAAAGAAAAGGGGCCTGCAGAGCGGCGGGCCCAGAGCAGACTGCCAACCCGCCGTCGCTTGCGGTGGCTTGAACGAGTTCTCAGGGTCTTCCCGCGGGCGCCCCCGACCTTTGGGACTTCTGGATGAGAAGGATGAGCCTGGGGACGTCGGAGAGCGCGGGGAACTGGGCCATGACGCTGTCCACCTGCCACGGCGGGAAGATGCTGCAGAGCGCGAGGCGCGCCCGCGCGCGCGCGTCCCCGTCGCCGGGAGCCGAGGGAGGCGGGGACCCCGACGGTCCCCCGACGGCGCCGTCGGCCCAGCCGCGTTCCGCCCAGGCCGAGCGGCCCGGGAGCCTGGCGGCCGCTGGCGACAGGACACACGCGTCGGCGGGCCGTCTGCGCT
>LNAC01001106.1:23418-38628 GCA_002007465.1 Ailurus styani
AAAAAAAAAAAAAGAATATGTAACCTGGATTCTGGTCTCAGCTCTAGCTTTTAGGTACCTCGTCCCTCTCTGAACACCAGATTTCTCATTTACTCTCAAATGAAGATGGCGAGTCCTCCCTCATGTCCTCCGTGTCTGTGAGCAGACTGGCTGAGCTCATGTGGGTGACAGCTCCTACGCACAGGGGTGAGGAAGCGAATGTGTATCATGTAGTTCAAGGTCTCTTAGGGGAGCTAAAATGCACATCCCAGGCAAGTCTACTCTTTGACCTTAGTTGTGATTTTCAAAGGCATGCCAAAGAAAATCCCTTCTACCAGTAACCAGTTACTCAGAACTTGGAAGAACATCAGCGTCTTCTTCACAAATTGTTTCTTCCCTCAAGTCGACATCCTTTTCTACATGACATGGTTTCCAGACTTTTAAAAAAAGTACAGAACATGTAGAGGTACAAAGAGTACTTTTTTAAAAAGCCGTCGACGCAGCACCCCCTCAGAGAAATCGCCCGTCCCCTTGTCCCCCCCACTTTGTTGCTCCCCTCAACGTAGCCCAAAGCTTAGAACTTTGTGTTTATAATTCCCTTCCTTTCATTTTCAAAAATGTGTAGGTATCCATCCCCCAAAATGACTATTTTTGATGTGATTAGGACCCTCTAGACTTTACACAATGGAATCGCGTGTACGCCTTCCTGTGCACTTGCTTTCTTCCTTTAATGTTGCGTCGGGGAGGTTGGGCCATGCCCATAGGTTCACTGCTCTCGGTTCTTGCATGTAAGTGTCCCAGGAGACAGAAGTAAGAGGATTTCTCTAGGGTGTACCTCTAAGAGTGATGTTGCGGAGTTGCAGGGAAAGGCACTTTCGACAAGACAACGCCGAGTTGTTTTCCAAAGTGGGTATATCAAGTTACAACCCGACACAGCATTTTAGTAGACCTTGTCAGTGCTCGGCATTTTCAGGTTTCTGAATTCTTGCCAATCTGGTGGGTGTATAGTGGCCTCTTACTGTGGTTTTGTTTTTGCATTTCTTTGGATACTAATGAGATTGAGCATCTTTTCATATGTTTATTGGCCATTTATGTTTCTCTTGGGTGAAAGGCCTATTCATGCTTTAGTTCATCTTTCTGTTGGTCCTTTGTCTTTGTCTTATTAGTTTGGAGAAGCTCTCTATAGATTCTGGACAGTAATCCTTCATCGGGAATGTGTGATGGCTGGCCTCTCCCAGTTCAAGGTTTGTCTTTTCATTTTTTTGTTTTTGTGGTATCCACTAATGAACAGAAGCTTTTATTTTAATACAGGCAAATTTATGAATCTTTCCCCTGAAGCTTTGCACTTGTTGTGACTTGTTTAAAAATTTCTTCCCTACCCCAAAGTGATTTCCCTACCCTTTACCCATACTACATTTCAATATTACACAACTGTTGAGAACTACCATTCTCCATGTTCAGACACTAAAGAACGATTGGGGGTAACCAGTCCCTGGTGGAGAACCGAACACAAGCATTTATCCCCACCTCCTTCTCACGATTCCATTGAAGTGGCAGTGAAGAAGGACACAAGGGGGCAGGGGTCCGCAATCACATTAAAATGGGCCAAGGAACAGCAGCAAACCCAGGATAACAGCAAAGAAACCAGAAGATCAGCAAACCCAGGAAACCCTATTGACCCCATAGCACATAGGGAGCCACAGCCCAGAATGTGTGTAGAAGGCTGAAGGAGACACCTGGGTGGCTCAGTCAGTTAAGTGTCTGCCTTCGGCTCAGGTCATGACCCTGGGGTCCTGGGATCGAGCCCCGCATTGGGGGCTCCCTGCTCAGCGGGGAGCCTGCTTCTCCCATTCCTCCCTGCTCTTGTGCTGTCTCATTATCTCTGTCACTATCTCTGTCTCTCTCTCAAATAAATAAAGACAACCTTTAAAAAATATATAAAAATAATTTTTAAAAAAAGAAACTACTAAAAAGAAGGCTGAAGTGGAGTGGGCACCATTCTCCCTGGAAAGACCCAGAGCCGTCAGGCTGGGGGGCGGGGCAGAAGTCAGGGTGAGTGCTACTCCTGGGTCCCCTCTTTCCCTACCTTTACCACTATAAGGAAAGTGAGGCGTCACTAGGAAAGGGGAGGTTCCCGTGTGGCCTTTGACCTCCTAAAGTAAAACCATCGTGGTTGTGGCACTGCGGTGAGCGTGGGCCGGGCTGCCCAGCCCCCTGCCTGCAGCAGACAGGGTCTGCCCCAGTGCCATCTGCCGGCCAGCCCAGCCGCCCCGGGAAAGATCCGCATGCCAGGGGAGGAAACACAAGGAAATCACATAGATACGGATCTAACCAACCTGGCTCTTTATCCGCAAATAAAAACGGGCCACCAAAAAAATCACTCAAGTTTTGAGAAGATATAACAGCACACACACACACACACACACACAGAGAGACAGAGAGAGAGAGGGGGGTGGTGGTGGGGGAGGGTGAACAAAAAGAACTGGCCCCAGAAAAAATAAATAGCATTCACAGAACCGATGAGAACTTTTTAGAGCCTATATTATTATAGAAATAGTCTCCAGAGACTTCATCCCTAAGACAAGAGTATCATCTCATTTAAGAAAGAAAGGCAGAGAATCTGAAAGAGAAGAAGTGGTAATTGGTGACCACGGACAGAATTAAACACACCACCAAAAGCTTTTGGTTAAAAGACTGAAAGAGGGGCACCTGGGGGGCTCAGTCGGCTAAGCATCTGCCTTCAGCTCAGGTCCTGATCCCAGCATCTAGGATCGAGCCCCAAGTCGAGTCAGGCTTCCTGCTCAGCAGGGAGCCCGCTTCTCCCTTTCCCTCTGCACACAATAGTTTTGGGGACTGAATCATTCACACTAAAAGACAAAACAATCTGTTTATTCATCTATTCAACAACTATGTACTAAGCACCTACTCCAGGGCAGGTACTGTGCTAAGTGCTAGCGCTGTGGCAGTGAGTATCCACAGCCAGTGCTTTCGGGAGCTTACAGTCCAGGGAGAAGGACAGACATTATCACACAAACAGCTAGGTAGATAACTGACTGTAACCGTCCGGAGTACTTCCAAGGAAAGAGGTATATTACTTCTTGAGCGTACCTCTGCTCCAGCCTACCTCTAATAGGGGTGTCGGATCTCGGTGGGTCTTTCCTCCAGGATGGGACAAAAACTTTGATGTAGGTGTGTCCTCTGTCCCTGAACCAGTCCACAGCCAGCTGGATTCCCCGGCACGAGAAGGCTTCTTTATTTCCATGGCTACAACGGGAAAACGGAGAAATCTGTAGAGTCACAGGAAGAGTTCCTGAAGAGTGATTTCCCCCGGGAATATCCTGAATCACAGTCTCCTAATCAAAGGGAATCAGGAAAAGCTGCATTTTAAAAATAGTTCGTTCTTTGCAAAAAAGCGTCTCTGTTAACCGGCACCACGCAGCATGTGACAGTCCATATACGGAGAGGGCGCTGGGCTCCAAGGGGCATGCGATCCGAGGGGTAATAGACAAGAACCCCCGTTCCACCTGAAACTAACATGGATCAAGAAAAGATGGAGGAGACTGGCCATCTGCCGAATACTTCTGCCCTAAGAGAGGGTGTCCCTGCGTTATGGGGCCCCCCAAGTCCAACTAAGGAGGCCGATGCGCCCCCCAAATGCCCCTGACATGTTGATGGAGGCAGGAAAGAGACAGCAGTGTGAAAGGAGGCCACGACCAGGCAGGGCTTTGCATGAACAAGGGCTTCCTGAAGGCTTTCTTCCCCTAAGACGAATGGAAACCCTTAGAAGGCTTTGAAGACTTGGGGGGCGATGTGATGGGATGGGATCCTGGGTATGTTTCCAAAAGCTGCAGCACAGCGGATGCTGAATTGGAAGGGAGCGAGGTGGGGTGAGGTCCCAGGTAAGAAGGTGTCACGTCATCACAGCAAAACTGGATGATGACGTGGACCTCATGGGTGGTGGCAGAGAAGGGAGAAGGGTAGGTGAACCCGAGAGATATTTAGAAGGGAAAATCTCTAGAATGTGGGGACTGAAGGAATAAAGGGTAATAGAGAAGAAGGCTCTGAGGAGGCTTCCAGATCTCTGGCTTGTGTAGCTGTGGGCTCCTCGTTAACACAGAAGGTTCTGGAGGAGGACAGGGTGTGGAGGGAAAGAGTTTTGTCACAGACACACACTGAGTAGGAGGAGCCTCTGTGGCGTCTGGGCAGAAACGCTAAGGACACAGCTGGGGTCCTGAAGAGAGTTCTGGGCGATGAACAATGTGGGCCGTCTGGGCTCCCACAGCGGCTGGAGCCACGGCGTGGAGAGAATGGCCTGGCTCCCTGGAGGGAGAGCGAGAGGCCTGGCAGATGGGTCTGGGGGTGCCCTGGGACTCAGTACTGGTTACCGGGAGAGGGGGCAATCTCACGGCGGAGACAGGAAGGGTCCATCAGGCCACAAGGAAGTTAACCCGAGGAGACACGCATTGTGCAAGCCGCAGGAAGGTGGCGGCCGGGTGCTGCCCAGAGGGACCCGTGAAGTCTGAACACATCCCTCAGACTGAGTCCGTGCAGGTCAGTCATGTCTTGCTGATGAGGGAGACAAGTGGATAAACCTGAGATAATGAGATTGCAGAATCAGACTTAGCCCTGGGTGCGATTCAGCCTGGCCTCAAGCTGAGTCACTCTGCTCTCTGCTTCCAGCCCGGCCACCTGCACAGCCTGCAGCCCTCTATCCTGGCAGGCACCTTCCGCATGCCTGCCGCAGGACCTTTGAACCGGAGATTTCTTCTCCTCTCGGCCCGGTCCACACCTCCTTCTCCTGCAGATCTCACCTTCATCTCTACTTCCTCGGGAAAGCATCCCCTGCCCCCTACGCCGAGTCCTCAGGGGATTAATCCCAGTTGAAGGATGACACCCACCCAGGGATGAACGGGTCTCCCCCTCTCTTCAATCACAAGCTCCTTTTGCTCCCCCACTGAATTCCCAGCACCTGGCACGGTGCCCAGTGATTGGTAGCCGGTCAGTAAAAATGTGTTGAATACATGCGTGACTAAGAAGACACAGGTCCTTGGAGTAGCTAGAGGAGGAACAGCCCCAGGGGAAGAGCTGGCTAGAAAGATCTCAACTCAGGGAAGGTTCGGCGAGTCTAGGGACCAAAGAGAGAGCAGAGTGACTGGGGGCACAGGGAGGGGGCAAGGGGGAGAGTTGTACGGGTTCTCAAAGAGCCGAGGGTCACCGTGACCCCGTCTGCTGAGAAGCCTAGTCTCCAGCAGCCCGCCTATGTCCAGACAAGGACAACCCTCCTGGTTTTCATGCTGCAATTTGTCTTGGGCACGGCCCCTCCTGCTATTTCTGCAGAGGGGTCAGAATAGGTCCGGTTTGCAGGAGAAAAATGGAAGTTCTTTGGAAACATGAATCGATAGTATTGCAAGTCAGGCTTTGTGGAGAGACTGAAGAACTCTGAATTGCTTGGGTTCCAGTGATGATCAGGAACCAGGCCTCGCGTCCTACATCAGTAGTGTCTACCCGTTTAGAGAAAATAGCCCTCTGGCCACGGAGGCCACCCCGGGAGGCTGATGCAAGCAGTAAGGAGAAAAAAATACCAATGTCTGTGGTGAAAGGAAGAGGAAGTGGACAGCGCTCCCTCTGCCCCAGCGGAAGCCGAGAAAAGAAAGGCGACAGAGGGAGAAAGAGGGGGTCCTTCACAGGGTCCTCACCCCTGCATCCCCAACTCCTCTACCCTCTGAGCGAGAAGGAGAGGGGCAGGGGTAGAAACATCAGGATGGGTACGAAGAGGAGGCTGAAGGCTTCTTGGAGAAACCCTGGTTTTAGCAGACGCAGCGTCCCACGGGGCTATGGGGCTGCCTTGGAGGAAAGGGGCAGACAGGTGAGCTAGAAGCAACATTTCTGGATCCCTTGCATGCCCCCAGGCCTGGTGGATTATCTGAGGCCCGGGGATAAACAAATAGGCCCCTGGAGGGGGGCAGAACTATAAGCCAGGATGGCATCCCAGAAGGCCAAATGGTTCCAACGACATTTCTCTGCTGACCCTTCTGGAAGCCAGACCAGGCCAGACCAGCCACTCCTGAGCAGAGCCCAGTGAGGGTCCCAGACCCCCCCCCTCCCAGCCAACATCAGGTCTCAAAGCCCCCAGATGCCATTTGGGAGAAGAACAGGGCAGAGAGAGGAAACATGAACCCTAAATCCTCCAGAAGGCAGAAGACACTGAGATATCACAAGTTGCTAAGTTTAGGTTTGCCGTCTCTACTACCTAAACAGGTAGGGAAGAGATCGTATCTTCTCTAGAAAAGGTCTGTTTTCTGTGCACATTGAAGCAGGAATGTGAACAACTAAAGACACCCCACCCCCAAACATGCCTCTGTCGGTTGCAACGAAGTCTCCCCTCGGTCAGTTCTCGAGTGAACCTATCACTGCCACAATTCTTTTAAAATGGTTTCTTGGGGCACCTGGGTGGCTCAGTTGGTTAAGCAGATGCTCAGGTCATGATCCCAGGGTCCTGGGATCGAGTCCCGCATCGGGCTCCTCGCTCAGCAGGAAGCCTGCTTCTCCCTCTGCCTCTGCCTGCCTCTCTGCCTGCTTGTGGTCTCGCTCTCTCTCTCTCTCTCTCTGACAAATAAATAAATAAATCTTTAAAAAAAATAAATAAAATGGTTTCTTGAGTGCTCTCTTTTCTGTGACTTCCCATCTGTTTCTGTGACTACACACTTGATGGGTGGGTAGTTGCTGGGGGCACGTTCAGTGATGAGGCTGCACCCAATCCCTCTGAAGAGGCAAAGGTGAGTGGGGCAATGAGTTCTGGTAACAATGGGCAGGACCGCAGCCTGCGGTGGGCCTGCTGGGGGCATGTGGAGGGGAAGGGAGTGGTAGTTCAGGAGTTCAGGAAGAGAAAAACTGAGGAATGGTGCCACCATCAGCTTCATGCAGCAAAAACTGGTCCCATGGCCTCTCTCACCCAAGACTCCAAGATGGCGGACCCTCAGCCAAGAGTTTCAAAAGGGCAACAAATACCATGAAGTCCAGGAGAAGACGGAACAAGCATGCAACAGCTTATAGCCTTTCTTCCCTCCCTACGAAGGGCTCTCCCTTCCAGCTTTGACTCCAGGCAGGGGGAGGCAGGGACTAAACCCTCGAAGCACTGAGCTGGTGTGTCTGGAATGGAGGGTTTTCATTCAGGTCTGTTGTTTTGCAGGACTGGAGTCCCACACGCCCACCCCAACCTCTCCTCTGAGCCTCCTGGTCTCTTGAGATGTGAAGACTGTTATTGTTCAAGCCTTGCCACATTTTTTTTTTTTTAACCAACCTCAAAACCCCATATGGCTGCCGTATTTCTGACCACAGAATGCCCCGGGTCATGGCAGGACTGAAGCCCCAAGCAGGGACCACCTTCTCCCCACATGGGGGGTTTTTCCCTAGGAACCGGCAGAGCTCTGAGTCAGGCAAGAAAGCCCCACAGTCACCCTAGGACCACACCGCTCAGCACAGACGGAAACACAGAAGCCAAAAACACCTGTTCGCTTGTGCATCCCTCCACTCACTCAACATCGATTCGTGAACGTCTTCAACGAGGCTCTATGCTGGATCCTCCGAGCCCAGTGAACAGGACAGCCCTCATTCCTGCTTCCTGGAGCTCATGTTTCATATTTGTAGAGTCCCGTGTCCTGGGCCACTTTGCACTCTGTGCACCAATCACTGCAAGGAGCCCCTGAGGGAGTGACTGTCCACCCACTGTACCCTTGAGGAAACTAAAGCAAAGAAATGTGCCCAACTCCCTGATCTAATGACAGGTCTCAGAGTCTGACCTGCGGGGTTGCAAACTCCCCCCTCCATCTCTCATCCTGTGCACCCCTGCCCTTCCCAGTCTCTGCCCCCGGAAGCAGGACAGCAATTCCTTTGGAGCGCAAGGCACCCGCTGTTTCAAGGCTGGAGTTGGGGGAAGAACCTTAGCGCTTGTTAACAGTCACTGCGAACCAGCTCTTGAGACCGCAAACTGAGAGCAGGCCCTGGGAAAAGGAGACAGAGGAGGGAGGTTTTGAATAGAGGGAGGGTGGTAAGGGGAAGTGGGCGGGAACCCGAGGCAAACTCCGTCTGCAGGACAATCCTGCCTGGGGCAGCCGCGGTTCTGCAGCCCTTTAGGGGAAGTAGCCCACCTCGGGGCTCATGGGCCCATCGCTGTGGGGCGGACTCTTGCCCAGGAGGTTCTGCAGAAGTCAGCGGCTCACAGAACAGTCCCCTGGAGCGTGAGGTGGCGGCGGTGGGGTGGGAGGAAAGGAAAAGAGAAGTGGTGGTCCCTTCAGAGCATGAGCTGTGAAGGCAGGCCGCTCTTTCCACTCCGTTTCTTATTTGGGGTTACACTGCAAACACCCGGAACCTGGAGTCGGGAGCCTTTGGCCCAAAAGATCTCTCCCAGCTCAGGCTGGGGGGAAGAGAGAGGGTGGCCTCTAAGAGAGGGGGCGCCTCCTTCTCAGAGAAGGAGAAACAGGTGCCGACCTAGCCAGCATGGGTCAGAGGCAACTCAGGGGCTCAAGCAGGTGTGGCCCCCAGCCTAGGAGGGCAGCCTCCACTAGGAACCCACAAAGTGGGGACTGAGGAACCCCCACCCCCTTGCAGGCCTGAGCTCTGGTCACTGAAGATTCGTGACTCCAGAATAAGCCAGATTCTGTTGAGGTTTCCAAGGGTTTATAAATGTACATGAGAACCCAAACAAAAAGCCCTGAGCACCCCAAAATGAGGGCACATTTACATGAAACTCTTGTCTGGGGAAGCAAGAGGATGTGAAATTTTCAGGTGTTTTTTCCCCCAAACTGAAGTCCTTCCAGTCCTCATTTCCTACATTTGCCTACAGAATGCACCACCCAGGGGGCGCTCGAGAGTTTGCCGGGCAGCAGCGAGCCCATGAGAAGCCGTGCGGCTCTTAACACACAGTCCACGAAAGCCACCTTCTGGTTCAAGCTTGCTGCATGGACGCTGTCCTCAGGGTCGAGGGCAAAGCCCTCGCGTCCTGAGCTCTCACCCTCCTCTCTCAGGCACAGACACACATGCACATGCGCACAGGCCCACCCATGCCCCCTCGAAGGTCCCGGGACTGTGCGGGCAAATCAGTCTGTGCGCAGCTCCACCAGAGCCGCGGGTCAGTGCACATGAGCGACACACGTTCCCCACAGGCTGGCGGCAGCAGGAGAGGCGTCCTGGGCATGGGTCCTGCAGCGAGCTCCTGCCTCCTGGTGGGGGAGTGGGGGGCCCAGCACATCCTGCCTGCCGCATCCTGCTTGGGAAGGGCTCCGGTCCACACAGACAGCCTCTGGCCCCAGAATACAAGTCCATGGGGTCAGTCTCCCACCCTGAGATGCTTTTGACGGCTGGAAAGCCAAAGATGCACAGCGCTGGAGGAAGCGCAGGGCTTTGGGAAGAGCTCAGAAAGCAGAGCCTGGCCCTTACTGCTCTGTGACCTTGGGCAAGTTACCTACCCTCTCTGAACCTCTGCAGAAGAAGAGAAATTCCTTTATAAGGAAAAGGCACTTAATGCATAAAATAATCACCTTGAATCCTAGACTGTTACAGATGGAAAGCCATTTAAGATGACGTTGATAATGATGATGATTTCGTCCAACCTCTTAATTGTATAAACAGGGCTCAAAAACGTCAGGTGACTCTCTGAGATCACACAGCTGAAAAGCTAGATCTGTACTGTCCAACACATAGGCACTCACCGCAGGTGGCTATTTACATTTAAGTTCAAATTCGTTCAAAAGGAATAAAATTTAAAATCCAGCTCCTGGGTCACAATAGCCACATTCCAAGTGCTTAGCAGCCCCATGGGTCCAGTGGCTGTTCTAATGGACAGTGCAGGTATGGAACTTGCCATCATCGAAGGGAGTTTTATTGGGCAGTTCTCAGCTAGAGATCAGGACTGAGAGCTTCGGACTCCCGTTGGCTCCTAGGGGCAGCAAGGACATGTGTTCCAATCTGCCTTTTAAGTCCTTCCCCACGTCTTCCAGGGCCAGACAGAAGACGAAGCCATAGCCTCTTCAAAAGCAGAGCATGGCCACTTCCGTGATGCTACAAAACCTCAGGAAAGGAGAATTTTCAGAAACCACGTTTCTGAGGTTAACTGAGTTTTGAGGTCAGCAGCATAACTAGACACTGTGTTGGGTTTCAAACTACCCATTGCCTCTACAGGGTGAGCCCCACACTGAAATCTGTCCTTCACAACAGGTTGTGTGGGGGGAGCTCTGGCTCAGGACGCGGTAGGAGGACACTGTTGTCGGAGAAGGAGCGGGGGGATGGGGCAGGACCTCCGACCCCAGCGTCTCCCGGACTTGCCTCTGACCCAACCAATCCCACCCACCAGCTGATGGCTGTGCAAGCGATCTTTTTTTCCCTAACTAAGGGGGCAGGGGGCAGGGGAAAGGGGTGGGATGTGTGTGTGCGTATAGACATGTGTGTGCACGCACACATATGTCCACAGGCTGAGACCTCACACAGACACACGTGTGCTTGTTGGCTGAGACACTGTTTAGGCAGCAAGTGTGCGAAAGCATTAGTGTTCTGACACTTTATAACAAGCTTGAGCGATGGCTTCCACTTGTCATCCACACAGACGGACCATGAAGGGGTTAAATGGATGACAACCGTGGGTGGGAATAAGTGGGTTTATCTGGGACGCATCGTGGTCCCACACAAGCAGAAGATGCCATTCGAGTTTGAATTCCAAGCAGCGACAGAGATTTTCATCAACAGAAAATCCTCCAACACCACCCTATCAAAACAATTTCTAAAAACTGTCTGGTCCCCACGAGAGCCAGCCCACACTTTCCTGTAGCACCTGACGTCGTCCTTCCAGCCCACTGCCACTCTTCTGCTCTGGAGTCACAGAGCTGGTACCGTCTCAGGGCTGCAAAGGTCCTCCATTGAAGCAATACCCTTTTACCTTTCAAGCTTCCTTTCTACGGATCTCCAGAAGGAGAGGAGGCTCGTCCTGCTCAGACAGAGGCCAGGTCCCCCTCACGATCCTCAGACTTTCTAGGACACTCAGAACCTTAAAAATTCTTCAAAGTCCTTTCGAGTGTAAGCCTGATGATTCAAAGACTTGTACCCCTGGGGCAAATAAAACAAATTTAAAAAAATAAAAGTCCTTTTGATTCCCCCTGATATCTCGAATTAAGCAGGATTTCATAGGCTGGCCTATCAGGTCCCTACACGGAAGCGTGTGTGCGGATGTCACAGAGACCCCAGGACCAGCCCAGGGTGACCCGACCGGCTCAAACTTGACCCAACACTCTCAGGACACACAGAGCGGGACACCAGGGACAGCATCCAGGGCTGGGCCATTCTGGGTGGAACCATTCCAAACTTCTGTCCCTCAGGGCAGAGGGACAAGTCCCAAGTGAGCCCCAGCCCCCCAGGGAAAGCCACTAGACCTGTCAGCCAAAGGACGGACAGCCTCCTGACACGTTCAGCACTGGCGAGCACACAGCTTTTCTCGATTCCAGCCAGTGGCTCGGCTTTCAGAAGGGGAAGTCATCTTGTTTACAGCTATGAGGGACGGATTTCCTATGGATCTGCCCTTTGCCCGCCTGTAACTCAAGCCCATAGCACAAAACTGCCCTGGTATGAATACGACCTCCTCCTTGCCTCCCGTGGAGTGAGGCTGAGACCGTGAGATTGTCTCCAAGCTGAATTTAGCCACGCAGGCGTCGGGCTCTCACCGCTGAAACGCAACAAAGATGCCCGGACACAGATATTGACCGCCGTGTCTGCAGCTCACGGGCGCACGTCTCAGACCTGCTGGGGAACCACAGCTCCACCAGCCACCCCTGGGGAGCAGCCCCCAGGAGCGGGCTTCCCGCGCGAGCACCTTTCCCCATCTGGTTCTCGTTCCCCCAGAGAAGCTGCAGAGCTATCTATTAGCCTGTGTCCCAGAAGACACTTGAGTCGCTGTGACTTTCCCAGTCCCACGGCTGGTGAGACTCAAAGTGAGGAGCCACCATCTGCCAGGGCTCAACGCCAGGCTCCTCCCCGGTTCCCTACTGCCCTCCTCAGAAGGGAGCCTGTCTCTGGGTTGGTATGACAGCAGGAGCCACTTGCTGAGCGCTGCCTGTTTGTCAGGCACCGTCCTAGGCCCTGGGCGCGGCGCCAGTTCCTGAAACTACCTTCTAGGCAGGTTGTATACCCACACAACAGATGGGAAAAGTGAGGCTCAGAGAGGTGAAGCGACTTGCTTAAGGCCGCACGGCTACCAAGGGGATGGAACAGGGATTCAGAGGGCCACCCGTTGGCCCCACAACTCTTTGGACCAAACCACTGGAGAGAGGGGCCGCCCTCCCAGCCAGAGGCTACAGGACGCAGGGAAGTACCTCATTGCCACGTTGCTGCCGTCGATCACTATGGGTCTCAAGGAGCCGGCGGGGCCTCCGCAGTCCTCTTTCAGCTCCGCCGCCGGCAGGCGCTGCGCGGAGTCCAGGGCGGCGCAGGAGCCCCTGGGAACGAGCAGGGGCGCCCCGCTGCCCTCACGCGCCCCCGGGCGGCTGCCGGTCTGGATCAGCTCCCGCAGCACGTCGTTGACCAGGGCGCCCTCCCCGAGTTTGCCCAGCGCCCTGACCACGTCCTCCCGGCCGTAGCCCAGCTTCTGGAAGAACTCCATCTTGCCTGAGTGCTCCATGCTGCGGCAGCGGGCCGCCCCGCGAGGCTCCGGCCCCCGTGTCCTCCTGGCAGGGCCACGCTGGCATGAGCTAGGGAGAAAAAGCCTCCATCAGGTGCTTTGTGAGCCGCCGGATCTGGAGGCTGTCGGGTTACTGAGGGCAAATTATGCATGCTCCCTCCCCGCCTTATCTGTCAGGAAATCATGCTGCCTGGTCCCCTTGGGGATCTTCAGTTGCTCCGTGTGGTTGGGGAGCGGCAGATGCAATCGTGCTGCTTTTACTAGTGAGCCTTCTGTGGCCTTCACCCCACCTAGGGGCCCCCCTAAGGACCCACTGGCCAGAGGCACTGAAGGCAGCCGAGCAGACCCCCCAGCGCTTGGGACATTTGTGCACGGGCCAGAGGTTCCGTCACTCTGTGGTGCCCTGCAGGGCGCCCCCAGCCCCCAGATGCATGCGCTGAAGCCCTATCCTCCCAGCACCCCAGACTGTGGCTGCATTTGTAGATAGGGTCTTCAAAGAGCTGATGAAGTTAAAATGAGGTCATTAGGGTGATCCCTGGTCCAATATGACTAGTGTCCCTATGAGAAGAGGACATTTGGGGACAGCTAGGTGGCTCAGTCAGTCAAGCATCAGACTCTTGGTTTCGGCTCAGGTCATGATCTCAGGGTCCTGAGATGCAGCCCAGCACTGCGCTCAGTGGGGAGTCTGCCTCCCCTCTCCCTCTCCCACTGCCCCTCCCCCCACTGTGTGCACGCTCTCTCGCTAAAATAAATCTTAAAAAAAAGAATCATGAAATTATATTTACTGTGAAGAGAAATGAAACAGTGCTAAAGTAAAAAAGAATAAAAACATACAACATCTCTTCCTTCAAACCCCAAATCCCTCTTGGCTCTCCTGCTATTTGTAACCTGCTGGTGCTTTTCCGAGGTCCTGACTTGCGGACCGAATAGAGGCACACATACACTGTCTTAGCGGGGTTGTTTTTCCATACATAGTTAGCATACTATATGATTGCTCAGCCATTGCTTTTCTTATTAAAAATGCATCTGGGATACCTTTCCATGCCGGTTTATCTGTTCCAGGGCTCGCTGTATCCCCAGCATCAAGGACAACGCCTGGCCCGGCGGTCTCTCCACGAGGATTTGCGCAGTGAACGTGGCGAGTAACCGTCCGCCAGATGATGGGAGTGGAGCTTGCCTCCCCCTGCCCCCTGTTGCAGGTCAGGCTCAACGCCCCCACCTCCCCTTCTGGGCGGGCATCCATCCTGTCACCTGCCCTCTCCGCAGCAGCACAGGTGCGCTACCTCCCCTCCCTCGTCTCCTGCCGCCCCCCCCCCCCCCCCCCCCCCCCCCCCGCCCCGCATCCTCAGCAGCGCCCACGTCTTCCTTCCAGGTTCTCAGCGGGGCTCCCTGTTCTCTGCAGGGCCACTCCCCTGAGGCTGGAGCCCCAACACAACAGCCCCCCACCGGCTGTAGTGGGAGAAGGGCTTTTGCAGCCCAATCCAACAGCAGCTTTCGGGGCCTTATGCAAACTCTCTGCTGCTCTCAACGCCCCCGGACCACACCCTCGCGTGTCATTTTAAGCCAAAACATTTGGAAAACATTTTGGACCACCTCCTCCCAAAATTCTTCTCCCTGAGGCCATACGAGTTGGCCTGAGTCTTCGAAGTCTGTCCAGCTCTTTCCTTGGTCTCTGCTCCTGTGTTTGACGATGGGGTCATGCCCCCCACCTGCCGCTACCCCCGGGGGGCGGGGAAGGGGTTCCACGGCTGCACTTCAGGCTGAGACCTCACCAAACTCCAGGCACCCCCGGTTATAAATCTGTGAGGTAAATGGCGTGCATGCTATTTGAATAAATTATCTGGGGAGCTCAGAATACCGCCACTCGCCCAACAATTTGCTGAGTCCACTTCAGTGGTTCTGTAAGTGTGGTCCGTGGAAACTCGGGGAGGGCCTAAGACCCTTTCAGGGAGACTTCAAAGTAAAAACTGTTTTCATAATAACACTAAGGTGTGATTTGCTTTTTTTTTTCCTCCACTCTCATCCTTTCGAGTCACCATGAAGTATGCCGGAGACCGCGTGTGCTGTGATGTTGCAACAGAACGAATGCAGAAGCCGATGAGCAAACCCAGACACTTTCTGCTAAGTCACATATTAGAGATTTGCACAACATAAATCAGTGCCACTCTCCTTACACATTTTCTAGCTTGGGAAAATAGAGTTATTTTTCATAAAAATGCATCATTTATATTAATGTAATGATTTATGATAATTTAAGGTGAAGGAATATTGTTTAATTTCTTAATTTTAATTTCTCATAAGGTGCTTATCAATGGATGGCTAGAACCCCACATGAACAAAACCTCTTTGGCATCCCTAATGGTTATTAAAAGTGAAAAGGAGTTCTGAAACCAAAAGTTTCTTCTTAAATCCAGAGCCGTCCAGTAGGTATTTCCAAGAAGATGGTTCCATGGAGGTGACACATAAACATGTCACCCAGGGCCCCAGGACAGAGGCACAGGGCCTTTCCTTCCTTCAGCCTGGACAGGCTCACCCCCATCTGCCCACCTCCCCTCCCCTCTCCCCCTCCCCTC
>LNAC01001106.1:38768-90510 GCA_002007465.1 Ailurus styani
TCCTCTCCCCCCGCCCGCACCTTCTTCATCCCATACCTAACTCACTGCCAGAGTCCTACAGGCCCCCTCCACAACCCCATCTGGCCCAGCCCCCGTTTGTAGCCAGCAGGATATTTCTAGAACAAGTCTGACTATATCACACCCTTCCTTAGAAACATCCTCAGACCCCATGTTGACAAGAAAGACACCAAATTCCTGAGCAGCCTGCAAGCCGTCCCCATGAAGTGCTGACCCTGGTCCACCTCCCCGCCCACCACTGGCCCACCCGGCCCTTTCTTTTGTGCCCTGCTGAATCTCTCCCCACTCCCCAAGCATTCCAGAAGGTTCTCATCACTGTGCTTCTGCATATGCTTTCCTCTATACCTGGAATGCTCTTTTTGGCAAACCTCAAGATTCAGACCGTCAGCCCTGAGTCTGCACACAGAATGAGTGGCCTGGTCATCCGTCTACCAGGCACTTTGCTCACACCTCTGTTAGAACACCCTGATGTGTCATTTATCTGTATCTCAAGAAACTGTGAACTACATTCCCACCTATTGGCCTCAGAATCACCAGCACCTGGCACAGTGCTAGTACATTGGGAAGTTCAATCCAGTTTTCTTTAGTTAATTCCCAAAGCTGAAAATTATCTCCCCTCCTCAAATATTTTTTTTCTTGGACTCCCACCTCATTGAATGGGGTCCCCAGACCCCAAGAAGGAATCTCAAGTTCACCTCTCACTCGTCCCTTTCCCTCCCTTCTACACCCAACTGGACAATTTCTACTTCCTGCACGTTTTTCACAAGCACCCCATCTGTTTACACAATAGCACCCTAGTTCACTCATTCATTCATCCATCATTCATTCATTCATGTAATAGAGACTTCCTGATCACCTACTAGGCACCAGGCACTGTGCTGGGACCCAGTTCCATAAAAACTAATATACAGTCCAATTTCAATTTGTTCTCTACCTATTCAGGAAAAGAGACCAAAAATGTAAATAACAAGCCATAAATCATGACGATAAGCACAATACTTTCAAATAGAAAAAAAAATGTGCTTTCAAAACTCAGGTGAGGAATGATTTTTCTTCCTTTGAGGGCAAAGGAAAGGCCAGAAAGGCCCCCAGACAACTAGACAACGAAGGTCAAGCTGTAGCATCTCTGTCAGGAGGTCCTGGGGAGGCCTTGTCCCCACACTCCCACCCAAGACAGCATGAATCTAGCTAGTCCACCGACCGAGATTTCTGTCCCTCTGTCCCGTACAGAGTAAATGTCACAACGCTTGTGCAGGAGAGTCACGGCCTTCTCCGCCAGGCCTGGCCCCCTCCCGACCCCCTTGACCATGATCTTCTAGTCCAGCTAGCAACCAGACCTTCCCCTTGGGACGGCTGTTCTCAGACTGGGGTCCAGCTCTGGTCTGGTCTCCATGGATGAAGAGGACCCTCACCCAGCCTGGCAGGCCAGCCTCACACTAGGCATTGCTCACAGTCCCTGAAAGACCCATGGGCTTCCTCTGGGCTCTTCTCCCTCTGTCTGGAGGCCTGCCCCTTCCCGCCCCAGGCCCGACCCCAGTCCTTCCCAACCCGGCTAGCCCAGCTACACCCCCACCTCCGCCCCTCCCTGTTTATGCGTGCAGGGGGCACTTCTTTTGATCCGGAAGACAGAGGAGAAGGGAAGAAAGAGGAGGGGTGGGAGAAAGAAAAGAGAGAGGGAAGGAAAGTGAGAGAGAGGGAAAAAGAAGAAAGGCCGGGAGCAGGCAGCATGAACACAGCAGTTTGTGTTCAGTGTTTCCACATCACCTTCGTGGAGAGACTGTTCCTTCAACTTCCCGTCATGCCTTGGGGGGAGACGAGAGAGAACAGCCTTCCCTTTCCACAGGTGAAGAAACTGAGGCTCCGAATGGCCCACGGTCAAGGTTATATAGTTAGTAAGGGGCAGAGACTGAAAATATGTAGATGCCAAAAGTGACGTGTTGCTTCGAGTTGTGTTCAAGATGGAGGTAACATCCTATTACTACAGAAATGGAAAAACCAAAATACAGCTGGGCTGGGTGACTTCTCTTTGGTCACAAAGTAACAGCTGCAAGGAGAGTTCATGCTTGTTTTATAACCCTGTGGTCTGGTATGACACCATCATAAATACTTTCAAAATGAAGAGACCTGGGTGCCTGGGTGGCTCAGTGGGTTAAAGCCACTGCCTTCAGCTCAGGTCATGATCTCAGGGTCCTGGGATCGAGGCCCGCATTGGGCTCCTTGCTCAGCGGGGAGCCTGCTTCCTCCTCTCTCCTCTCTCTCTGCCTGCCTCTCAGCCTACTTATGATCTCTCTCTCTCTCTGTCAAATAAGTAAATAAAAATCTTTAAAAAAAAAAAATGAAGAGACCTGGGGCTTCTACCTGGGGTGGGGGAATGAGAGCGGCCACGTTGAGGCCCCATCCTCGGTAGCTCTCCACAGCTCCCACAGGTTCCAAAAGAGCTCCTTTTCTTTCTTTCTTTCTTTCTTTTTTTTTAAGATTTCGTTTTTCAGAAGTAATCTCTACACCCAACGTGGGGCTCGAACCCACAACCCCGAGATCAAGAGTTGCACGCTCCATGCACTGAGCCAGCCAGGCGCCCCAAAAGAGCTCCTTTTCCAAGGAGACTTTTGAAATGTTCTGCGTGGGACAGAAGAGCTGTTTTTACACAAAATCAACTGAAAGAATCCACCTACTTCGGAGGCTTTCTTTTGCCCCCTTGAGACTTTAAAAACAACTTCATTTCCTTTTAGAACTTCTAAATAAGAAACCTGAGGTGGTGGCGGGGGCGGGGGGCGTCTGTCCTCAGGAGCCTCCCCCGGCCCTCAGGCCACCAGCCTCCCCTTGAGACGCTCCGGTCCTTGAGCCGCAACACTGTAAGCAACTTCTCACTCCTTTCTATTTTTAAGTCCTGAAAGTATGAACAATTTCATTTCAGTTTTCTTCCTCAAGCTTGACTGGAAGTCACAAACAGCACAGATGATTAATCAGCAACACTGTGAAAATCTTCGTCTCCTCAGGAGCTTACAGTGGTGGACCTCCCAACATTTCCCTCTGGTTCACGGTCAAGGCAGCCGCGGAGGTGGGCTCAGGTTGAATCCAAGGTTGGATGGCGGTGGACTCACAGAAGAGCAGGAAAGGAGGGGAGGAAGAGGGAGGGAGGAGAGGGAGAACTTTCTAGCGATGGGTATCAGAGCAGACTTGTTCCTCCCTGAGTCAGCCAGTCCAGGCTGAGGTCCCTAACCTCTGACTGGAAGAGCCCCCGAGGAAAAGAAGACAAGAGTAACGGAAGAAGGAGAAAAGGAGGGGACGTTAGAGAGATCAGATGCCAAGAGAGCCAGCAGCTCACAGGTACCCAGTATTCTATACTGAGAAGGCGCTTCCTTGCATGTTATCTTTAGAGATCCTGACCTCTGTGGGAGACAGAAAAGGACTACCTCATGACTCATGTTGCAAATAAGAAAACTAAAGAAAAGTGGGCGCCTGGGTGGCTCAGTGGGTTAAAGCCTCTGCCTTCGGCTCAGGTCATGATCTCAGGGTCCTGGGATCGAGGCCCGCATCGGGCTCTCTGCTTGGCGGGGAGCCTGCTTCCTCCTCTCTCCTCTCTCTCTCTCTGCCTGCCTCTCAGCCTACTTGTGATCTCTCTCCCTCTGTGTCAAATAAATAAAATTTTTTAAAAAAGAAAGAAAAGAGACGTTTGGCCAACTTACCCAGGGTCCCGCAGCTGACGCATGGAAGGGACCAGACTCCCGAGGGTGGTGATTCCTGCTACGGCCTGGCCCAGAGGGTGCTGCCCAGGGCTGCTCGGGGGCCACAGAGCAAGGCACGCCCATGCATCAGCCCCCGGGGTGGGTGCATTCATCACGTTGCCCTTGACCCTCAAATCTGTTCCCATTTGCCTCTGTACACCCCTGATCAGTCCGGCATATTACATCCTCCAGAAGTCATCCCCATGATGAGGAGAAAGCTCTAGTGAACACAGTCCATGCAGTTTTCTGGTTCAGCTCAGATCAGTGGAGTCGTCAGTTCGATTTTGGGGAAGTCACGGAGAGGCAGAAACTTCAGCCCACGAGATTTGTGTTTTGGGCCTGGATTTTGGGGGATTTTTAAAGGGCATTAAAATTTTTTTTAAAATTGTGGTAAATTTTACATAACATAAAATTTACCATAGGAACTATTTTTAAGAGTGCAGTTCAGTGGCATGAAGCAACCATCACCCACCATCCATTTCCAGAACTTTCTCATCTCGTAAGACTGAAACCCTGTCCCCATGAGACACTAACTCCCCACCCTCTCTTCCCACCTGCCTCTAACCACACGGCTACTTTCTGTCTGTATGACTTTGACTACTCCAGGTACCTTCTAGAAGTGCAATCATACAGTATTTGTCCTTCTCTAACTGGTTTATTTTGCTCAGCATAATGTTTTCAAGGTTCACACTGGTGCAAGCATATGTCAGAATTTTCTTCCTTTTTAAGGCTGAATAATTTTCCATGGGGTATGGAGACCATCTTGTGTTTCTCCATTCAACGGCAGATGGACGCTTGGGGTGCTGCCACCTTTTGGTCATTGTAAATAGTGCTGCTGTGAGCAGGGAGACGGGGCCTGGCATTTTATTTTCCCCTTGAACTTGTCCCTTGCTCTTCTGTACTGCTACAGGTTACTTTGGATATACACACAAGTATATACACACAAGCCCTGACCCATACCCCGGGGCAACTCTGAACCCAAGTTTTTCAAAAAGCACCCTCTAGTATCTTCCACACCCACCCTATTCACATCTCAGGTGTCGGAGCTCCCGGGTTGGCATCACCTTGCCTGGGAGGGGACATCATAATCCCAGAGGCATGGCTGAGTTTCTATTTTTTTTTTTTTTTTTAAAGATTTTCTTTATTTATTTGACAGAGAGAGATCACAAGTAGGCAGAGAGGCAGGCAGAGAGAGAGGAGGAAGCAGGCTCCCTGCTGAGCAGAGAGCCCGATGCGGGCCTCGATCCCAGGACCCTGAGATCATGACCTGAGCCGAAGGCAGAGGCTTTAACCCACTGAGCCACCCAGGCGCCCCATGGCTGAGTTTCTAATGGCCGCCGGGAATTAGCCAAAATTGTCTTCACTGCCTGCAGTTATGACTTATTTCCACATCCTCATGGGCCTTCTCGAAGGCCACAGAACCAGCCTTTAGGGGGAGATGGGGCTTGGGGCTGCTCCCAGATCTTCCTGATTGGCCAGGAAACTCAATACCCGCAAATCAGTATCTAGTCTAAGAGATGATTTCAAGAGCCTAGAGACAGATTGAAAACGTGCCTGAGAGTTTTAGACCTTCTGACTTCATAAAATTAAAATATCTTCGAAGATCCCAGCAAGAGTTTTTACTTAAACTGAAGAGTTCCTCCAATTAATCTTTCTCCCATGAAAGCCCTCTTGCAATCAAATACAATTGGGCTAAAATGAGCAAGGGTTTCAGCTAATTTTTTTCTTATCTGCATACTTAACATCACGTAAGACATGGGAAATCAAATCGCTCAGAATAATGCTAATCCAAGAACGGCCCTCCCACCTGCCCCCTGTCTCCCATGCTCTGTCTGTCTCCTCCACCCCTGGAGCCGAGTCTGCAGGGGGCCTGTCACAACGACTGAAGCGGGGGCAGCACTCACCAGCAGGCCTTGGCGCTCCAGCCCCCGCGGTGGGCTCCAGACTTCCCCTCCTCGCCCCTGGCCGTCCTCAGTTAGCCAGGCCTCACCCAAGTTGGGGGAGTGCAGCCAGGCTGGGTCACGCAGCCATCAGGAGGCACTCCATGCCAAAGCTCCCCTTCCTGGGTGTCAGAGTCACGTTCAGCTGCCAAGGTAGTTTTGCTTTGAGCTTTAAAAAGAAAAAGAAAAAAAAAAAGGAAAAGAAGAAAGCAATCAAGTGAGGGAGGCAGACGTGAAGCCTTCACCCCAGCATGAGTCACCGAATCAAAGTTTAACAACCACATGCAAAACAGCCTCTCTGAGGGCATGGGCGGGCTGCACAGGAAAGCCAGGAGAGACTCAGAGAACAAACGCGCTCACAGTTTCCGTTCCAAGTTTCCACTCAGGCCTTCAGCAGAGAAGGGCATCTGCTCCAAGGTGCTCCCAGGGAGGGTCGATGCTCCTGAGGAAGGTCAGTGCTCCCAACTTCACAAAAAAACTAAAGTGTGCAGGAGCGAGGACAGTCCGGGAGAGAATAGGAATGCCTACCAGCTAGGGGCGCCCAGGCGCCTGGGCACGGAGGAGGACCCTGGCCCCAATGTCAGAGTCCCAAACGAGTCACAGAAGCCTTCAGGATAGGGGCTCGGGCCTCGGTCTGCAACAGGACGAGGAGTGTCCTCACCGCAGCTCTGCATGGGGTGGGTGGCAGGTTCTCCAGCTCCATGGTGGCGGGGGGACCCTGACTGGGAGCCCACCTGACCAGGTCATCTGCAGCTGGTGGCCACGGGCAGCACACCCTGAACTTGGCGTCTGTTTCCTGCATCGGGGGAGGCCCGATGGGGTCAGAGTGAGAGCAGAGAACACACACCAACAAGCGGCCCACCTCCCACCTCCCAACAATGACAGGTCTCTAAAGTGACTTGCCCGAGGACACTCAGTGAACCAGCTGGTCAAGCTGGGTTTAGAATCTGAGAGTTCAGGAATGGCACGAGTTAACTGGAATTTGCTGTTCATTTTCTTTCTTTCTTTTTTTTTTTTTAAGATTTTATTTATTTACCTGAGAGAGACAGAGACAGAGAGAGCAAGCAGGGGGAGGGACAGATGGAGAGGGACAGACTCCCCGCCGAGCAGGGAGCCAGATGCAGGCCTCGATCCCAGGACCCCAGGACCATGACCTGAGCCCAAGGCAGATGCTTAACCGCCTGAGCCACCCTGGAGCCCCTACTCCTCTTCTTTCTTTATCCCCCATCTGTCTCCCACAGAAGATGTGAGGCGGTCTAGAATATTAAACCAAGGACGGAATGGGATCATCACGACAAAAGTACAATCAGAAATGATTGAAATAGGGGGAGCCCGGCTGGCTCAGTCAGTAGAGCCCATGAGTCCTGATCTTCGGATTGCAGGTTCGAGACCTACGTTGAGGGTACAGATGACTTAAAAGGAATGATTAGAACAAAATCGAACATGGTATCAGAACCTAGATTTGAAGAGTCACTTCCTCTGGGCACTCGCTCCAGCTCTGAGTTTCCTGGCACAACGGGCTTCCTAAAGACAACTGTGGTTGGCTTAGTATTGTATCTGGTGCCTTCCATCGGCTCGTCCTCGCCCTGCAACCGCTCGATGGCCTCGGAGTCGTTATTACGGCTTTGAGTCAGGATCATTGCGGTGAGAACGTGTAACTCCACTGCCCGAGTTCACTCAGGAAGGGGTTGGGTCAGGACTGAAACCCAGGCCTTCGGAGGTCCCCAAGAAGTCTCTCTACACCATCACATGGGGCCTCTCAGCTTCCAGATCCCGAATAAAGCATCCGGGCTTTCCCCACGAAAGAAACATTTTCCTGGTATTACATTTTAGGAGAAATCTAAAAATCCGTATGCTGAGTAACACATCAGACGATATTTTCAGTTCAAGTCCTGTAGAAGCTCCGAGGCCGGGGGAGGAGGTGGGGAGCCACCAACCAAGGAGGGAATTCTCCGCGGACGGGTCAAGGCCACCCTGCTGGGCACGGACCACCGGCTCAGCCTGGGCAAGGGTCCTGATTTGTGTTCCACCCCAGGGAGAAGCGCCTGTGCCGGGAGAGGGACCTCAGCGGCCCACCGAGGGGTGCGAGAGTGACTTTTGAACCCGCTCAACTCATCAGGGAAGGACTTGGCACAGGCCCAGAATTCTGTGTCGGGAATCTTGGAGACATTATTTGGACAAGAAAAACTGTGACTCTTCTGTCTAAGAGAAGGACGGACCACCAACCGTACGGGGCCGTGATGGTTTCGGATCCGGAGAAACCTGGGCTGAGTCCCCTCCAGCTAAAATGACTTAGCTGCGCCTGGGTGGCTAAGTTGCTAAGCGGATGCCTTCGGCTCAGGTCATGATCCCAGAGTCCCGGGATCGAGTCCCACATCGGGCTCCCCAGCTCCATGGGGAATCTGCTTCTCCCTCTGACCTTCTCCCCTCTCGTGCTCTCTCTCACTCTCTCAAATAAATTAAAAAAAATCTTTAAAAAAATAAAATAAAATGACTTAGCCGCCGTGACTCCGAGGAGCCAAAAGGATGAAGCCAGGGTTTAGGCTGCTTATTCCCAACTGAATGAGAAATGGGGACTGCTGCAGGTATGGATCTTCGTGAGGATGTCACTGGCCCAAGACTAGCCTGTGCCCACGAGAGAAGGAAGAGGAGACAGCAGAGGTGACAGGGCAGGCGGCGATGGCTCTCGGAAGCCGGGAGCGCCCTGACAAGGGTGACAGGGGCGGGAGGGCAGGCCTGGTACACTCCTCTCTTCTCCCCACTTCCCCCAGCCTCGCCCCTGCCCCGAGGCTACTTGTGCCTGCTGTGGCCCTCGTGGTGAAGGGACATCTGTGCTTTCAGGAAGCGGCTGCAGGTGTTGAGCCAGGGGATCCTAAGCGTGGGGACAGACCCTTCCCCGGAGGGGCGCTCAAGAGTGCAGAGACATGACCCGGCCGCCCCGTGCCCAGAGGCCCAGGCCATGGACCCAGGGCAGCCCCCGGGGCCTGATGGCCTCCCCTCTCTCCACAGCAGCAGGGAGCCCCGAGAACAGTCTTGCCCCGCATCGGGAGCTCCGGGAGCTCCGGGAGCTCGCTCGGCCTGGAGGGGTTTGCAGACCGGCCTGGGGCCTGCGGAGGAGGTCTGGGGGGGGCCTGGAGAGCTCGCAGCCACGCCCGCTGCCGGACGGGGGGGGGGGGGGGGGGCAGGTTTGTGTTNCCATCCGATGCGTGAGAAATGCTATAGCGCTTTCATTTCCCGGATTGCGGATTGCGAGGGCACACAGGGCTCGCTTTGTGTTTCCGGGCCGCGCCGTTTTCCTCCTCTTCCCTGGGCGGCCCACTCTGCTCCCCCGGGGCTTCTCACTGATGGCTCCTCACCTCCACGTAGTCTTTGTGCCGAGCCTTTCTCTCGCCTCCTCACGCTCGACCTTGAACTTTGTTGACGATGTTCTGCAAATGTTTTGACTTTTGTGGCGTCAGAATCGTTGGCTTTTCCGTCGTTTGTGTCCTTTGAGCGTTGCTTAAGAAGTCCTCCCGTATCCTGAAATTGTAAATGTTTTCGTGGGGGCGCCTGGGTGGCTCAGGGGGTTAAAGCCTCTGCCTCCGGCTCAGGTCATGATCTCAGGGTCCTGGGATCGAGGCCCGCATCGGGCTCCCTGCTCAGCAGGGAGCCTGCTTCCTCCTCTCTCTCTTCCTGCCTCTCCGCCTGCTTGTGATCTCTCTCCGTCAAATAAATAAATAAAATCTTTTTTAAAAATATATGTTTTCCTGTATTTTCTGTGAAGTGGTAACGTTTTGTTTTTTTACAATCAGGTCTTGAATCATGATCTGGAATGTGTTCTGATGGATGGTATGGGAAAGGATCTAAGCTTATTATCATAGTTCAGGGTCATAAACTCAGGGTCGGTCCGCCCTGCCACCTGTTAGCTGTGGAAACCTAAACGAATGATTTAATCACTCTGTGCCTCAGTTCCCCCATCTGTAAAATGGGGATAGTAATCACATCTATCTCACGGGTATGAGGAGAATTCAATTAACCCCTGCATGAAAAGTGCTTAGAGCAGTGCTTGCTTGGCACCTATAAATTGCTCAATGGGTGGCCGTTACTATTTTGATCACCAACTTTAAAGAGGACAGGATTCCTGGAAGCGATGACAGCTAAGTCTAGCACCCAGGAGAAACTGAAACATTGTCAGGGAGCTACAGAGATGAGGGAAACAACACTCTCTGTCCTCAATAGCAACGGGTACGCCCACGGTAGGCACCGAAGCGAAGAGAGGAAGAAGTTGTCAATTGCTGTATGGGCTCAGCTTTTCAAATCTAATTTAAAACAATTGTGGTTTATTAAATAATATTGATGCATCACTCCTCTGAGTTCCACCTGAGATGTGATCTTAACTGCAGGGATCAACACAATAAAGACTGGTAAGTACATTCCAGTTTCATTTCACACGGTGCACTGGGCTGAGAACATCAGCACCAACCGAATGACGTTTCTGGCCCTGAGAGGGTGGCGGCAAGACTGTAAGCGAAGGGTCACGGTCATGTAACCTAGTCTAGGTAAATATGGTAAACATTAGACTAGAGGGGGGTTTTTCAATCTTGGCGCTATTGACGTTTGGGACTGGAAAATTCTTTGCTGTACAGGGACCGTCCTGGGCCATAGAGGACGTTCGGCCCCTTCTCCAGTCTCTAGACTCACCAGCACCCAGGAGCACGACCCATCAGCACACTGTGACGACCACGAATGTTCCCAACACTGTCAAGTGTCCCCGCGGGTGCAAAAGGGACTGACTGACTGAGACCACTGGACTAGGGGTCCGTCAAGGAGGAAACTCCCACTCCGTGAAGAGGCAGAGGAGGCTTCGTGGAGGAAATAATGGCTCAGCTGATTTGAGACGACAGGCTAGAGTTTCTAGAAGTCTGGGTTCTCTGGGACATTCCAGGTGGAGGAAAAGCCTAGGCCGAGGCTCAGAGGCACGGGGAAGTTCGGCACTGCTACTCAGCCTCGAGGAGAAAAAGCTCAGCTCAGGGAAAACTTCAAAACCTTTTTTGAGAAGCATTTTAATTTTAAAAAATAAAATTGAATGGGGCGCCTGGGTGGCTCAGTCGGTTAAGCATCTGCCTTCAGCTCAGGTCATGATCTCAGGGTCCTGGGATCCAGCCCATGTTGGGCTCCCTGCTCAGTGGGGAGTCTGTTTCTCCCTCTCCTTCTGCCCCACCCCTGCTCATGCTCTTTCTCAAATAAATAAAATCTTTAAAAAATAAAATACAATTAAATTAAATTAACCGAATCATTAATGAATATGTTCTTTCACCCAGGCTTTTTTCTTGGTTTTTTTTTTTAAGCAAAATAACTTTCATTTCTGGGCCATAATGAAGCTACCAGGTTGGGAAAACAGACGGTCTCAGAGTGCTCCAGTCTCAAAAACTAGCACCATAAAAGTAATGATCTGCCAGGGCCCCCGCAAACTTCCTCTGTTCCTTCTCCATCCCGGGCTGCTGACTTCATGCCCTTTTGTTTACTGCCTGGTTTGCTAACCTGGGCTCAGATGCGTCTGTGTTTGGTCCCAGAGACATTCTCCACACAGAGAGCGAGATCGTACCTCTGTACCCTAAATAAGCTGGCATTCTGGAAAAGCTCCCGAAAGCTGCTGTGACACATAGCTTCTGTGGATGACAAGTGACTCCGGAGAGCCCGCCTTTTCTGGACTCCGTGGTTCTGTCACAAAAGCACAAAGGGAGATATGAGATGGTCTTCCCCTCTACCCAAGGGGAGAAAGACAGACTATGAATCAAAAGGTGTGAGGCTTATGAGAACCAGGCTGAGGAACCCGGGTTAAGGCCAAGAATGAGTGGGGATACACGTGGTAAACTAGGCACCATCTCCTGGGCTGATGCCCGTGGGTGCTTACGTGGTCACATTTGAGCCCTTGCGACATTCCGTATCTATAAACTTGGGCTCTAGGGCTCAGCTTGGTTTCCTCTCCACAGCATCTTGGCTGGCCTCTGGTCAAAGTGCTGCAGAGCCTTTCCTTGAATTTTGCAAATCCCTCACCCCTTACAGTAGGGTGAATTGTGCCCCTCAAAAAGATCCTCTCAAGTCCTAACCTCCGGTGTCTGTGAATGTGACTTTCTCTGGAACTGGGGCCTATGCGGATGTAATCAAGGAAAGTTGTTACCCTGGGTTAGGCTGGGCCCTAAATCCGATGTGCTGATGAGAGAAAGGAGAGGGAGGACGCAGAGACACGGAGGAGCCACGGGGAAGGCCCGATGACGAGAAGCAGAGATTGGAGTGACACATCCGTGAGCCAAGGACCACCATCAGGGGCTAGGAAGCGGCCAGGGAGCGTGGCCTTGCCAACACAGTGGGACTTCTAGCCTCTAGAACTGTGAGAACGAATCTCTGTTGTGTTAAGCCGCCCGGTTTGTGGTACTTTGTAATGGCAGCTCTAGGAAACGAACTTACTCCTCAATCCCCAAGCCGCCGCCTTCTCGGAGTTCTTAGCTGTGGCCACCATTTCCTCAGCTAGGCCTGCTTCTACAGAACGGGCAGACGGGCAGACGAGCTATCGGGCAAGCCCTTGGGGCTGAGTGTCAGCTGCTGGGCCAAGGAGCAGCCGTGCCCGGTGGCACAGTGTCACCTGGGCCGGCACACCTAGGACAGACCTGAGGATCAGGGCGCTCTACCGAGAGGCCCATCACATTATTTCCCATAAGCACCTGCTGAGAGAAAAGGCCACGGATGTGTGTCTTTGGTTTGTTTCCAGAGAATGAGTAGTAGATAGTTATCAACATAATTATGAAACACCATTTATGATAAAGTTAAAAATACATTTACGGCCACCTGCTGAGATTGCAGAATTTGTGAGGCTGGTTTCCCACGAGGCATGAGGCCCTCTCCTCTCCTGCGGGCCAGACGCAAACAGAAGAATCAGGCGAGGGGCCTGGGCCAGCCTCTGCCTCGCAGTCCACTGGCTGTCTCCTCCCGACCCCGCACAGCATCGGCGTGTTACTAAAGCCTGTCCATCCGTGCCCATTCCACGGATATCCGAGTTGTTTCCTGTGATGCCAAATGAGTGGTTATATAGCCAGGAGGGTGTGACTTTGACACATTTTGGTTGGGAGGCCTGTTCCACGTTCTGGCGTCTACATCACCTCCTCCAGGAAGCCTGCTTTGATGTGAATCTGGATTGGGGACTGTTGTTCAACAGATGTCGAAGGACTCGTACACGATGCCATCTGAGGGCTTTGGGGCCAATCCCTGATGATGATCCTATCCACGGCTCCTCAATGATGCCAGCACCACTTCCCTTCCCGGGAACAAGTTCTAATTTTCCACTGCCTGGCAAATCAAAGCCTAGCTTCTCGGTCTCACGCTTCGCACACTCCCTTCCTGGTTTCCTCCTCCCCTTCCATGCTCCCTTTCCACTCCCCACCCTCCACCGTCCTCTGCCTCAGCCACACTGTCATGTAGCTGTCCCCCCTATGGCGTGACTCTGCTCTCAAGATTTCTGGCACAGAACCCCAAGTTCTCTCCGCCAGACCAAACTGCCTTTGGAGGAAACAAAACAACACTTTGCTCTTTTTCAGGAGCCAGTGGTCACTGTGGTCTGGTTCTAGATTCACAACAAAGCAGTACCTTTCTAACTTCTCTTTTATCTAATAACTGCTCTGTCGTACAAAGTATGTTACCCTATCTGCAGTGCCTTGTGCATCTCGAGCTACCTAGTGTCCGAGACAAAATAAATAAGTCACACAGCCCTTTAACTGCACAGGAGACAGCTCTCAAAAGCCCTGCCCATCTGCCTATTCGATGCACAAGGCATAGAGAGAAGGCAAACACAAAATTAAACCTAATGGGCAGCCCCTGGGTGAGGTAAGATAGGGTAAGAATGAAGATTGTTCCAGTCACAATAACTGAGATTACTTGCTTTAAAAAAAGACAATTTTGAAAATTAAGGGGATCTCCGTATTCTATCATTTAACAACAGGAAGCACCAGCTTCTCTAAAATTTCCCATCAAAACAGTTTCATAGCAACAGCCACTGAAAGGTAAGACTTCTGTGATTTCGATTTTACTATCTATTATGCATTCTTTGTGACTCAGTCTAGGTGGGGAAGAAATGTCAAACTTGAGATTAAACATTTTTTATGATGCATGGAAAACAAAGATAGGAAATCTATCTTTCAGTAACTAAAAAACAACCAATTTATTTAAAGACACTTGTGAAAGTAGAAGCTTATTTACAGTTTCTTTCTTTTGCTCTGCCTACTTAGGGCTTCTCCACTTTGAGCTTTTGCTAGTTCTGATCAAAACCTTTGAAAATTCAACGGGTAAGACAGATCGACCTGCAACTTCACAGCAAAGTTATAATGAGTGGGCAATTTTAGCCTTAAAATAACTTTAAAAAAAATAACCCTTTTTTTCCCTGTTAATAAAAAACAGTTTGATTACTCTATCTTGTTCAGCTTTTTTCTCTGGTTTTAGCACAAGGACTAAGACGTGTTACTGGAGCTTGATTCTGAGTTCAGTGAAAACATCAAGAAGTAAAACAGAAGAAAGAGGAAACACGGTCACTTTACCCTTGATGTTAGTAGTAGGAATGCGGTGCCATCAAGGACACCTGATGGACGCTGTGATGAGAGGTCACTGCTATTAAAACCATTTTCTGGGCGCCTGGGTGGCTCAGTGGGTTAAAGCCTCTGCTTTCGGCTCAGGTCATGATCTCAGCGTCCTGGGATCGAGGCCCGCATCGGGCTCTCTGCTCAGCGGGGAGCCTGCTTCCTCCTCTCCCTGCCTCTCTGCCTACTTGTAATCTCTCTCTCTGTGTCAAATAAATAAATAAAAATCTTTTAAAAAAAAAACCATTTTCTGATTAATAGAACTCTGTGCTTCTATACACACAGCTTTGTTAAAACTAGAGTCCTTTGGGGCATCTCGGTGGTTCAGTCCGTTAAGCATCTGACTCTTGATTTTTGCTCAGGTCATGATCCCAGGGTTGTGAGATGGAGCCCCAGGTCAGGCTACACGCTCAGCAGGGAGTCTGCTTGAGATTCTCTTTCTCGCTCTGGCCCGTCCCCCAGCACTCTCTTTCTAAATTAAAACAAAGACAAAACCCTAGTCTTTCACACCTAAAATACTGGCTTTTGCAGTTAAGGATAATTTTTCCTTGAAATGCTAGATTCAGAAATTTGTACTGCTTTTCTTTTTCCCACTAAACCTACCGAATTCAAGTTTTAGATGTCAGTAGGTTATTTCTTCTTACTACTCCCATCATATTCAACCATTATTTTTCTCTTGTTCATTTTTTCAGACATTCTAGAATCTTCTAGAATGGATAACATTTATTTTTCTATATTTAGGGTGACAGTTTCTTATGTAATTTCATTATAATTTTTTTATTGATGGTTAAGAATTATGAACAATAGTTGGAGAGACATCTGCTCTTAGTATGGTAGACTGGAATATTATGAATTGGGCTCCCCACATACCACCCTCCCCCCCATATTAGCCCCCTGTAAAGCAGCCTCATGCCAGATCAATTATAGCAGTCATACTTTAAATACACCAATGAGATTGGGAGACGGTTAGGGATTTCCTCAAGACCCAAAAATATATTAACAAAATGGTAAGCGAACAACCACCCTTCACGCAGAGCTTGGGAGTTGGGGGGGTGGGGTAAAGGCCTCAGGCCACAGGGATGAGAGATGCCAACGAATACCAGGATTTGGGCCCTAAAAGAGTTGGGAAGCTAGAGCCAGGGACTCGAAGGGCTCACTACTGGAGAAAGTCTAGGCTAGAAAAGATCTGTAGGCATCTTCCCAGCTCTGCAATAGGCATAGACCAGACCGAGGCATAGACCTTAAAATAGACTGTTTTCCCTGATATTTTGTTAAGTCTCACTATGGTCTACGCTATGCATGCACATGGAAACTATAAGCCAAGAAATCAAAGTGGCTCCAGGTGATGTGATTTGCCTAAAAGGCTATAATATAAATCCTCTTTGGAGAAAAGCACTCTCAATTTAGGTACCTCAGGAGTCCTAAATTATGTATTCCTGATTTTAAAAAAAAGATGAAAATACAAAAGAAGCCACTATGCCCAAGAGCTAACAGAAAAAAAACCCCAAAAAACTAAAGATTTAAATTCTCAAGAAATGTAAAATATTGGAATTGTCAAAAACACAATAAAATAACCATGAAAATAAAACAAAGTGGAAATAAGTGATCAAAGAAAAAAGGAAGTAAAAAATAACCATGGGAACTTGAAAAAGAATCAAACAGAATTTCTAAAAACGAATCACTGAAATTAAAGATTCAGTGAATGGGGAAAAAAGGGAAAAAAATTCAGTGTATGGGTTAAATAGCAGATTTGGGTTATATGAAGAAATAATGGGTGCCCTGGAGAACACACGTGAAGAAATTATTCAGAATGCGCCATATGGAAAATATGAAAGTGAAGACACAGAGAACAGAAGTAGGAGACGTAAAAAAAAAAAAAATGACTGGAGTTGCAAAAGGAAAGAACAGAATGAATAGGGGAGAGACAATATTTGAAGAGAAAATGGCAGAGAAGCTTCCAGAATAATGAAAAATCTGAAGTCATTAGATATAATATACAATAAGGCATCATAATCATGAGACAAACGATATACCAAGAAAGCTAAATTAAATAAATATGTATCTAGGCATAACATAGTGAAATTCTGGCACACCAAAGACAAAGAAAACCCTTACAATAGTTTTTCAACAAAGCTTTGCAATAAACAAACAAAAAAAGCACTTTTCAACAAATAGTGCTACAGCAAGTGGATTAACTCGAAATGGATCACAAATTGAAATGTAAAACTCCGAAACTTTTAGAAAAAAAAGAAGGAGGAAAACCTTAGGATCTAGGGCTAGACAAAGAGTTCTTACTCTTGACAACAAAAGCACAGTGTGTAAAAGAAAAGAGTGATACACTAAACTTAAATAAAATTCAAATCTTTTGCTCTACAAATACCCTGTAAGAGGAGGAAAAGACAAGCTGCACACTGGGTGAAAATATTTGCAAACAACATATCCAACAAAGAACTAATATCTAAAGTACGTGAAGAATTCTCAAGGGCACCTGGGTTGCTCCGTCAGTTAAGCATCTGCCTTTAGCTCAGGTCATGATCCAGGGTCCTGGGATCAAGCCCCGCATCGGGCTCCCTGCTCAGCAGTGAGTCTTTCTCCTTCTCCCTCTGCCCCTCTGCCTGCTTGTGCTCTCTCTCTCTCAGATAAATAAATAAAATCTTAAAAAAAAAAAAAAAAAGAACTCTCAAAACTGAAAAGGAAAAAAGGAAAAAAATCCAACATGAAGAAACATTTCACCGGGAGACAAAGATGGGAAAATGAGTACATGAAAACGTATACAACATCATTAGCAATTAGGGTAATAGAATTAAAACCACAATTAGACACCACTACACATCTCTCAGAATGGCTAAAATAAAACATAACAAAAACGCCAACTATTGGGGCACTTGGGTGGCTCAGTGGGTTAAGCCTCTGCCTTTGGCTCACGCCATGATATCAGGGTCCTGGGATCGAGCCCTGCATCGGGCTCTCTGCTCAGGAGGGAGCCTGCTTCCCCCTCTCCCTCTGCCTACTCTCTGTCAAATAAATAAATTAAATCTTTAAAAAAAAAACACACACACACACACCAACTACTGACAAGGATGGGGAGAACCTGGGTCACTCATGGATTGCTGGTGGGAATGTAAAATTTATGCCCACTCTGGAAAAGAGTTCAGTTATTTCTTAAAAATCTAAACAGGCAATTATCCTATGACCCAGCACCTGCGCTCCTAGGCTTTTACCCAAGAAATAAAAAGACTCATGTTTAAACAAAAATCGGCAGCACTTTATTTATTGCAGCTGGAAATCGTGAACAACCTAGATGTCCTTCAGTGGGGGAATGGCTAACCTGTGGTACATCCATACTGTGAATGCTACTCAACCATAAAAATGGATGAAATATCAATACATTCAACAACCTGGGAGAATCTGCAAAGAATTACACTGAGTGGTAGAAAAAAAGCAAACCCCAAAAGTCTACATACTATGTAATTTCATTTATATGAAATTCTTGAAATGACCAAATTATAGGAATGGAGAACAGGATGGTGGTTGCTAGAGGTTAAGGATGGAATAGGAGGTAAGGAAGTGGATATGCCTATAAAAGGGCAACATGGAGATCCTCGTGGTGATGGGCTTGTTCTGTATCTTTACTGTATTAATGTCAGTATTCTGGTTGTGACATTGCACTATTACTTTACAAAATGTTACTATCCAGAGAAACTGGATAAAGGGTGCCATAAAATCGCTGTGCTTATTTCTCATAATTACATGTGTATCTATAATTATCTTCAAAATTAAAAGCTTAATTAATGACAATAAAGCAGCCAGAAAGAAAAGATACTTTACCTCCAAAAGAATGACATTTGGAATGGAAATAAATTTCTCCACAGCAGTAGCAAGTCAAAAATTAGTATCTTAGGGGTACCTGGGTGGCTCAGTGGGTTAAAGCCTCTGCCTTCGGCTCAGGTCATGATCTCAGGGTCCTGGGATCGAGCCCCACATCAGGCTCTCTGCTCAGCAGGGAGCCTGCTTCCTCCTCTCCCTCTGCCTGCCTCTCTGCCTCCTTGTGATCTCTCTCTCTGTCAAATGAATAAATAAAAATCTTTTTAAAAATGTATTTAATAAAAAAATTAGTATCTTAGAGTGCTGAGAAAAAAAATTACTGTCACCTTAGAACAGGGGTATATTAAAAAATCAACTTTAAAGAACATGGGGGCATTAAAAACACTTTTGATAAATAAAAACGAAGGGTTTAGCCACCAACAGACTTGGCTGAAAGGATATCGAAGACATGCTTCAGAAAGCAGGAAAATTATGCTAGGTGGGAGGTCTGAGATGCAAGAAGACAGGTAAGTAAAGAAACTGATTTAACACGTTGGCAAATCAAAACAATTACCCATATAAAAACAATAATAACCATAGGGTCTAATTTGCAAGGTTAAAAATCAGAAGCTAAAACTAAAATACTGGAGGATTGTAGTGCAAAAGTTGGAAGAGGGGCAATTTAAACTTTAAGATTCCCAAGATCATCTAAAAAAAAAAAAAGATTCCCAAGATCTTCGATTAGAGATAAAGGTGAAGATACTAACATTACACTTGAAATGCAAATGGTAAATTCAAATGCAATTCCCCTAGTCAAAAAGATGCGCTGAGGGAGAGGAGTGTAGATTTTTTTTCCTACTATTTTAAATTAGAAAAATTAGCAGGGAGGGGTGCCTGGGTGGCTCAGATGGTTGAGCATCTGACTTGATTTTGGTTCGGGTTGTGATGAGATCCAGCCTAGAGTTGGGCTCCATGCTCAGCTGGGAGTCTGCTTGAGATTTGCTCTCCCTCTCCCTTGCCCCTCCTCCACCACTCACATGCTCTAAATAAACAAATAAAATCTTAAAAAAAGGAAAATGGGGGAATATAACTAAAAAGGCACAAAATAAGGTAGTAGGAATAAATTCAAATGTATCAGTAAATAGTTCAGATAAAATCCATCAATTAAAGTTTAAATTATGTTAGAAAATAATCTGGCTTTATGTTGTTTCAGAGGCACACTAAAATGTAAGGTGTAAAATAAAAGTAAAAGAAAAGATAGTAAAAAATCTACCTGATATATTAGAAACAACTTCATATCAATAAATTGAAAACTTCAATGAAAACAACAAATTCCCAGAAAAAAATGTAATAACAAAAATAACTAAACACTTAAACAGAAAGGCTAGTAATTTTATATCATTGAAATCTAATAGGTAAGAAATTTTCTCACAAAGGACACACAAAGTTCAGACAATGTCATAGGCAAACTCTACCCAATTTTCAAGGAATGGATGATTTAAATCTTTTTCTTTTCTTTGAAGATAATAGACAAAAAGAGAGAGAAAACACTAACTGATTCTATAACCTGGACATCAAAACCAAAAAAGAACAACAGAAAAAAAGGAAAATTGGGGCACCTAGGTGGCTCAGTTGTTGGGCATCTGCCTTCAGCTCAGGTCATGATCTCAGGGTCCTGGGATTGAGCCCCACATCAGGCTCCCTGCTCAGCAGGAAGACTGCTTTCACTTTCCCACTCCCCCTGCTTGTGTTCCTGCTCTCACTATCTCTCTCTCTCTCTGCCAAATAAATAAATAAAATCTTTAAAAAAAAAAAAAGGAAATTTATAGGCCAATTTCATCACTGTACTAGAAATCATAGCCAGCAACCACTAAAAGAACACTACTACAATTAAGTATATACATATTTTTTTAAAGATTTTATTTATGTATTTACTTGGGAGAGAGAGTGAGCACGAGAGGGGAGTGTGTCGGAAGGAGAAGCAAACTCCTCACTGAGTGAGGAGCCTGATGCCGGGCTTGATCCTTGGACTCTAGGATCATGACCTGAGATGAAGGCAGCCGCTTAACTGAGCCACCCAGTGCCCCAAGTATATACATATTTTTAAAATAATTTCAAAAATAGATATGGGGAAAGAAAGAAAAAAAATGTATTTGCAAATAACATTATCATCCACATAGAAGACCCCAAAAAACCCTAGAGACCAATTCTAAATGTAAGACTTCAGTGAAATGGCTGGATATAAGAGCAGTGATCAAAAACATTAACTTGTGTACTCACTTCAGTAGAACATACGCTGGAACTGGAATAGAGATCAGCATGGACCCTGCAAAGAATGACATGAAAATTAGCCAAGTGTTCTGTATTTTCACTTTTGCAATGTTTCTGTAAATCTCAGATCATCTCAAAATAAAAAGTTGAAAGAAATGTGTGATCTCGTAGGTCAGGAAACAAAATCATGTTTAAAAGGTACTATTTAGGGGCATCTGGGAGGCTTGGTCAGGTGTCTGCCTTCGGCTCAGGTCATGATCTCAGGATCCTGGGACCAGCTCCCTGCTCTGCGGGAAGCCTACTTCTCCCTCTCCCTCTGCCTGCCACTCCCCCTGCTTGTGCTGTCAAATAAATAAATAAATAAATAAATAAATAAATAAAACAAGCAAACAAATAAACTCTTTTTTTTAAAAAAGATACTATTTATAAAAGAACAGAATAGAATAGAATCTTATTCATAAAAGGTACAGAAACTAGGAGTAAATCTAACAAAAGAAGTGCAAAAGTTCATAAGGAAAACCCTAAAAGGTTCAAGAACAAAGTGTAGGGCTATGCTATTTTTATGAAAAGGAAGATCCAATATTATGTTGTTTTTTTCCACAAAAGTTCCTATTGTTTGAATGCAAATGCAATTAAAATCCCAACAGAATTCTTGGGCAAACCAGGGAAATTGATTTCAAAATTGCACCAAAAAAAGGGCAAAGGCATTACTAATAAAACAGGTGGGGGAACTTGCTTAAATAAAGACTTTCTAAGGGCTCAGGGGTGCTTTCTGAGGGTGGCTCAGTCGTTAAACATCTGCCTTCAGCTCAGGTCATGATCCCAGGGTCCTGGGATTGAGCTGAGTCCCGCATCGCATCGGGGCTCCCTGCTCAGTGGGAAGCCTGCTTCTCCCCCTCCCACTCCCCCTGCTTGTATTTCTGCTCTTGCTATCTCTCTGTCAAAAAAATATGTAAAATCTTTTAAAAAATAAATAAAGACTTTCTATAGTCGCAGAAATTTAAATGTTTGGTACTGCTATTGGGATAAACAGTAAACCAATGGAATAGAGAGCCCATGAAACAAAATTCACACATATATGGAAACGTATATGACAGAAGTGGAAGGGTAGATCAACGGGGAATAGATGAACTATTCAGTAATGGGTTTTGGACAATTGATTGTATCCATTTTTTAAGTGATTTTTTTCATTATAACACACCATCTACATACACATATACAACGTAGATTAAAGATTTAAATGTAAAAACCAAAGCTTTACTATTGTATCTTAAAAATTAGTATTGAATTTTATCAAATATCTTTTCTAAATGTATAAAATAATCAGTTATTTTCCCTTTATTTTTTAATGCATTGAATTACAATGATAGATTTATTCATGCCAAACCATTCTTCCATTTCCAAATAAGTTAAAAAAAAGCTTTACTTACAACTTTTAGAATATAGGAGAATATCTTTATTAAGGATTTATTAAAATACAAAAAGCACAAAACACACAGAAAAAGGCTAATAAATCTGATATTCAACTTAAAAATTTCTGCCTAAAATATATAACCTAATTCTAATCAAACATTTAGACCTAACTTCCAGTTTATAGGAAATACAAGAGCTAGAAGAAACCATGAAGATACCATCAAATAATTCCCAGAATCTGAAACATTCTGTGAAATATTCTGGCCTGAACTCTTCAAAAAGTCAATGTCATTAAAAAAAAAAGAAGGAGGTGGGATGGGTGGGTAAGAAACTCTTCTAGATTAAGAAAACAAAATAACAAGAACATGCAATGCATGAACCTTGAGTTTGGGTTTAAAAACAAATCAACACTTAAAAATGACATTCTTGAGATAATTAGGGAAATTCAAATATAGACTATATATTATATATTATGGGATTATTGTTACTTTTCTAAGTAATGTTTAAGCCCAATATGGGGCTGCAACTCACGACCCTGAGATCGAGTTGCATGCTCTACTGACTGAGCCAGCCAGGCACCCTTATTGTTAATTTTCTCAACTGTAATAATATTGTTGTTAAACAGGACACTTGATTTTAGGAAATGCATGGTGAAATACTGAAAAGTGAAAGGTCATGATGTTTTCAATTTACTTATGAACTGTTCAACAAAGTATTATTGACTTAAATCCGGGTGGAAGGTATACGGATGTTCACTGTTTTTGTGTTTATATATATGTATGAAACTTTTCATATTACAAAGTTGAGGGGAACTTCGTAACTTGTGCTCTTCCAAGGGCATCAAGAAAAAGGTGAAAAAATAAGCTACAAACTGAGAGAAAATGTTTACAACACCTAACCGTAATAATGGATTAGTATCTACAGTCCATTAAGAAAAACTCCTTAAAGAATTCTGCCAGAAAAAGACAGTAACTTCACATAAAATGGGCAAAAGCCATGTAAAACTTTTCACAGAGAGCAATCGGGAATGAATATAACACATATGAAAAAATGGTCAACCTTGTTAGCATTTAGGAAATGCAAATTTAAATACTGAGATTTCCACTCGAGCCAAAAAGAAAAGTGACGGGCAAAGGATTTACCTACCCCATTTTAAACAACTAAAAACCTTTACAAAACATAGACTACAAAGTTTTTCAGACACTGGACAGCAGCCAGTGCAGGACAGTGACTCTCCAGAGAAGGAAAACAAACAAGAAAGCGACAATTGCATGAGTTCCACACTGCAGCACTAGGACAGTGATGTGACTCGAAAGAGCCTGGGAGTCTCCGGGAGGGAGGGAGTTAGCGGAGCCAAGATGAAGTTTACAGGGCAGAGGACTGGAAAGAGGAGGGAACTACACAGGGAAGAGTTCCGGATCTATAGAGCGTTTGCCAGAGTCTTCAGCTGAATACTCATCATCAGGGTGCATACGCACAAGGAAACTACCCAAAGGTGGGAAAGAACCACCAGGGGAGAGAGCTGACAGCACAACCCGGGAGTTCATACGGGGGTCAAAACAGTTCTTGTTCCCAAAAGCCAGAAAGGAGAAATCTCCAGAGACTAAGCAAACGGGAGATTATTCAGAAGCGTATTACCTCAGAAGTGGGCCACATTAGCCCTAAAAGCTCTTCTGGTCCTACCTCATTATACTTAAAAGCAAGCTATAAAAGGATCAGACTGTTTCCAAGTAACTTAATTATGTCCCAGAAAAAGCTCAATGTATTTAAAGGAACACAAAAACTCTACTACACAGCAATGTAAGATCCAAAAATTACCAGGTATGCAAAGTAAATTACAACTCAATAATGGGTGGGGAAAAAAATCAACCGATAGAGACACACCAGCAATGATACAGACGACAGAATGGTCAAGTACATTAAAACAGCTATTATTAATGTACTCCAGGTGTCAAAAAAAAAATGGAGGAAAGCATGAGCCTGTTAAGGAAAACCACGGGGGATATTAAAAAAACCCAAATGGAACATCTAAAATTAAAAAATTAAGTCTGAGGTGAAAAATACACTGGATGGAATTTACAGAAGATTAGCTATTTCAAGAGAAAAGATGAATAAACTTGAGGACACAGCCAAGGAAACTATTCACTATGGAATAGGAGAAAAGGACTTCACCCAAATGGATCATCAGTGTAATGTGTGACAACCTCAGATGGCCTAACATACAAGTCACTGGAGTCTTGGGAGAGGAGTGAGAGGAGGGGAGGGACAAAAAAAAGAAACTAATGTATACCCATAGCTTTTCCAAAGTTGGTGAAAACCATAAACCCATAGGTAAACAGCCCCAGCAGAAGAAACATGAAAAAAACTACACCAAGCACATCATAAGCAAATTGCACAACAGCAGTGATAAAGAGAATGTTAAAAGCAGCCAGAGAAAAAGAACAAGTCACATACAGAAGAACAAATATAAGAATAATAGTAGTCTTCTTGCTGGAAACCACAATAAGTTACCACTAAGTATCTACTTACACTGGCAAAATTTAAAAGTCTGAAACTAAGCAGTGTTCAAGATGATATAAAACAAAGGTAACTCACATAGCACTGGTTGGGGTGTAAACTGGTTCAGCCACTGCAGAATATAATTTCGCATTATCTTGTAAAGATGAAGATATCCACACCATGTGAGCGAGCAATATCACTCCTAGACACAGAATGTTCACAGCAGCACTGTTTGCAACAGCAAAACCAAAAACAAACCAACAACTCCAAATGTCCATTAACAGAAGAATGGGTAAACTGTGGTCTATTCATATAATACTATAAAGCAATAAAAATGAATGACTCTCTAAAGAAATACTAAGTTGAAAAAGCACATCACAGAAGTAAACATACATTATGCCATTTATATAAAATTCAAAAACATACAAAATTTAACATTTTATTTTGGAATACATACATTGTTGTAAAACTATAACAAGCAAGAGAATGACAAATACAAAACAGAATAATCATCACTTGAGGAGAGAGCACAGCGTTTCTAAAATGCAGGTGATACTCTATTTCTTAAGCTGGCTCATGGGCACACAAATATTTACTATTCTTTACATCTTATATATACATGTCTGTGAATTTTTTAAGTATGAAATACTTCATTTTAAAAAAAGAAGAGTGGAAAATGTGAAAGACTCTAAAAATGAAGACTACTGTTTATGTATAACAATAAAATTAGTGTAAAAAAGTATACAAAGAAAATGTTCAGTTTTTTATTTTCTTTCTGTGCCCTATACAATCAGTATCAAATGAAAAGGGCCATAACCCTAGTGTGGGAAAAAAAAAAAACAAAAAAACAAGCAGAGTCTTTAACGGCTTTGACACAAAATCTGAATATCTGATGCTCTACATTAGACAACAGTAAATACATTAGCCACTCATGTCTGATTCTTCATTTTTCATCTGTACTTAGATTTTTCTTTATCTTTGAATTTCTTGGGACTCCTGCTTCGGTCTCTCTTTTTACTCCGTTCTCTTTCGTAGAGGTCGGTCTGATATTTGGACTTGTGACTATTACTGTAGTGGCCGTCCCTTTCTCGAGATCGGCTACGACTTCGATTTTGAGGTTGGTCTCTCTTTTCACTCTTTTGTTTCTCCCAACAGCTTTCTTCTTCTTCATAGTGACCAAACCCCATCTCCCTGTAGATATCCTGTCAAAGGAATGGAGAGAGAGATTACAAGTGAATCCGTAAAATAATCATTTTGTAGGTCCTGTCAATTAATAAAACTCAGAAATTCAACTACAGCAAGCAGCTGTAACAGCTCAAATTTGAACACTACCCCTAACGCCAAGAATCTTCTAAATTAGAAAGCAAAAATAATTCAGAAAAAGACTTAATCATTTTTCTTATCAATCTCATTGCTTTGTGTCTACTACTTCAGCTGAACTGAAGGATCAGATCCAAAAACAAAGAACTAAAATCACCCAACTGAAATCAGAACAAGTGTTCAGAGAAAATTGCAATACCAAGAATTCTGGCTGTGGCCAGTCGCCCTTCTACCTCCCCCTTCTCCACTCCCCAACTGATCTGCAATGGAATTACTAAAATTCCCATAAAAACCCTATAAAGAAGACATTTAAATAACATAGCCAGAAGAGGTTTTAGACAATCAATCTACAAAGAAAACAGATACTGCATACTTTGGCCTGAGTGATTATTTTAAAAGTGTTTATTTTATAACAACTCCTCTCCAAATCTTCAAATATATTTCCCTTGTTTATATTAGATTGATATATGTGTTTTACTAAAATCATTTATTGGCGTGCCTAGGTGGCTCAGTCGGTTAAGCATCTGACTCTTGGTTTTGACTCAAGTCACAATCTCGTGGGTCATGAGACAGAGACCGGTGTCAGGCTCCACTCTCAGAGGGGAATCTGCTTGAGATTCTCTCCCTCTGCACCCCCACACGTGCATGTACTCTCTAATAAATAAATCTTAAAATTAATTAATTAATTAAAGCATTTATTTACATATATCTTAAAAATGAGTTAAGAAAAAATGGGCCAACAGAGTAGATACATTAAATTCTTTTTTTTTTCTTTTTTTTTGGGGGGGGAGGGAGAGACAGACAGAGACAAAGAGAGGAGAGAGACAGAGGGAGAGAATCTTAAGCAGGTGAGCCACCCAGTGCCCCTAAATTCTGTTCTTACTAATTAAGTAACAGTATTAATTTCCCTATATGAAAAGATCTAGTTACAACAATTCTATATCTTTTTTTTTTTAAAGATTGTATTTATTTATTTATTTGACAGAGAGAGAGAGAGATCACAAGTAGGCTGAGAGGCAGGCAGAGGGAGAGGAGGAAGCAGGCTCCCTGCCGAGCAGGGATCCCGATGCGGGCCTCGATCCCAGGACCCTGAGATCATGACCTGAGCTGAAGGCAGAGGCTTTAACCCACTGAGCCACCCAGGCGCCCCACAATTCTATTTCTGTTCGTGTTCTAGCCCTAATTAAAATGAGTATCTCAGGGGAGGCTGGGTGGCTCAGTCTGTTGAGCATCTGACTATTGATCTCAGCTCAGGTCTTGATCTCAGGGTCATGAGTTCAAGCCCCGCCTTGGACTCCACACTAGGCATGGAGCCTACTTAAAAATAGCAATAATAATAATAATAATAATAATAATAATAATAAAAATAAAAAGTATCTCAGCAAGTGGCTGATATCTAAACACCAGAGCCAATGCTCTTTCAAGAGACAGTTCATAAAATTCAACTTCCTTAGAAGACTTCTCTCAGAGGAAAGCAAAATCCTAAGGATTGAGTTCCCAAGGGTCCCAACTCTATCACCACAGACATTATTATAATAGATGTAAAAGTCATAGAGTAATGAATACCCGTGGTTAATGACTGGGTTTTAAGCAAAGGATTCATAATTATTCCATATATTGTCTAACTACTGTACATTATACCTGGTGTGAAGACTGCAGCCTGTGAAAATAGATCTAACAGGATTGTTATAATCAGTGTTTGTGGAATACAACTTTATAAACTGTTTCATGCTTTCCTGCACAATCCCAATAGTTCCTCTCACTCTCTAAGAGTCCCAGAGGAATGGTTTAACTCTTTAACAACTACTTTCTAGCACTATATGACAGCTCTAGATAGAAGAATTTTTTGTGCCTCCTATAACAGACACAAAATGTAAATATCTATATATTATTCTCTCTGTATACTTAATTCCTAGATTGGCTGAGACAACAAACTTTTAAAATGGAGAGACTGCTAACTGATGTAGAACTATAAAATCTTCAGTAATTATACAAATAGGCACTTAAGTGCTTTGAGTGTTTAAAGTACAAGAGAAAGAGATAAAAGATTATACAGTACTTAATTCTCTGAAAAACTTGAAGAAACTGAAAATGTGAAATGCACTGAAACCTTAAAACCTCTCCTACTTGGAGTATTTTTCAAAGCTACACAAGCTTTAAAGTTGGGCAGTTCTAGGTTCAAATGGTCTTTGCCATTTAAGAGATGTGTCAAATGAGAAATAATCTTGTGGTTAGATTTACCAGGGAAGGTTTCATAGGGAAGTGAGGACTTGAGATTAACCTCAAAGAATGAGTGGGTTTGGCTGTGGATTGGTTGTAAGAAGGCTAATGCACGGAGTGGAAGTAAAAACTGAAAAGCAAGGAAAATCAGCGCCATGTGCATGAAGAGGAAAAGGTCAGGCGGCTGGATGAAGCCATATTAGAACAGATCCTTTAAGCATGTGCTAGCATGGTGCTAAGTGCTTCTGGAGTACAACATTACCCTCATTCTAGAAAATAAGGAAAGTGAGACTCAAGAGATCTATACAACGTGGAGATAATTTTTTAACTGCTCAGTAACTTGACATACAAAATTGAAAAGGGGTTGGTACAGAATAATGAATAAAACCCATACCTGACTGAATCAATATAATGTTAAAGTTCTAGCTCTCTCATTAAACTATAAAAGGCCACAGGCCTGTGGGGTCAGGATCATTACATCTAAGGGAAAGGCAGTGAATTAGATGAGCTTTCAGTCCTTTCCAGTACAGACTTTAAAAAACTGTATCATTTTATACACTTAAGCCATAAGACAAAATGACAAAACTAGTATGTGGCTAAAAAGGAGAGAAAAAAACACCATAAAATGGCCAATTTATTTATTTTTTAAGTGGTCAATTTAAAGCAATCACCTTAACCTATCCAATGATTTCATGTAAAGCAGTCGAAAAAAATCTAAACTAAAAGCTATCCTTGCTCAGGTCTCTAGGACTAAATCAAAGATTTAGTTAAATCTAAATCACTAAAATAACATTAACTGATTAAAATGACAGCAAAAACAGAGTCCCCAATTATAAGAAAATAAGCACCTATGAAAGCCACATAGGAGAAGCGACAACCGGGATGTATCCTCTCAGCCAAGCAACCCACAGCTGAAAACTCACTTCCTGGAACCCCAGGAAAACCCAAACCTCAGCAACATAGTAACCATCTCTGGAATAAAGACATGAGGTAGAAAAATTAAACAGATAAGTTTTCAAATTGAATAGTAAGGCTGTCACTCAATAAAAAACAAAGAACTTGAAGAAATAAGTTAAAATATTCTCAGGAAACTAGGCTCACCAAGCAAAATATCAACAAACAGGAAAATCTGAGCTATACCTGAGAATAACCTAGTATTGAAAATTCCCTTTAAAAATTGTATTTTTGAGACTGAAATCAAAAGTTTAAAATCAGAATAACAAAACAAAAAATTGGGACCAATAAAATCTTAAATACAGATGCTATTTTATTGGAAAGAAAAAAAATTGTATACTGGTATTATTAAATCAAAGTACAAAGTCAAAAAACATTTGCTTTGAGGGGAGAAATAAGTTAGGAGATTATTTGGAATTTAACAATTTTGTAACTGCCAAATGATTTTAAATTATTTTTAAAAAATTCTAACAACATTCCCCCCAAAAAACTACATGATGGCTTTTACTCCATGCCAAAAGAGAAAAATATTTTCTATTGTAAAGTTTAAAGTAATCAAACAGCAGGATAAAAAAGATGCACAAAAAGAAGTGGGAAACACAGACTTAACATGTAGCCAATTTTGGATTTTTTAGACCTCTAAGTATTTCAAATACACCAATATATATCCCATGCCTAAATTCACTGCAGATTCTATGGAGAAGTGCAGGATGAGAATGCGTGGCTAAAAGCAACACAGGGCACAGTGGTCAGGGGTGAAGCAGCGGGTGGAGATCAAGGAATTCTAGTGGAAAACGTGCTAAATATTCATAGAAATGTGACGTAGCCACCATTTCAAAAGACGGGGGTGATCTTAGGCTAAACTAATACAGTACAGAAATTAAGAGGGAGACCTGCCAGTTAGATCACACTGGAATATTACACTAGGAGACAAATTTTATTACAATAGCAACAGAATTTAGGAGAGCAAACTGCCAGGAATGAATTCCAGGTCAGAGCAGCAGCAGAGTGGCTCGGAGTACAAGTCCGGATTTACACTGTGGCTCTGCTACTCGTCAGCTCTGTAAAAGCTGGGCAAGTCACTTAAACTCTTCAGTTTTCACTCTCTGTTGTAAAATGGGGAAAATCGTACCCACCTCACATTGCTAAGCACACAGATGCCACTAGCTGTCACTGATTCATGTGTGTCTCAGCGGAGAGAACTGAGTAGCAGAGGAAAGGTGTGACTTACGCGCTGAGGGCGGGGCACTAAAGATGGCACTCTTTAAATAGCAAGAAGGCTGTGCAAAAAGAGACGTCCACAAGATGACAGGAAGGAGTAGGAATACGTGCTATCTAGAATAGAGGAAACTAAGAAAATATATAAAATACCTATCAGCTGAAATTTTTTTAAAGTGAAGAACAATCCATGAAACAGAGTGGTTACCTTGGGGGCAGAAGCAAGGGGGGGTGCGGGAATGTCTAGGTTCTCTGCACGCACCACTTCGTAGATTGTATTTTGGAAGCATACAACAAATTTTTAAAACTACAAAACACACAAAAAATGATTTAAAGCAATCCCTAAATATTGAAAAGAAACTAATTAATTGAAATGAGTCCAGTGAATGGCCTTATCAGAGAAGCTATTCTGATTTAAAACAAAGTAATTTGACTGTAACAGTAAAATAACAGCCAGTGTAGATCATGTGTGCACACACCTATTTCTTCACTTAACAACATATCTGTGAGGTAAGTATAATCCCAATTTCACAGAGGCGGTGGCTGTGGCTCAGAGACTTACACCTAGCTTCCTGAAGCCAATCCTGCACTTTGCCAACCATACTACACCTCTCCTTCTCTGGGTCTTCGCCTGATGTGCCATTCTCACCGTCTTGAATTTTCTCCCTCTCACCTCTGCCTACTAAAATCTCTTCACCCACCAGCCCAGCTCAAAAGTCTTCCCGTGGTAACACAAAAGCAAGGGGCTATCATGTAATTTGCTTTTCATTTAACAGAGAGCCAAAACACAGGCTAGAAATGACTTCTCCCTAGAGTCAATTTTCTTTGAGGAATTATTAGTATCACTTTCTTAGAAAATGTATTGTTGGGGTGCCTGGATGGCTAAATCGGTTAAGCATCTGACTTCAACTTCCACTCAGATCATGATCTCAGGGTCCTGGGACTAAGCTCCCCCATCAGACTCCAAGCTCAGCAGGGAGTCTGCTTGTCTCTCTGCCCCTCCCCCTGCTCCTGATGGTCCTCTCTCTCTCTCTCTCTCTCTCTCTCTCACACACACACACACACACACACAAATAAATAAATCTTTAAAAAAGGTACATGTATTGTTCAAGAATATATCTGGGATGATCAAATTAATTATGAGTGCTCTTATTTCAGATACACAATATGGAAAGGCATAAATGTTTCACAGGTCTTAAAACTTCAAGAGTGGGGCTCCTGAGTGGCTCAGTCGAGTGTCTGCCTTTGGCTCAGGTCATGATCCCAGGGTCCTGGGATCAAGCCCCTCATCGGGCTCCCGGCTCAACGGGGGTGTCTGCTTCTCCCCCTCCCCCTACTCATGCTCTCACTTTCTCTCTTTCAAATAAATACGTAAAAATCTTAAAAAAGAATAAATAATAAAAAATAAAATTTAAAAAAAACTTCAAGAACTGTAAGTACTGTCCGTTAACACAGGATGATAAGTTAAAATGACAAATGAGCACTTTTTCAGCACAACCACACTTGCTTCTGATGGGAATAAGTAAGTATCCATAGGTTCAGAAATCACTCTCGTTTCACAATATGGAACTGAACGATATATTAAGTTACTCTGAAAACAATCTTTTATCATTTGTGATATGTATTCTTTTTTTTTTTAAGATTTTATTTATTTGAGAGAGAGAGAATGAGAGAGAGCATGAGAAGAGGGAGGGTGGGAGGGAGAAGCAGACTCCCCACTGAGCAGGGAGCCTGATGCGGGACTCGATCCTGGGACTCCAGGATCAGGACCTGAGCCAAAGGCAGTTGCTCAACCGAGCCACCCAGGTCCCCAGTGATATGTATTCTTGAACACTAGAGTCCATCACCCCAGTGAAGCCATTCTATGTTTCAGAATTAGGAACATAACCACCCTGTTCAGAACTATACCCTTACCCCCTATATTATGTCACTAAGAAATAATTTACAAAGGGATGAAATACTTCTCTTTCTACAGCTAAGGCTGGACATTATAAGTACCTGGTTAGTGTTTCTGATCGGCATGTAGTCCTCATCTTCTTTTTCTTCAGAGCAGTGACGAGTTTTCTTCTTGTGTTTTTTACTTGTGTGTGAGTGACTTGATTTTGAATCTTCTGCTTGTTCATCTAGTACAAGATCATATTTTGCACTGCAGCAACTAGTTAAGGACAGATGTGAGAATTGACACTGATAATACAACAAAACGTAAGAATCTGGTAAACAAAGGAGGCCGTGAGGCTAAAGGTAATTTTTTAAAGCAAAAAGCACCTCACAAGCATACAGTCTATTTCTAAAACAAAACTACTTCATATTTTCTTTCAGGAAAAATGGAAAGGAAAACAAATAACAACTGGCAAGTGAGTGGGCAAAAACCATGGAGGACAAAAAAACCTATATCCACAAATAAAAATTTAAGCAGCCATAAAAAATAAGGAAACCTATTTGTTAATAACAAGAAAAAATTTAAACTTAGAAAATGAAGTACTTGTTTCACCAGAAAAAAATTAAAATATTACAAACCCCAATGACAGAGGAGCTACAGGAGATAAAAGGTACATTCATGTGACTCCTCTTTTGAAGCACTAATTAGTTCCATCCTATAAGAGGAAATCTAGCAATGCCTTGCAACAGCCCTATTTAAATTGAAGAATTTATAAAAGGTTAAAATAAGTTAAATGAGCCAAGGCATACATAACAACTATTTTATAAAAGGTCAAAATAAGTCAAATGAGCAAAGGCATATATAACAATTATTTTTTATAACAGAAACTGAGAGTAACAAAAGCCTAGTAATAAAGACATCCTTAAATATACTGTAGAACTTCAACAGGATATATTATTACAAAGAAAGTTATTAGGAATGATAAATGAATGCTATGAAAAAACCCAGAAAAGTGATTATGAAAAATTCAAAGTGGAAAAAGCTTGAAATAAAAATTGTCTATACCATATGGTAATCATAACTTTACAAAACATAAAAGATCGAGATTTGAAAGAAACGATGAGAAAAGGTATCATTTGTCTAGGTGGTAAATTGTGAGTGGATCTTTTTTCTTAGTTGAAGTGTAGTTGAAATAAAATATTGTATTAGTTCCAGGTGTACAGCACAGTGACTCCACATTTATAGATGTGAGTGAATCCCGTCTTAATTTCACATAAATGTGTTATAAAAATTATGAGAATGTGCTTTAATTCAGAGAGAAGTATTTTCTCTAATATACTATTATGTCTTAGAATAAAAGAAAATATAAAACTGTTACACTCTGTTGAAAATAATCTCAAAGTCTAAAACAGTATTTGAGGAAGGCTGACAAGGGCCAAAAGAGCGGTTTTCAAAAAAACAGTTTCGGAGGAAGCCCAAGATGCAGAGCTGTTTTAGAGGCGTGTGCAACTAGAGGAGTGGTGGACACGCTTCCCTCAGGACTAGAGTGTCGGGTCTGTTTTCACAAGGCTGCAGCTCTGTGCCTTCCTCTGGGGCATCTCACTTCTACATAACATTGAACAGGAAATTGCTGCATCCTCTTGGCTTTTCACAAGATGGCCTAAGATGGTCAGCCAGCCTGCACCATATCCTATTCCTACTCCATTATCTCCAACTTCTTTTCTCCTTTATACTATGTCACACTGTTTCCAGAGTAGCTTCTGGAGCCTCTCCTTTTCAGGTATGGATTCAACAGCCCTTGCCCAGGATTTCACTTACTATGCTGCTTTACACGTGCAGCTCCTTCCGTCCAAAATCCATTTAGTGCATCACAGCCAGCACTTGGTAATAATGTATTAGAGAAGACAGAATACATGGCACCTCATAAAAATACTATGGCATTTCTGTTTCAATTATGTGTACATGTGAGTGGCTATACTTGGATTGTGCTGGGTATAACATAAACTAGACTTCTTAAATGATGGGTCAGAGTTAGAGAAAACAGACGCACATCTTAGCTCTTCCCCCATATTCAAGGTGCAGCTTTAATGTCACTTCTCTTAGTGTTACCTGAGGGTCTCCCCTGACTCCTCACCTCTGTAAGCCCCATATCCCACAAATGTACTTCTCTGCAACACTCTAGACATATTTATATTTGATTCACGATTATTATTTAATGTCTGCTCATCCCCCCTCCAACAATGAAATGTAAGGTCTATGAGGGCAGGGGCTATATTTCACTGCTAAGCTGGATGTGTAACAGATGCCAAAAAAGTATTTGTTGATTATCATATCGCCAAGACACATGTCATCTCTTCTCCCTTGCTCACCCACCATCTTCTACTCACTAGGACAAGCAACATTTGCATGTGTCAAATCTTTCCAAAGTCCTCTGAGTTAAACATATACATGTAATCTCTCTTACTTCCTTTTCCCAATTTATTCCCCAAGGTCTACCCCAGCCAAATTAAACTTGCCTTTTCTTTTGTTCTATTTTTAATTTTATTAGTAGTCTAATTTACAATAATCTCTTTCTCTCAAGATCCATAAAAGTGTATCTCCACTGTGACTTTTTAACTTAAAACTTATCTGATTATAAAAAAAAACCCACTAAACTTATCTGATTATCACATTGTCCTCTGAATCTGCTCCCTGCCACAGTAACAAAATCACATAATACATAATAGACAAGGTGGGGGGGGAATATTCATATATATATGTATCTTACACATTATAAACACATGTTCTATCACTCTATTATTATACCTGAGATTATAAATGCCTTGCTAAAATGAAATCTATCAATTACCAAGAACATAAAGACTATCTTACCGGGTCAGACTCAAGAATTTCCTTTTTCCTTAATATCCTATTTGAGGAGGGGCGCCTGGGTGGCTCAGTGGGTTAAGCCTCTGCCTTCGGCTCAGGTCATGATCTCAGGGTCCTGGGATCGAGCCCCGCATCATGGTCTCTGCTCAGCAGGGAGCCTGCTTCCCCCTCTCCCTCTGCCTGCCTCTCTGCCTACTTGTGATCTCTCTCTATGTCAAATAAATAAATAAAATCTTTTAAAAAAATTCTATTTGAGAATGATTAACAATGGTTTGCATCAGGATATGTCTATCTTCTCTATCAATTTCAAAAGACTAAAAGCAGGCACTGTTCAATACTAGCCACATGTGGTTGTTTAAATTAATCAAAATTAAACAAACTTTAAAATTCAGTTCCTCAGTCCATTTCACATGCCAAAAACCACATGGGGCTAGTAGCTACACTGGAGGGTGGACATATTTTCCACCACTGTAGAAAGTTCTAGTGGACAGTACTGGGCTACAGATTTATTCTCAAACATGCCTGGTTTCTTTTCTTAACTTTCAGTAATCTATCACCTTGAATTTAAAACATTTTAATACTACATATTCTTTCTTTTCAGCCTGAACTACTTACCTCTACAAGGGAAAAGTCAAAAGACATCTCCTTGTACTTTATACTCTATGTCTGTACTTCCTTTTATTTGCCCTACACACTTCCCTTCTGCCAGCTGCAGCTACTAGTGGTTAGCCTAAGTTTAATTTCAAAGATTTGTTAAATAAATCTCAAGTGTATTCCAACCATACGTTTTATAATTTTAGTATTTCAATCACATCTGCCCTAATGTTCATCTTTTTAGACTAAACCTTAGCTTACTGTTAAATGTGCCTGTATGGGAAAGGCTCCTTCTCATGTCAGTACAATTCAGACTTTATCCAACTCTTACGCCTCTTATGCCTTATGATGCTTTATGCATTGCAGACAGTCAACACATTTTTTAAAATGAGTATGTAACAAGTCAACCTGATATTCATCTTTCCTTGATGAATACTTGGAAAAGAAATGTCTAAGACAATGTGGGAAAAGAGAATCCCTAAAATACCAACAGAAATTAGGAAACAAAGAAACCATTTACCAGAAAGAATCACAAAAGCATCACTTTTGCAATGTGTAGAGTGATAGATTTATAATGAGAATATCAATGAACAAATTAAAATGACGTACTGTAAATAGTATGTTTCATTGATTTTTACTTATCTCAACCTAAAACTTGGAAGAACCTAAATTAAATGGTCAAGTCAATGGATTTCTTTTAATCCTATAAAAACTAACTCTTGCATACAAATACCAGCCCAATAAATATTTGTTGCTAGACTGACAATGTACTAAGCAGAAAGAAGCAAACTAATCATGTAAGAGAACAACAAGATTTTGTTAATCTACATATTTACCATCCCCAAAGAAGTTAAATATTATGAGAAAGGTCAACACCAAGAATTTAGTGTAGCTATATGAAAAAAATTTCTGAGTATGAAGAATTTAAAACATTATAATTGTATACAAAATACGAATCTTACTTGAAGGTTTCAGAGTAAGTGTTAACCTTAACCTAAGAGTAACGAGGGAAAAGAATTAGGCTAGAGATTTTTTTCAACCCTAACCTTTGCCATACATTAGAGAATACACCAAAAAAGAAAAGTATATGTAAGATGGTAAAAAGGGATTACAATAAACTAAATGATGTCTTCACAAACCACCGGATTCAGGAAGCCTGTCTTCTACAGACTGTGATTTTTTATAACATATCACACAGTACTCTACACAGAGTAGATGGTCTATCCATGTCGACTAACTGGTTCTTGTAAAGGATACTCCTGCTTGGGCTTTACTTTATCTTTCAAAACTAAATTAGATGGTTTATCCTGTTCTTTTTCATACTCCTTGAAATCACTCTTGGTGTATTTCCCACCTATTTATTAAAAAAAAAAGAAGACTTAGTAAGAAAACTCAACAAATTTACTGAAGAACAAAAATTAATTTATAAGAGGTATAATATACCAGCTATTTTATAAGTGGCATATATACTGGCAGACAGAAAAAGGCTGAGAAGAGAACAAAAGAATAGTAATTCATTCTCCATTACAATTTTAAATGAAATCAAATACTCATTTTGCTAAGTAGCTATATGCTGCCACCTAATGATGTATGTGAGTATTACAACATCAAACTTTCAAATCCTCAATTACAGTGAATACATTCACTGGGAAATAATGCAGTATTTAAGTAGAGACATTAAGTCCATGAGAAATTTAGGTCCAAAGGAAACTGAGGGCTTGACACTGCAGTCTGAGATCTGAGAGGTGTAGAAGTTTGAAAGACGTGAGGCTTTAAACATCTCTGTCATAAGAGACATTGACCAAAATCTCAACAGAGCACCAAGCTGATAGCGGGACATCAGGAGTGTACATAGAAGTTCACTACAGGGTGTGAAAGCAGAGGGTTGGCAACAACACCAAAGACAAACTGACTCTGCTTTGAAATTCTTGGTTAAGTCACCTATATTCCCTCCCAAGTGCCAAAAATGAAATCAATAACCCCTTCAGAAAAATAGGACCTACTATTACATCCTGACTGGCCTTCAGTGGCAGGGCCAGGAAAAAGCATTCTGTGCAGCCCCTCTACTCCCAAGTTGAAAACTGTATGTATAAAATATATATACTTCCTTTTTTAAAAGAAAAAGCTATAAATAAACATAAAACCTACGTGGGAATAAAAACATGAAATAAGAGGAAATTCTAACATAAAGTAAATATATATGTATGTATGTTCAAAGAATGTATGTGGAAAATAATACAAGAACAGATAAGAGCAGTTACCTCTGGGAAGGGATATTGGATAGATGAGGGGCAGGAGTGGAAGGGAGAGTTTTTTACACCACCTTTTCAATTTTGGACCACATGACAACTAAAACAAACTTCAAAAAAACTTAAGAGTTTTGCATCTAGAAGAACCAAGGCACTACAACCATCAAAATCATTATTTTGCAAATATGCCACGTTTGCAATGGGTAATTATGAGTAAGTTATAACACAAAGATAGTGAATATATTCACCATCAGTGTAAGTACACATATGCACACTCAAACACACTCCCCTGTATCTTAGACTCTTGCTATCTGCTATGTGAAACCATAAATGGCAGAAGTTTCGTAAATGAACATTTCTCCTAATGAACAGCACTAAGGCAAAGGAGGTACAGCACACACACACACATACACACACAGTGAACAGAAACAAAGAAAGCTGAACGACATACCTTTTCCTTTCCACTTAACCTTTGCAACAGATTGGCTAAAATCCACATGTATTCTTCTGTCGTCTATAAGTACATTGTCCATTTTGAAGAACGCTTTCTCACAATCTTCTTCCTGATAGTAATTAAAAAACTCAGGCATAAATCTTTATGGAAAAGATTTCTGCAGCTAGAACAAATACTGCAAATACAGCAAGTCTGTTGTTACTAACACTAATATCTGAGTGCCTATCACACCCCAGATGCTGCTGCATCTGCATCTATGAGCTCAGTTAACTCTGATAAGCAAGCATATGAAGTACTACCTACTATTACCTCCATTTTCTCAAAGAGGACACATACGTTTAGAAAGGTACAGAAGTTTCCAAAGGTCAGCTGGCCAAGGCTAGAGCCAGGATTTGAGCCGAGGCAGTGTGACCGTAGCGGACATACACACGCTTACAAACTGTGCTGTACACGTCCATCCACACACCCTTTCATTCAAAACCCGAAAATATTCTGAAAGTTGAAAGCTGTTTTTATAAATTCGGTGTTAAAATCCATTTGACAACAAAAGCTGACCTAACAGAAGGCCATGGCCTTGATTTATTCCACTTAATGTGAATATGCACTTGTTTCAGTGCAGAAACATTTTGTTAATGATTATGGAGTACTGACCCAGAAGAGTATTACAGAATCCACAAATACGTGTGTGTAGACCCATACATATACACACTATTACCTTTCTAAGTTCTGAAAAAGCCTGAAATCAGAAACACAGCTACTCCCAAGGGTGTGGATAATGGACTGTGGGCCAGAGATACCAAGGTCTGTGTTACATAAAGATTCTTCCTGTCAGCAACTTCACAAACCCCATATCTCTATTTCTGACATCCGAAGACCAGAAGTGACACATTTCAACCCAGCAATGATCAATTATCTCCTATATTCCTGGAAACATATTCTTTGGTGTGCTCACAACTTACTAGAGACAATTCAGAGAAGATAAAAAAAAAAAGGAGTTAGTTATAATTTATTCATTTACCATGTATGTCAAGAATTAAATGGATTATAAACTCCATAAAGATACAAACATTTATTCATCTTCGTACTACATCATTTAGAACATCATCTGGCACACGACAGGCAATCAGCATATTTTTTTTAAGTAAGCTCCACACCCAACATGGGGCTCAAACTCATGAGCCAAGAGTCTCATGCTCTACTGATTGAGCCAGCCAGACACCACATCAATCAATGTATGTTTGATAAATCTATAATGATTATACTTGGGCAGGCATAATTGCATCACTATGCCATTTCCTTAAAGAGAAGTTCTCAGATACTTTACACTTATGTAGGTACCTGATTTATGACAAAGATGGCCCTGCCAAGCTGTGTGGATAGGACAACCTTTTTAATAAACTATGATAAGTCCCCTTGCTATCCAATGTAAGAAAAATGAAATTAAATATGATACACATAACACTCAAAAATCAAATTACAGATCTAAATGGGAAAGGTAATTTCACAGCAAACCTTCTAAAGGTAGCACTGGAGAATACTTTCACAACTGTGGGGGTAGGCAAAGTTTTTTAAAACCAGCCGTAAGAAAAATATTGACAAACTGAACTAAAAATCAGAAATTTCTGCTTATTCAAAGCTGCCACTAAAAATAGGGGAAAGGCAAATCTATAGAGAAGATACTTGCAACATACATAACCAAAAAATAAGCTTATATCCAGAAAATGTAAAGAATCCTTACAAATCAAGAATAAGACAGCCAAACGCCCAATCAAAAAGTGGGAAAGTCCTGAACAGTTACTTCATTAAAAAAAAAAAAAAAAAGGACATCCAAATGCAATAAACATATGAAAGGGGGAGCAACCAAGGAAATGCAAAATAAAGCCATCATAACATACCACTACACAATCACTAGAATGATAAAAATTTAAGACTGATCATACCAAGAACTGGTAAAGATACAGAATGACAGGGACTCTCACACATTGCTAGTGGAAGTGAAAATTAGTATAACCACTTTGGGAGGAAAAAATGTCTAACTACTCTGGAAAACTGACTGAAATAATCTACTATACCCACAACTATCCTATGACCTAGCAATTCACTCATAGGTACATACCCAACAGAAAAGCACATATACGTACACCAAAACATATGAAAGAAATGGTTTACAGTAGAACCATTCATAATGGCTCAAAACTACAAAGGACCCAAGTGTCCATAACAGCTGAATGGAAATCTAAATTGTTTTATATACACATAATAAAATACTATATGGCAACAAAAATCCATATACACACAATGAAATACCATGTCAATGGAAATTAATGAAAAAAGTTAACAAAAGCTACATGTAATAACGTATAAATCTTACAAATGCAGCACTTAAGCAAAAGATGCTGGACACAAAAAATACATACTATGTTTACATGCATATCAAATTTAAAATTAGACAAAACAGGGCGCCTGGGTGGCTCAGTGGGTTAAGGCCTCTGCTTTCGGCTCAGGTCATGATCTCAGGGTCCTGGGATCGAGGCCCACATCGGGCTCTCTGCTCAGCAGGGAGCCTGCTTCCTCCACTCCCTGTCTCTCTGCCTGCCTCTCTGCCTACTTGTGATCTCTCTCTCTGTGTCAAATAAATAAAATAAAATAAAAAAATCTTTAAATAAAATAAAATAAAATAAAATTAGACAAAACAGGTCTATGATGTTAGAAGTAGCAGTGATAGGGAGGGCCTCTGGAATTCTGCTAAGTTTTTTTCTGCTAATCACAGTGCCTAATATATAGAAGGTATTCGATAAATGCTCTGGAATAACTATCACTTGGAAGGAGCTACTATTGGACACACATCAGTCCAAAGCTGTACAAAGAAATGACACAGCCTCACATACTGGCTAAAAGCAATAGGAACAGAGTCAGACTTTTTAAATTCAAATCCCAGCTATGACATTCACTAATTTTAATCAAGGTACACGACCACTGGCTCAGTTTACTTATTTGGAAAAGGAGGAAAGTACCTATCTCATAGAGTTGTAAAGGCTAAATGCAGGTCAAGTAGTATAATGCCTGACTTAAAGAAAGTTATTTGAGTGACATAAGCTATCATCATCACTGTTATTATAGATCCAGAAGATACTATCTTAAACAATATTTAAGTTGAATTTATAAGGAGGATAATGCCCAGAAATAAGAGTTCTAAACAAACTGACAAATACCATACAATAGGTCGTCAGTGACAGAACTTGTGTTAAAATCTAGAACTTTACACTCAGTCCAGTTCTCTATTACTCAGTTATAGGTCTACATAAACAATGCTGAAAAATCATTTAAACAATGTGAAGGACTTCACCTAAAACTTTAAAGTTTTAAAGATATATAAACTCAGACTGCACTTGACCCTAAAAGTATACATATTAACACCAACAGATGTTGAATTTACCCTCTATTTGAATATAATAAAATTATTTTTCTTGGGTACCTCGAGAAAGGGTAATTTAATTTTCTAATTTCAGAGACTAGAGAGTTCTATAATTTCTCACATTTTTACACTACATAAGAACAAAATAAATATAAACTTAAAATATGTATATTATGACCTACCTTTTCAAATTCAATAAAAGCATAACAGAGGGATTCTCCTGTCTTCCAATCCCGAATAACTTCACAACTAAAAAAGTATGGAAAAAGTTACTTTAAAGAAAAAGCATACACTTTTACTCTTCGAAAGCAAAGGACAAAATAAGCCAGTTGTTTTTTTTTTTTTTAAGATTTTATTTACTTATTTGTCAGAGAGAGAGCACAAGCAGGCAGAATGGCAGAAAGAGGCAGAGGGAGAAGCAGGCTCCCTACCAAGCAAGGAGCCCGATGCGGGACTCAATCCCAGGACCCTGGGATCATGACCTGAGCAAAAGGCAGCTGCTTAACCAACTGAGTCACCCAGGCGTGGCAATAAGCCAGTTTTTTTAAAAGTCAAAGTTACGGAGTACCTGGGTGGCTCAGTCAGTTAAGCATCTGTCTTTGGCTCAGGTCACGATCCTGGGGTCCTGGGATTGCACCCCAAGTAGGGCTCCCTGCTCAGCTCCCTTCTCCCTCTGCCTCCTTCTCTCCTTCTCTCTCACATAAATAAATAATCGTTTTTACAAAACCTCTTATGGGGGCACCTGGGTGGCTCAGTCAGTTAAGCATCTGCCTTCAGCTCAGGTCATGACCTCAGGGTCCTGGGACAGAGTCTCATATCCGGCTCCTTGCTCAGTGGGGAGTCTGCTTCTCCCTCTGCCTGCTGCCTCCCCACTCATTCTCTCTCTCTCTCTCTCTCTCTGACAAATAAATAAATAAAATCTTTAAAAAAAAACAAAACAAAACCCAAAAAACTCCTATTAAAAAAAGTCAAAGTTGGGGTGCCTGGGTGGCTCAGTCGATTAAGCATCTGCCTTCGGGTCAGGTCACGATCCTGGGGTCCTGAGATCAAGTCCCTCATCGGGCTCCCTGCTCAGCGGGGAGCCTGCTTCTCCTTCTCCCACTCTCCCTACATGTGTTTCCTCTCTCTCAGTCTCTCTCTAAAATAAATAAATAAAATCTTAAAAACAAAAAAGTCAAAGTTAAACTCATGGAACTATATTCCTCCAAATTTTTTCAAAAACAATTAAAAAAAATAGTTCACCAGTGTAGTAACAAAACTATCTTCATTCTCCTCTAAATGCCCAGTCTTGGCCTACAGTCCTAAATTTCTAATGCATTGAAGAAGGTATAAGATAAAACTATTTACTTTCCTGTGCCCAAAGTAAACTACTGGTAACAATTCTTTAAGTCAGAATTCACTTCTGGTCCAAATGTAGATGAATTACAGAATACCTAATGTTACTATAAAATAATGTATGTACATTCATACATATATACATTTTTAATAAGTTTATGCTTTGGTGGTTTTTAATTTTAATATAAACCAAGCTTAAATTTAACCCCATTAAGTATAGCTGTTATACTCCCGTCAAGTAAAAGGGCCAGTAAGATGGGAGTTGAAACCACGCGGCTTGTCCATTTCTTCACATATCATAAGTCTCTTTTTATTTTTAAGATTTTATTTATTTATTTGACAGAGAGATAGAAAGTACAGCAGGGGGAGCAGCAGGGAGAAGGAGAAGCAGGTTCCTGCTGAGCAAAGAGCTCAATATGGGGCTGGATCCCAGGACCCTAGGATCGTGACCTGAGTCGAAGTCAGACACTTAACCGACTGAGCCACCCAGGAACCCCAGAAGTCTCATTTTAAAAACATGAAATGAGGGGAACTGTTCCATTCACTTCTTGTTTTAAAGCAAAAGTGTGTGTGTTGGAAGTGGGACAATCATTCAATTATGTGTGTGTATATATGTATTCATGCATATATATTTGTATGCACATATACACATATATACAAATACATATTTTTTCTTTCCCACTGTATGAAAGATTCATCTGTAAAATTCACCACTACAAAATTCTAGAGTTCACAGATTCATCAAAAAATGTCACTAGAAAACCATCAATACATTAGCTTTTCTAAAATATTCACTAATTCTAGAGGTTACCTTCTTATTGGCCCAAATCTTGAGAATATTATCTCCAGATCTTCATCAGTGGTCACCGGATTCAATTTACACACAAACAGTACATTTTCTGGAGGTTTAATATCTGCATCAGGTAGGTCTCCCACCTAAATTTTAAGTAAACAAAAATTTAAATCAATTCCTTTGTTGTTTCTATTCTAAATACCCTATCTAGCCCAAAATGCTGATTTCTCTAAACAACTAAATTTACATTAGAAATCTACTACAGGGGCGCCTGGGTGGCTCAGTGGGTTAAAGCCGCTGCCTTCGGCTCAGGTCATGATCCCAGGGTCCTGGGATCGAGGCCCACATCGGGCTCTCTGCTCAGCGGGGAGCCTGCTTCCTCCTCTCTCCTTGCCTGCCTCTCTGCCTACTTGTGATCTCTCTCTCTGTGTCAAATGAATAAATAAAATCTTTAAAAAAAAAAAAAAGAAATCTACTACAGGCAGAGCGCCTGGGCGGCTCAGTGGTTTAGCTGTCTGCCTTCTGCTCAGGTCATGATCCCAGGGTCCTGAAATCGAGCCCTGCATGGGGCTCCCTGCTCAGTGGGAAGTCTGCTTCTCCCTTTCACTCCCCCCTTGTTTGTGTTCCCTCTCCCGCTGTCTCTGTCAAATACATAAATAAATCTTAAAAAAAAATAAATCTACTATAGGCTTAGGAAAAGAAATCTAGGCTTAGGAAAAGAAATCTAAGCAAGATTTCAAACTTTGAAATTACAATGTTCCTGGTACTAATATTAACAGCTATTTGTCTACCTCTGACTTTATATGAACAACATGCTTGGGACTTCATATATATTACTAACCAATTCTTAAAACAACCATGTGGTTTCCATTTTAAAAATGAATAAAGTAAAATTCAAAAACATTAAATAACTAACTTAAGGCCACACAGCAGTAAACAACAGAGTTGGGATTTGAACCCAGATCTATCTGGCTTAGAAGTCCCAATTTTATCTCCTATTTTTCCTTTTTTCAAGTATTTGATATATTATAAAAAGAATTTATATAAAGTATATCTAAATTATGAAGCATGAAAATAAAAAAAACCCATGATGCCAACAACTAACTTAAGAACTAAAATGTCGGGCGCCTGGGTGGCTCAGTGGGTTAAAGCCTCTGCTTTCGGCTCAGGTCATGATCTCAGCGTCCTGGGATCGAGGCCCGCGTCCGGCTCTCTGCTCAGCAGGGAGCCTGCTTCCTCCTCTCTCTCTGCCTGCTTCTCAGCCTACTTGTAATCTCTCTCTCTGTGTCAAACAAATAAATAAAAATCTTTAAAAAAAAAAAAAAAAAAAAAGAACTAAAATGTCCCCTGATCCCATGATTTTGCCCCTTTCTCCCCAGAATACCAAATGTCCTGCTTTTTGGTTTTCCTTTTAGGCCATTCCCCTGTATCTTCAGTTTTCCCATATAAGCATGTGTCCCCAGCAATATAATTTTAGTTTTTCTTGTTTTTAAACTCTTGAAACTATTATTATCCTAACTCTAGCCTTCTGCATTAGTAATGTCCCATTCTTTCCACACAGTTGTTCAATATGAAAAAGCAACAATTCCTGGACAGTGCTTCTAGCTTTTTACTCTTATCCTATCATCTTCTACTTTGGCCAAATTGAAGTCAACTTCAGAGACAATTACTGCACTGAGCAGGGAATCCCACTTCCTATTGAAGGACCAGTGAGGGTGACTAAAGGAGAAAACCATGATGATGGAATTGGTTTCACTGTGGGAAAACTGTATTTCCCATGGACCTTTAGATAGGAAAACAATATTCCTTTACACATATATTCAAAAACTCTCAGATAATTTCTGATAACATTATCATGCAAAGTGTCTCCACTTGGATAAACGCACTTAAAAAAATATTTTTTTAATCAGAAACAGTAATAAGGGGCGCCTGGGTGGCTCAGTGGGTTAATGCCTCTGCTTTCGGCTCAGGTCATGATCTCAGGGTCCTGGGATCGAGGCCCATATCGGGCTCTCTGCTCGGCAGGGAGCCTGCTTCCTCCTCTCTCTCTGCCTCTCTGCCTACTTGTGATCTCTCTCTCTCTGTGTCAAATAAAGAAATAAAATCTTTAAAAAAAAAAAAAAAGAAAGAAACAGTAATAAGCAACAGAGCCAGTAACATCTGCTCAGTATTTCTGAAGCCTATCAAAAGACAATAATCTGGGGTACCTGGCTAACTCAGTAGAGCATACAACCCTTGATCTCAGGATCATGAGTTCAAGTCCCATGTTGGGCATAAAGCTTACTTTAAAAAAAAATTTTTTTTTAAAAGACAATAATCTATGTCCAACAGGCAATATCAAAGTCAGCAAGGAGCCTGCTTCTTCCTCTCCCTCTGCCTTTCTCCCCTACTCATGTCCTCTCTCTCTCTCTTCTTCAATGGACAAATAAAATCTTTAAAAAAAAAAAAAGAGCAGTGTTTGTCAGATGTTTGGGGCAGAGAGGGATGAATATGATGGGATTTTTAGGGCAGTGAAACTACTCTCTATGATACTGTAATGGTAGATATATATCATTATACATTTCTCAAACCCACAGAATGTACAACACAAAGAGTAAAACCTAATGTAAATTATGGACTTTACTTAATATATCAATATTGGCTCACCAATTGTTACCACATTAATGCAAGATGTTAATAAGAAACACTGTTGGGGAGGGATAGAGGAGTACACAGGAATTCTCCGTACTTTCTGTTCAACTTCTTTTATAAACCTAAAACAGGGGGCACCTGGGTGGCTCAGCTGGTTAAGCGCCTGCTTTCGGCTCAAGTCATGATCCCGGAGTCCCATGATGGAGCCCCATATCTGGCTCCCTGGCTTTTCCCTCTCCCTCTGCCCCTCCCCCTGCTCATGCTCTCTCTCTCTCAAATAAATAAATAAAATCTTTTAAATACATAAATAAATGAACCTAAAACAGCTCTAAAAAATAAAGCCTATTTATTAAAACCAAAATAAAAAAAAGAATCCATGAGTCCATAATAAAAATGAACATATAATAAAAAGATAAGAAAGGAGGGCCGTTCCTTACTGTAGAAGGGAGGTTGACAAAATGGAAGGTGTTAGAAAATCACCATTTTGCACCCATCACAGTCAAGATTGGTTCAGGTAAAAATCATGAACAGCTAAGAAATCCACAGGGACAGTTTGATAAGGAACAAGCTACGTGTAAGATCTCAAATGCTACAGACGGCTACTAGTTGCAAGGGCAAAACAGAAAGTATGCAATGGAGACACTGGACAGTGGATTACCTTGATCAAGTAATCAAAATGAACACTTTCCAGCGAAGGGCAGATAGATATTATATACCTGCAAATGTAACATCTGATAAGGTCATTTATGTAGTATTCTGGCTGTGTGTATAATCTGGATATAATCTCAAGGCAATAGTAGATAAACCAAAACTGAAAAATATTCTGTAAAACAGATGACCTATACTCCTTAAAAATGTTAACAGCATGAAAAATAATGACAGGCTAAGGAATTCTTCCAGAGTTTAGAAGAAACATGATAGCTCAATGCAACAGATGACTGATTATGAGCTGGATTCTAGGCAGAATGGGATTACTGAAATAACTCACAAAATTGAAATATGGGCTGTAATTTCTATCAATTTTAAATATCCTGATTTTGATAACTATACTATGAATATGTATGATAATATTATTTCTCTTCAGAAATACACACTGATGTAAGAGGTAAAAAGGAATGATATTTAGGACTTGTTTCAACTGGTCCAGAAAAAATAATATGTGTATGTGCATGTATAATCAGAGAGAGAGAGAAGAGGGGAGAGAGAGAACAAATAATCAAGCAGAATTGGCACAAAATGTTAAAAACTGGTAAATTTTGGGATGCCTGGGTGGCTTAGTCAGCATCTGACTCGATTTCAGCTCAGGTGGAGATTGAGCTCCAAGTCAGCTCTGCACTGGGCATGGAACCTGCTTAAGATTCTCTCTCTCGGGCGCCTGAGTGGCTCAGTGGGTTAAAGCCTCTGCCTTCGGCTCGGGTCATGATCTCAGCGTCCTGGGATTGAGGCCTGCATTGGGCTCCCTGCTCAGCGGGGAGCCTGCTTCCTCCTTTCTTTCTGCCTGCTTCTCAGCCTACTTGTGATGTCTCTCTGTCAAAATAAAAAAAAAAAAAAAAAAAAAAAAAAAAAAAAAAAAAAAAAGATTCTCTCTCTCTCTCTCTGCCCCTCCCTGCCCTCTCTCCCTCTCTTAAAAAACAAACAAACAAAAAAAAAACGAAAAGAAAGAACATTGGTGAATCAGAGTAAAAGGTATAAAGAAGTTCTCTATATTATATTTTGTAATTTTCTCATAAATTTGAAATTATCTGAAAATAAAAAGTTTTGTTATGTCAATCCAACATCTTTCTGGCATAAACTGCCCTCACTTTTGCTGTTAAAAATTCTGATGATAGGGACGACTAGGTGGCTCAGTAGGTTGGGCATCTGTCTTCAGCTGGGGTCATGGTCCCAGGGTCCTGGATCCAGCCCAGCATTGGGCTCCTAGCTCAGCAGGGAGCCTGCTTCTCCCTCTGTCTGCTGCTCCTCATACCTGTACTCTCTCTCCCTCTCTCTCTCTTTCTGGCAAATGGCAAATAAATAAATCTTAAAAACAAAAAACAAAAAACCAACAAAAAAACTCTGATGATAAGCTAATATTCTTTCCCTTATAAGTCACTTTTGTTGCCCAATTACTCAAAAGATTTTTCTTTTGGGGTGCCTGGGTGGAATAGTCAGTTAAGCATCCGACTCTTGGTTTCAGCTCAGGTTATGATCTCAGGGTTGTGAGACTGAGCCCTGCATTGGACTCCCCACTCAGGGTGCCATCTGCTTAACACTCTCTCCCTCTCTCTCTTTGCCCCTCCCCACCATACTCTCACTCTCTAAAATAAATAAATCTTAAAAAAAAAAATTTTTTTTTTCTTCTAAGTTCAATAACTTTCCTGGAATTTGTCATGCTGTTGGTTGTTCTGGGCCAATAGTCTCAGCTATACAGTGTGGATTTTCAATTTTTTTTTTTTAATTCAGTAAAGTTTTCCTGAATTATAGTCTTTAATATTTGTTCCTTCAGACTGGTGATATGAATATGAATTTGAAACAGATGAGGAACTTGAAAGCTCTACTATATAAAACAATGATAATAATAAAAAGAATTATCCATTCAAATATTTATTAATGATCTACTATGTGATAGATATGCCTATTCCACGAAAAATTAACGAATGGAAAAAATGTCTAGTAGGTCATTTAATCAGTACTGAAGAACTGTTTCCCAAATGACTTTATACTATTAGTAATACAAAGGAGTATGTTTTAGAGTACTTAATTCCTACCAGGTTCCTTGTATCCTATAACTACTTAACCTCAACACCTGAGTTATTCACAGAATTATTATTATTTTTTAAAGATTTTATTTATTTATTTGACACAGAGAGAGAGATTACAAGTAGGCAGAGAGGCAGGCAGAGAGACAGCGAGAGGAGGAAGCAGGCTCCCTGCCGAGCAGAGAGCCCGATGCGGGCCTCAATCCCAGGACGCTGAGATCATGACCTGAGCCGAAAGCAGAGGCTTCAACCCACTGAGCCACCCAGGCGCCCCAGAATTATTTTGAATATACATAAAATTCGGTCTAATAAGCACTCTTCAAAAATGAGATGAATTTAAACAACTGAAGCTCAGTGAATACTTGTAAATTGTATATTAACTACTCATTTTTTAAAAAGGCACTTGGCTAAATAAATAAATAAATAGGCACTTGGCACTATATTGATTTTAGAAGCAAATTTGTTTACTTTCATGTATTATGTCATATAAAATTTAATCCAGAAAAAAACTCTTAGCTAAATTTTTAATGCTCTATCAAAGACCATCCTGCTCAAGAATGTTTGGAACAACCAAGAAATCAAAGAAGAACTTAAACAATTCATGGAAACCAACGAGAATGAAGACACATCAGTCCAAAACCTGTGGGATATGGCAAAGGCAGTCCTAAGGGGGAAATATATAGCCATCCAAGCCTCACTCAAAAAAACTGAAAGATCCTGAATACACCAACTCTCTTTACATCTTAAGGACCTAGAAAATCAAAAACAAATTAAGCCAACCCCACACACAAGAAGGGAAATAATTAAGATTAGAGCAAAAATCAATGAGTTAGAAATTAGAGATACAGTAGAACACATCAACAAAAGTAGAAGCTGGTTCTTTGAAAGAATTAACAAGATTGCTAAACCACTGGCCAAACTAATCCAAAAGAAAAGAGAGGACTCAAATTAATAAAATTATGAACGAAAGGGGAAAGATCACGACTAACACCAAGGAAATAGAAACAATCATCAGAAACTATTATCAACAGTTATATGCCAATAAGTTAAGCAAACTAGAAGAAATGGATACATTCCTGGAAACCTATAAACTTCCAAGACTAAAACAGAAGAAATTGACAGCCTGAACAGACCAGTATCTAGCAACGAGATTGAAGTGGTTGATCAAAAACCTCCCCAAAAAACAAGAGTCCAGGACCTGACGGATTCCCTGGGGAATTCTACCAAACATTCAAAGAAGAAATAATACCTATTCTCCTGAAGCTGTTTCAAAAAATAGAAACAGAAGGAAAAGTTCCAGACTCTATGAAGCCAGCATTACCTTGATCCCCAAACCAGGCAAAGACCCTATCAAAAAGGAGAATTTCAGACCAATATCCCTGATGAATATGGATGCCAAGATTCTCAACAAGATCCTAGTCAATAGGATCCAGCAGTACATTAAAAAGATTATCCACCATGACCAGGTGGGATTTATCCCTGGATGCAAGGGTGGTTCAACATTCGCAAATCAATCAATGTGACAGAACAAATCAATAAGAGAAGAGAGAAGAACCACATGGTCCTCTCAATTGATGCAGAAAAAGCATTTGACAAAATACAGCATCCGTTCCTGATTAAAACTCTTCAAACTATAGGGATACAGGAAACATTTCTCAACTTCATAAAATCTATCTATGAAAAACCCACAGCGAATATCATTCTCAATGGGGAAAAACTGACAGCCTTCCCATTAAGATCAGGAACACAACAAGGATGCCCACTCTCACCACTGTTGTTCAACATAGTAACAGAAGTCCTAGCAACAGCAATCAGACAACAAAAAGAAATAAAAGGTATTCAGATTGGCAAAGAAATCAAACTCTCTCTCTTCACAGATGACATGATACTTTATATGAAAAACCCAAAAGACTCCACCCCCAAACTACTAGAATTCATACAGCAATTCAGTAATGTGGCAGGATACAAAATCAATCCACAGAAATCAGTTGATTTCTTATACACTAGCAATGAAAATATAGAAGGGGAAATTAGAGAATCGATTCCATTTACTATAGCACCAAGAGCCAGAAGATACCTTGGAATAAACGTAACCAAAGAGGTAAAGGATCTGTACTCGAGGAACTACAGAACAGTCATGAAAGAAATTGAAGAAGATACAAAAAGATGGAAAAGCATTCCATGCTCATGGATCAGAAGAACAAACATTGTTAAAATGTCTATCCTGCTCAGAGCAATCTATACTTTCAATGCCATCCTGATCAAAATTCCACGAGCATTTTTGAAAGTGCTGGAACGAATAATCCTAAAATTTGTATGGAACCAGAAAAGACCCCGAATTGCTAAGGAAATGTTGAAAAAGAAAAACAAAGCTGGGGGCATCACGTTGCCTGATTTCAAACTTTACTACAAAGCTGTGATCACCAAGACAGCATGGTACTGGCACAAAAACAGACACATAGACCAATGGAAAAGAGTGGAGAGTCCAGACATGGACCCTCAACTCTGTGGTCAAATAATCTTCGACAAAGCAGGAAAAAATATCCAGTGGAAAAAAGACAGTCTCTTCAATAAATGGTCCTAGGAAAATTGGACAGCTATGTATAGAAGAATGAAACTCAACCATTCTCTCACACCATACACATAGATAAACTCGAAATGGATGAAAGACCGCAACATGAAGCAGGAATCTATCAAAATCCTAGAGGACGGGCGCCTGGGTGGCTCAGTGGGTTAAAGCCTCTGCTTTCGGCTCAGGTCATGATCTCAGCGTCCTGGGATTGAGGCCCGCATCGGGCTCT
>LNAC01001106.1:91010-162192 GCA_002007465.1 Ailurus styani
GAACATAGGCAGTAACCTCTCTGACATCAGCCACAGCAACTTCTTTCAAGACACGTCTCCAAAGGCAAAGGAAACAAAAGCAAAAATGAACTTTTGGAATTTCATCAAGATAAAAACCTTCTGCACAGTAAAGGAAACAGTCAACAAAGAGATGACCCACGGAATGGGAGAAGATGTTCGCAAATGACACTACAGACAAAGAGCTGATATCCAAGATCTATAAAAAACCTCAAGCTCAACGCCCAAAAAACAGATAATCATGTTAAAAAATGGGCAGAAGACACAAACAGACACTTCTCTAAAGAAGACATATAAATGGGGCGCCTGGTGGCTCAGTGGGTTAAAGCCTCTGCTTTTGGCTTGGGTCATGATCTCAGGGTCCTGGGATCGATGTCCGCATCAGGCTCCCTAATTGGCAAGGAGCCTGCTTCCTCCTCTTTCTCTGTCTGTCTCTCAGCCTACTTGTGATCTCTCTCTCTGTCAAATAAATAAATAAAATCTTTAAAAAGAAGAAGAAGAAGACATACAAATGGCTAACAGACACATGAAAAAATGTTCATCATCACAAGCCATCAGGGAAACTCAAATCAAAACCACATTGAGACACCATCTTACACCAGTTAGGATGGACAAAATCAACAGGACAGGAAACAACAAATGTTGGAGAGGATGTGGAGAAAGGGGAACCCTCTCACTGTTGGTGGGAATGCAAGTTGGTACAACCACTTTGGAAAACAGTGTGGAGATTCCTCAAAAAATTAAAAATAGAGCTACCCTATGACCCTGCAAGTGCACTACTGGGTATTTATCCCAAAGATACAGATGTAGTGAAAAGAAGGGCCAGGGCGCCTGAGTGGCTCAGTGGGTTAAAGCCGCTGCCTTCGGCTCAGGTCATGATCCCAGGGTCCTGGGATCGAGGCCCACATCGGGCTCTCTCTGCTCAGCAGGGAGCCAGCTTCCTCCTCTCTCCTCTCTCTCTGCCTGCCTCTCTGCCTACTTGTAATCTCTCTCTCTCTGTGTCAAATGAATAAATAAAATCTTAAAAAAAAAAAAAAAAGAAAAGAAAAGAAGGGCCATATGTATCCCAATGTTCATAGCAGCAATGTCCATAATCGCCAAATTGTGGAAAGAGCTGAGATGCCCTTCAACACACTAATGGATAAAGAAGATGTGGTCTATATATACAATGGAATATTACTCAGCCATCAGAAAGGATGAATACCCAACTTTGTATCGATATGGACGGGTCTGGAGGAGATTATGCTGAGTGAAATAAGTCAAGCAGAGAAAGTCAATTATCATATGGTTTCACTTACTTGTGGAACATAAGGAATAAAATGGAGGACTCTAAGGGAAGGGAAGGAAAAGTGAATTGGGGTAAATCGGAAGGGGAGACGAACCATGAGAGACTGTGGACTCTGAGAAACAAACTGAGGGTTATGGAGGGGTGGGGGGGAGGGGGGATGGGTGAGCCTGGTGGTGGGTATTAAGGAGGGCACCTATTGCATGGAGCACTGGGTGTGGTGCATAAACAATGAATCTTGGATCACTGAAAAAATAAAATTTTAAAAAAGGCACTTGGCAAAATAAATAAATAAATAGATAAATAAATAAAAATAAAAAGACACTTGGCACTATATTGATTTTGGAACCAAATTTGTTTACTTTCATGTATTATGTCATTTAAAGTTTAATCCAGAAAAAAACTCTTCGCTGTATTTTTAATACTTTGACTATCAAAGAGCCAAAAATAGGGGTGCCTGGGTGGCTCAGCTGGATGAGCATCCAACTCTTAATTTGGACTTAGGTCATTATGTCAGGGTTGTGGGACTGAGCCCCACATTGGGCTCTGTGCTGGGTGTGAAACCTACTTGAGATTATCTCCCTCTCCCCGCCAAGTACCGCCCTCTCTCTATCTTGGAAAAAAAAGAAAGAAGGAGCCAAAAATAAACTCAAAATGGGTTATATATTAAATAAATTGCAGAACAACTATCTGAACAAAGATAATCATCTTACCATTTCTAATAGAATAGCTTGAGTTTTGGCCTCTTTTTCCGCTTTTATCTCTTCTACTTCTTCAGCTGATCTTCCTTTGAAATCATCAATTTCTTCATCTGCTCCTATTCGACCACTCTGTAAGGCAGAGGTTACTTAAACACATAGTGAAAGAATTGAAAAACCTGAGAAACACAGATGTGATGCTTTATTCTTAGTGCCATCAAATGTGTTAGAATAGAAACTGAAATTTACAAGCCTTTGAAAAATGATTTAAATTAATTTGATAATATGAGCCACACAAAGCTTCTAATTTATTGTTAATCAAGATAAACATTATCAAGAAACTATATAGTATCCAACTCAGTGCTAAATGCAGAAAATAAATGATCTTAAAAATTAAGCACCAAATGCCAGCTATGAAGATCAATTCAGCTTTGAGAAAGCTTCATAAACAGAAACTTACACCTTAAAAAATCTGAAGGAAAAGTCTGCATTATTCCACAAAAATCTCTGGGTTCTAGCATGGCTCCAGAGTGTCCCCAGCTGAAAAGCTCCCTTACGAGATAACAATTTACCTTAGCCTTAAAGCTACAGTCCTAGAGTCAGAAGAAAAATATTTTTGCAAAGTATTCACATAAGCTTCCAGAGCTAAGGCTCTTCTAGTGGACCAGAAATTGAAGAAAGGAAATTAGGGAAATGAAAAGATAGCTAGAAAAACGAGTATATCTATGGAAGAGAAAAAGAATGCTAAACTTATCCTAGTAGAATAGATCAAGCAAGACAGTCATTCTGAAGAAATAAATTTTAATAGACCAAAAAGCAAAATCTATGCAAAGCATTAAATGCATGCATATTCAATCACAAGAGGACTCTACTTACATCTAGCTGTTCCCGCGTAGGTTCTGGTGATCGATCAGGAATTAATAGATCAGGAGGGTCATCAAATGGATCATCTAAAATCACTGTATGATTTATCCTTACAAAATAAACCCAGGTCAAAGGTTACATTTACATTATTTCAGAATCCATGTTTTATTTTTTATAAAGATTATAACAAATGTCTTAAGTATCTCGAATGCCCCAAAATCACAGGCACTTAAATTTTAATGCTCATGTATTACTAGAATATACTTTCACAATTAGTGTTACTGTTTTTCATTGTTTGGTATTAGATTTACTACTCTGTATTACTCTAAAATAATGTATCTAATATTAATGTCTAAATCTTAGTACTTTTGCTGTATTTCTCAATAATATGCATTTTTTAAAAACTAATTAAGGATTAATAAATTCCTCCCAACATAAGCAATTATAAATAGTCAGTAGAAGTATAAAAATATAAAAGGTCTTTTTTACCTTATGGATTCATATAGTCTCATATTAATTCACATTTTGAAATTATCCAAAAACCAGTTTTATGCTTGCCATTGCCACAAACATCACAGTATTAAAACATTCTAGTACATTGGTATAGCAACCATACCTGATATCCTGATATGGTACAAAGTCCTTGTCAACAAAGGTCTCATTAATTTTCTTAATTATGTCCATGCCTTCTGTCACCTCACCAAACACTGTATGAACACCATCAAGATAATCTAGATTATCTCCTGTAGTAATAAGAAACTGCATAGAAAAACACAGAAAAATAAAAATATTTATCTATAATTCAAACCTCAATCAGTTACAGACTGACAAAAATACACAAAAGCAATACTCTACATTCACTGAATGGATTCTTACCCACTTGTTACTAGTACAAATTAAAAAGTACCAGCTTATACATAAAATATAAATACACACACAGATGCTTCCCTGATTGTTTAAAATACTTGAGCAAACCAAAGCTCGGTTTCTTCACATGTGAACTGTGAGGAGAAAAAAAAGCATTTACCCCAAAATGGGTTGTTGTGAGGATTAGACAATGAATGAAAGATCCTCAACATGATCTGTTTTGAAGAAATAAATACCAAAAGGAAAGAGACCACAATGTGAACAGTGACAATCCATGGATAATAGGATTGTGGATAATGTTATTTTTCTCCCATGTACTTTCCTGTATTTTCTGAACTCCTCACGCTGGACATGCCTTACATTTAAAAGAACAAAGTACAGGTGACTGGGTGGCTCAGTCGGTTAAGCATCTGATTCTTGATTTCAGCTCAGGTCATGATCTTAGGGTTGTGAACTCGAGCCCCGTGTCAGGCTCTGCATTGGGTATGGAGCCTATATAAGATTCTCTCCCACCCTCTGATCCTCCCTTCTCTCTCTAATCAAAAAATATAAACTAATAAATAAATAAATAAATAAAATTTTAAAAAGAACAAAGTAATTTCTTTAAGAGATTTTATTTTTAGGTAATCTCTATACCCAACATGGAGCTCAAACTCACAACCCTGAGGAGTCATACGTTCTACTGACTGAGCCAACCAGGCACCCAGCAAAATAATTTTTTTATATAGAAAAAAAATAGTATATTTTTCTAATAATAATTATCTCTGAAATTCTCTTTTTACTGTTTAAAAAGATAACTTGTGGCTCTTTCCAGTCCTTTGTTTTATTTTTATTATTTCTTTTATTAACATATAATGTTATTTCCCCCAGAGGTATAGGTCTGTGAATCATCTGGCTTACACATTTCACAGCACTCGCCATAGCACATACCCTCCCCAATGTCCATAACCCAGCCACCCTATCCCTACCCCCCAACCCCCAGCAACCCTTAGTTTGTTTCCTGAGATTAAGAGTCTCTTTATTTATTTTTTTTACCACAGGGGTACAGGTCTGTGAATCATCAGGCTTACACATTTCACAGCACTCACTATAGCACAAACCCTCCCCAATGTCCATAACCCATCCACCCCACCCCTACCCTCCCACCCCCCAGTAACCCTCAGTTTGTTTCGTGAGATTAAGAGTCTCATGGTTTGTCTCCCTCCCGATCCCTTCTTGTTTCATTTTTTCCCTCCCTACCCCACATGACCCCCCACCCTGCCTCTCAAATTCCTCATATCAGAGAGATCATATAATAATTGTCTTTCTCTGATTGACTTATTTCGCTTAGCATAATACCCTCTAGTTTCATTCACGTCGTTGAAAAGACAAGATTTTGGGGTTTTTGATGGATACATAGTATTCCATTGTGTATATATATATATATATATATATATATATATATATATATATATATACCACACCTTCTTTATCCTTTCATCTATTGATGGAGATCTAGGTTCTTTCCATAATTTGGCTTTTGTGGACATTGATGCTATAAACACTAGGGTGCACGTGCCCCTTCGGATCACTACATTTGTATATTTTGGGTAAATACCCAGTAGTGCAATTGCTGGGTCATAGGATAGCTCTATTTTCAACTTTTTGAGGAACCTCCATACTGTTTTCCAGAGTGGCTGCACCAGCTTGCATTCCCACCAACAGTGTAGGAGGGTTCCCCTTTCTCCACATCCTTGCCAACATCTGTTGTTTCCTGTCCAGGCCTTCGTTTTAAAACAAAACTCATCCTGGGTGCCTGAGTGGCTCCGTCACTTAAGCCTCTGCCTTCAGCTCAGGTTATGATCCCAGGGTCCTGGGATGGAGCCCTGCGTTGGGTTCCCTGCTCAGCAGGGAATTTGCTGTTCCACTTCCCTTCCCCTGCTCATGCTCTCTCTCTCAAATAAATATATAAAATCTTTTAAAAAAATGTTCACTATAAAAAATTATAAAATAAATTAAAAACTCATCTTCTTACTCATTTCCTAACCTGAGATCCATGTTGATCACTGCCATTGTTCACCATGGACACAGTGCCTTTCTTCTTGTGCTTAATTCTTGGCACTTTTTCAGCCTCAAAAAAGCTTGCTTGATCACCATACAGTTGACTGAAAATACATATAATAAAGTTATAAAATATAAGTACTCTCAACATGAAATAAAAAATACTAGTAACAAATAGTATCACCATTTCTTTATAGAAATGCCACTATGATTCAAAATATTCCTTTTTTTTTTTTTTCTATAGACATTTAGGGAACTTGCAAAAAAATCTATATTTGAACTGTATTTTAAAATGCAGACTGAAATATGTTAGGTAACATTGTTAAGAGGCAATTCTATTTTTTCTCATTTAAAAATAAAAGAACTCACCCAAAAACAGACTCTCCTCCACGACCAGTCCCTGTAGGATCACCAGTTTGTATGATAAAGTCCCTCTATAATAAACAGGATAATTTGTTAATTCACAGAGTTTGCTAGATGGTTCCAATAATAAAGGACATGACTAATATCCACCAACTCACCTGTACATTATGAATAAGACAATAATTGTAATACTTTATTTTGCACAACTTCAGGAAATTCAAGCAGGCTGAAAGAAAAGTAAATACTAAATTTATCATAGTAGTTCACAAAAACATTTTTAACCAAATAAATGCATAGTTGGCATAATTTAATTTCTGAATTACCATATAAACACTCTCCCCCAATGGTCAAATATCCTAAATCATAAAAAGGGCAGTAAGTGTACAAAAAGGCAATATATTTTAAATTATCTTTTTATTCTCTTTTTCTTAGAACTTCTTGGGCATCTAAGCTAATGGTGGAAACTGACACTTATTCGGGATAGGCAACCATTTATTAATGGATTAGTTTTGCAAGAGAAAAAAAAACCAAAGAGGATACTAAGCTGAGTATCTGAAAATGGGTACAAATTATAGAAATTAGAGAAAATCAAAATCTGAGACCAATTTCTTTAATGATGACTAAATAGCTCTTCACAAAAATCCATATACTTATCATCTACCAGCTTTCTCATATAAATGCACTCATTTATTCAATAAATATTTACAGGGCGCCTGGGTGGCTCAGTGGGTTAAAACCTCTGCCTTCAGCTCAGGTCATGATCTCAGGGTCCTGGGATCAAGGCCCACATCCGGCTCTCTGCTCAGCAGGGAGCCTGCTTCCTCCTCTCTCTCTGCCTGCCTCTCTGCCTACTTGTGATCTCTCTCTCTGTGTCAAATAAATAAATAAAATCTTTAAAAAAAAAAATTAAAAAAAATTAAAAAAAAAATAAATATTTACAGAGTATCTTCTAGGTGCTTCGCACTGCTATCACAAATGCCANTTAAAAAAAAAATAAATATTTACAGAGTATCTTCTAGGTGCTTCGCACTGCTATCACAAATGCCATTAAACCATAGTCCTTCCCCTCAACAAATTCACAGTCTAATTGTACACTAACAAATTCTCAAACACTAAGCTAGAAATCAGACAGAAAGACCTATGAGGCTGTCCAGGGTCCTTATACCCAAGAAAAAATAGTTATAATACTGAGTATATAATAATATCATCTGTGCCACTTAGACAGTAAAATGGTAAAAAGTGGTTTTTAAAAAGCCACAAGAGTTCAAAAGAGATTTTTTCTGGCCAGGGAAATTAGAAGACCTCACAGAGGCATAAGGTGGGCATTAAAAGAACTAGACAAGCAAAGGGTAGAGAGTGAGCATTTCAAGCTGGGAAGACAGTATAAATAAGTCTGGATGTACAAATATAAATGTTTTTTGAAGGGTCCAAAAGACCAGTCTAAGCTCTGTTAACACTCTGGTAACACAAAGTAACAGAGGGTAGCTTTGCGCAGTGTCAGTATCGTAGCCAATGAGGTTTATCCGAAGCGCGATTATTGCTAATTGAAAACAAAGTAACAGAGGGTAAATAGACCAGTGGGGTAAGATGGGGCCATGGTATTGAAAGTGCTTAAATATCAGGATTTTTATTGTTTTCCTAGAAAAATACATTTCTGGGATTACTGTTAAATACAAACGAGTAGTTCTTTAACTAGAAAACAAAAATAATGGATCTAGGCAGTGATCATCAATGGCTGCCAAAATCTTTAGATGAAAATCTAATGGGGACACTGTAACAGATACATCAGGTAGACAAGCCTAAATCCACCAACCAATTTTAACTTCACAGAAAGAACCAACCAGATACCAAGTGCTTCCTGAATGTGATGCACCTTAAGTGCAGATGACCATATACGAAAATATTCTTGGGGCGCCTGGGTGGCTCAGTAGGTTAAGCCTCTGCCTTTGGCTCAGGTCATGATCTCAGGGTCCTGGGATCGAGCCCCGCATAGGGCTCTCTGCTCAGCAGGGAGCCTGCTTCCCCCTCTCCCTCTGCCTGCCTCTCTGCCTACCTGTGATCTCTCTGTCAAATAAATAAAATAAAATAAAATAAAAAATATTCTTGCCCAAAACATTAAACCTGTACCTTATTAAGGCTCTGGATCTAAGTGGCAATTTATGAGAAACAGAATAGTTAAAAATATATTTAAAGATACAAGGATAAAATCAGTCAAATGCAAAATGAGGGAAATTCTATAAAACAAATGACTCAGATTCCTTCTTATAAACTTGTTAAGGTAGAGGCACCTGGGTGGCTCAGTCAGTTAAGCCTCTGACTCTTTATTTCAGCTCAGGTCATGATCTCAGGGTCCTGGGATTGAGCCCCTGATGGCTCCATGCAGTCTACTTGTTCCTCTCCCTCTGCTCCTCCCCTGCTCGTACTCTCTGTCTCTCTCAAATAAATAAATAAATAAACAAAAAACTCTTAAAAACAAAAAAAGGTTGTTAAGGGAAAAATGGGGGGGGGTGGGTTGGGGAAGAACCTATAGGTTAAAAGATATCAGCCAGCAACGCATAGACCTTGGCAGTTTCTTACAAAAGTGAACACATTCTTACCATACAATCTAGCAATCTGGCAAATACACCTCTTGGTATTTACTCAAAGAAGATGAAAATGCATGTTCACACAAAAACCTGCGCACACATTTATAGAAGATTTGTCCACAACTGCCAAAATATGGAAACAACCAAGATGTCCTTCAGTAGGTGACTGAATAAATATGTGTACACCAGACAATGGAATATTTTTATTTGCTACTAAAAAGAAATGAGCTATCTATCAAGCCATGAAAAGACATGGAGGAACCTTAAATGTATATTACAAATTGAAAGAAACCAATCTGTAAAGATTCCATACTGTACCATTTTATCCATGTAACATTCTGGAAAAAACAAATCTATGGATACAGTAAAAAATTACTGGTTGCCAGGAGATAGGGAGAGGTGTGCAATAAATAGGCAGAGCACAGAAGATATTTCTAGGGAATGATTTTTCTGCATGATACTGTAATGGTGGATATATACCTTTTACATTTGTCCAAACCCACAGAATGTACACCAGAGTGTACCTCAATGTAAACTATGGATTATGACATGTCAATGTAGGTTCATCAAATGGACCACTGTAATAACAAGTGTACAGTGTAACATAGTACAAAAGTACACTTTGGTGGGGGATATTAAAAATGGGGGAGGTTCCACATATGTGGTGATAGGGGATATACGGGAAATCTCTCTACATATCTTCCCCTCAGTTTTGCTATGAACCTTAAATTGCTCTAAAAAAATAAAGTCTTTAAAAATAGGCAAGGGGGGTGGTGAACAGAGCATAACGTATAGAGAAGTCAAATCACTATCTTACACGGGAAACTAATGTAACGTCATGTGTCAACTAAACTCAAAAAAACAGATTTTTTTTTTTTAAAAAGGTAAGGGGGAGGGCGCCTGGGTGGCTCAGTGGGTTAAAGCCTCTGCTTTCGGCTCAGGTCATGATCTCAGGGTCCTGGGATCAAGGCCAGCATCGGGCTCTCTGCTCAGCAGGGAGCCTGCTTCCTCCTCTCCCTGTCTCTCTGCCTGCCTCTCTGCCTAGTTGTAATCTCTCTCTGTGTCAAATAAATAAATAAAATCTTTAAAAAAAAATTAAAAAAAAAGGTAAGGGGGAGATTCTATAGATTAAAAGATATTTAAGAGCTACATCAGCCAATATAATAAAATGAACCTTGTTCAGATCCTTAAATTACCAAATATTTTTTAAACACTTATGAGACAAAACCGAAATATGAATGATACCAAAAAATTATTGCCAATTTTTCCAGGTGTGATGATTTGTGGTTATTTTTTTATCACTTTTTAGAAATACAAACTGAAGTAATTGCAGATTAAATACGCCCCATGTAATGGATTTATTACAAAAAATCCAGTATAATTGAAACAATATTATGTGTTGACAACTGTTCATTGGTCACTGGCACAGGAGGGCTCATTTCCATGACTCTTTCTCCTTCTATATGTAAGTTTTCTATAATAAAAAGTAAAAAATGGAAAGAAATGGGAGAGAGGGAAGGGAAAAGGAAGAAAATTGTCTGGATATATTTACTATAAAGTGGTACGTAGTTATATATGTAAGTAAATATCCAATCACAGGCTTACAAATACATACAAATGGGGTGGGCTTATGTTTTTAGTCTTCCAAAATATCTTTGAAGAATCGCTATTTGTCTATTCTGTCTGTGTTAAGTAGGTAGGCTAACCCTACCTCCCCTTTAGTTCCTCACAACCCTGGGGAAAGAGGCCCATTCAATTGCCACGTGCTATCCCACATGAAGAGAATGTCAAAAGAATTCAAAGGAAAGCAAAACCAAGAGATGAAAAATACAATCCCCTATAATATCCTTTGAATTCCTGGATCCCACCATATCCTTAAAGCCAAGCTTACCTCAGTAATAGGAGGCACTCAATTATTTTCTTTGTTTAAGCCAGTTTGAGTTTCTATCATCTGCATGAGAATCCTAACTAATAAACACATTCATATACATTAGTCACTGTAATGAGCCTTTAGCGTGTGCAAAGTGGCAGGCACTGCACCAGGTGCTTAGGATAGAAAGACAAGGAAGGCATAACCCCTGCCCTCTTGGAGTTTACATTCTTGAGAGAAGATTTACAAACAATTCCAGGATAACAGGTAAATGATGTAACAAAATGTGTTTGTTATATGCTGTTTTAAAAGATCTCAGACACAGCAGAAGAAACGGACCTGATTCCCTTTAGGAACAAGGGAGAGCGTCACAGAAGAAATTAAGCTTGATCTAAGGTTTGAATAATAAGCAGGAAGCTTGCCAAAAAGACAACAATAGAGAGAAGGGTTGGAGTAGAGGCAACAGTATGCGAAAGGCATGGATGTATGATTGAGCAAGGAGTGCTGGGGGTGGGGAGGTACAACTAAGTGTGGGACAGAGTGTAATACGGCAGAAAAACACTTACTGTATGTACTGTTTCATCCTCTTTGATAGACTCTGCATTCCAGGGGGACAGAATCCTGACTGTAACTAATCTCTGTGGCCTCTAGTTTCTCCCAGCTCTGATACAGTCTCCCTACTGTTGCCCGTTATCTTCCAGAACACGTTGACCATGCCTCAATCCTGCTTTGAAAGCCTTCAAAGACCCTAGCCGTCAGTAGGGCACACAAGACTACTCACATCTAACCTAACCAATACAACCTATACAACCAGACTCGTACTTTGCCATTCCACCTCATGTTTCATTCCTTCAAGCCATGCCAAACTACTTGCTGTTTCCAGAAAATTCCAAGCAAATTAAAAAAAAAAAAACCCACCCTCATTCCCACTCATCTTTGAAAGAGCTAGTTCAAGGGTTCTACTTTCTTGGCTTGCTTTGCTTCTCCCCGCCCCCAACCGGGAAGAATTACTCCCTCCGCTGGTTTCCATAGCAACTTACACATTCTTCAACTACAACACTTACAATGGACATACCATACTTAGAGGGGCTCCCAGGTCTATTTCTCCCAGTGGAAAATTAGACGCTCAAGGGCAAGACGCCTATCCCAGAGCTTGGCACAGTCTCGCACAGCAGACGGTGAGTGTTTGCTAGGGCTCCGTGCACATCTCCGGACAGCCCTTCCTCCACCCAGGCGGGATCCTCACACTCACTACTCCAACCACCATCCTTCCTGCTTCCATCGGGACTTACTGATTACACACCAAGGGACACAGGTTGTGTTCCTCTCACGAGTAAAGCGCAATAAGGCCACAAAAGCTACAGGCATGGTATATGCAGTCAGCACCACACATACACACACACGCACACACGCACACCCACACACCCCAGGCATTTAATGCCACAAGCACCCGCCACCCGATCGGCCAGCCCCAGATACAGGAGAGAGGCTGCTCCTCACAAAAACTTTTCGAACCACGGCCCGCTAATAAAACAGCCCGGTCGTCGGCATCAGCAGCCCAGAAGCTCGAACCCAGCCACGGGGACCGGGCGGCGAGGGGACAGTGGGGAAAGGAGATCGTGGCCCCGGGGAGACGTGACCGGGGCCCGGGCCTCACCGCGCGGCCGCTCCTCAGTGTACAGATCGATGACGACGTCGCCCAAAGTGGTCTCCAGCAAAACCGCCATGGCGCCCGCTCCTCCTCCGCAACAACCCGCGGGTGTGACAGGCGCAGCCCGTCGTGCTCTACGCCGTACGTCACTCTCGGCGCGACGCCTTTTTACGTCATCCCTGCGGCGACGCCCCTCCGGTCGCGGCCGGCCTGGTCCGCGCCTGGCCCACCCTGCGGGGGGCCGGGTGCTGCCGTGTCCCGTCTCCGACGCGGCCCTTTCGAAAATCCTGGTCCTTCCCGGGCGACTGGCGCGGAAGCCTGTCGCTCGAAAGGACTTTTGTAAAGGGTTTTGCGTCCATCTCAAGGCTCCGGCGACCCTTCGAGCGACCCTTCGAGCGGCCCTTCTCTGCTCTTTGGGAAGCATTGCGAGCGACCCCGGCGCCAGCTTCTCCCACGTTCTTGTTGGGACGACCACCCTGGATTTCCTAATCAGGGGTTTTCGTCATCCTGAATCAAAACTTTTAGGCCTTAAGTGTACAATTTGTTACCCAGAAAGGCGACCAACAGGGAGTTCTTCCCGGGCTAATCGTGCCTAGGATAGAAGCTCTGCTGACAGTGACAGCGACCGGTCCTTAGTGCGACAAGCTAAAAACAGAAGGCTTCAGCCCCAAATCTCTACTGCTTTTATCAATCATCTTTAACTATGGAGACTTAAAAAAACGATTTTCGGGGCGCCTGGGTGGCTCAGTGGGTTAAAGCCTCTGCCTTCGGCTCAGGTCATGATCTCAGGGTCCTGGGATTGAGGCCCGCATCGGGCTCTCTGCTCAGCGGGGAGCCTGCTTCCTCCTCTCCCTGTCTCTCTGCCTGCCTCTCTGCCTACTTGTAATCTCTCTCTCTGTGTCAAATAAATAAATAAAATCTTTAAAAAAAAAAAAAACAAAAATCGATTTTTGGCCTCTGTTGAGGATTTCCATGCAAAGTTTATTCTGCCCCATTCTGACCAAACAGATCGGTCACTTTTGTACCATTTTGTACAATTACAGCTTCCAGTTACTTCACATCTAACTAAAACCCAACGTTTTTTAAATGGTCTGCAAGGCCTTACATGATACTCTTGCTGCCGTATCTACCTGTCTTCTCTCCTACTCTGAAGCCACACTAGACTTTTGCTGTTCTTTGAACACTGTTGGCCACACTTCTGCCTCTGGGCCTTTGGGCCGGTTGCCCACTCTGACTACAACCCTCTTCTTTTAGATATTTTCATGGCTCTCCTTCACCTCCTTTTGGTCTTTCGCTCACTTGTCACCTCTCAGTGAAGCCTTCCCTGACTACCATAATCAATTATGAAGCCCACCTACGTACACTTTTGTTTTTCTCCATAAAGCCTATTCTGCATGTCTCTTTTTATTTTCTAACATGCTACTTATGAATTTGTTTATGAAAAATATGAATTTATTTTTATATTACTGAAATGTAAGCTCTAGAAGGCTATAGCCAATTTTGCCTGTTTTATTTATGGCTGTATCCCTAGTGCTTATGACAGCCTGCCACATAAAGGGTGAACAAATATTAGTTGAGTGAATTAATGAATATTGGCAATTAATTACAGAAATTCAAATTAACATAACAAAGAGATTGTTGATGGGAATATAAAATGGTACAGCTAATTTGGACACTGTATAAAACTCCAGTCAGCATGGCTGAAATTAACAAGCCAGGAAACAACATGTGTTGGCGAGGATGTGGAGAAAGGGGAATACTCCTACACTGTAGGCAGGAGTGCAAGCGGTGCAGCCACTCTGGAAAACAGTATGGAGGCTTCTCAAAAAGTTGAAAATAGAGCTACCCTACTACCCAGCAATTAGACTACTGGGGTTTTACCCCAAAGATACAATTATAGTGATCTGAAGGGGCACATGTACCCCATTGTTTATAGCAGCAATGTCCACAATCGCCAAATTATGGAAAGAGCCTAAATATTCATCGACAGATGAATGGATAAAGAAGATGTGGTGTATATATATACAATGGAATATTATGCAGCCATCAAAAAATGAAATCTTGCCATTTGCAGCGATGTCGGTAGAACTAGAGGGTATTATGCTAAGCGAAATAAGTCAGTCAGAGAAACACTTATCATAATGATCTCACTAATTTGTGGAATTTAAGAAACAAAACAGGATCATAGGGGAAGGGGGGGAAAAATAAAACAAGATGAAATCAGAGAGGGAGACAAAGCATAAGAGACTCCTAATCATAGAAAACAAACTGACAGTTGCTAGAGGGGAGAGGGTGAGGGGATGGAGTAACTGGGTGACGGACATTCAGGAGGGCATTTGATGTAATGAGCACTGGGTGTTATATAAGACTGATGAATCACTGAACTCTATCTCTGAAGCTAATAATACACTATATGTTAATTGAATTTATTTATTTTTTATATTTTATTTATTTATTTGACAGAGAGAGAGCAAGGGAGCACAAGCAGAGGGAGAGGGAGAAGTAGCCTCCCTGCTGAGCAGGGAGCCAGATGACGCAGGGCTTGATCCCAGGATTCTGGGATCATGACCTGAGCCCAAGGCAGAAGCTTAACCAACTGAGCCACGCAGGCGCCCCAATTAATTGAATTTAAATTAAAAAAAATTTTGTGTATGGTTACAAGAAATAGATCAAGAGAAAGAGAGGATTTGGAAAAAATAATTTTTAAAGACAAATTTGGACTATTCAAAGAGAATGAGAAATTGATATAATAAATAGGAGGAATCATTTCACATACAAAATGATTCACTAATCATCATAATTAATATGGCCAGACTCTTTTGCAGACCCCAGGCCCAGGTGTGATATCGTAAGCCCAAGATAGAATGCCTTATTTATTCTTCAATGTGTAATTTGCTATATCTTTAAATTATGCTATACTGAATATATACACACATAGACACAATGATACATCACTAAATATTAAATATTCTACCTTCATGGGAAAAATCATGACGTTGTATAGTTCATGCTTGTCACCATCTAATTACACTTTAAATTCTAATGGTACAAATACTTAAGTGGTTTATATAGTAGATACATAGGTGAAAAAAATGAGATACATCCTTCACAATTCTACCAAATGTAACTACTAAAGTAGATTTAGTCTAGAGAAAAAATTAGTAAATTCGTATTGTGTTCTGAATATCAACATCACTGACCATTACGACCAACTTCTCTGTTGATATTATTTCATATATTAATCTGAACAACCACATTCAAATGTCTGTCTGTAGCCTTACTAAAATTGCCAAAGGTAAAATCCTGATTTTGAATGACTAAGCTTATGAACAACAAAAATACATATTTATGATCATATATAATATTATATGGTGTAGAAGCATTCATGTGTTTGACAAGTCCAGCATGATTTTCTTTATTCAACATCTGTTCCTTTTCCCACTTTTTCCCCTCACACCCTGAGGAATCTCAGTTTGGTGAACTAAGATTCATCCTAGTCACTGTTGTCATAACATTTACAGTAAAATATCTGGGACGGCAGTAGTCCAGGGGCTAGAGAACATTTCTGGCTGGCTTGAAAGCAGGACATTTTGCCCTCTTTGGAAGCGATCTTTATCTGCTTCTCCATCTGCCTGTCCTTGTCAAGGACTTCAACCGCCTTTTCTTTGTTGTGATTATTTTAGCATTGACCTTTTCAGTAGATATTAGTATGGTGTTTTAAAATGTGGGTTTTATTATTATTCATGTATGGTAAAGCCAACAGGTCAGATGATGATTGCCATTGAAAAGATAGTTTGTTAGTCACAAAGTCGTGGGGGGAGGGGCGCACCATGTCATGTAGGGCCAAATAGAAAAGTACCAGGGTTGGTCAGGAGGTGGAAGGAGCCAAGAGGAAACTATAAGCAGGAGTCCTTATTCTCGTTTCCATAGGGAAGGTGAGACAAGGTAGGATAAACAGGCTTAGAATTGGCTAGTTTGAATAATTTCAGTGGGCTCTGGGGTATACAGGCTATCTCTAGTTGTCTGTACCTGGTCCTGGGATGATTAGGACAGAGGAATATTGCCTCCTGAGCTGTAAAAGCCTGACAGAGGAAGGGATTCAAAATATGGGCTCTGGATTGGTTGTTTTGCATATAAAAGACATGCTGTGAATTAATAGAAAATATATATTGGTCTTTGCCCCCAGTTCCTGGCATGGACCTCCTGAAACCCTGTAATTTCCTAAGTAATACGAACACAAGGAACATCTCTTGTTTTAAGATTGGTCTCTCTCTCTTTTTTAAGTAAGTTTTAGATCCAATGTGGGGCTTGAACTCACAACCCCAAGATTGAGAGTCACATGCTCTACCAACTAGTCAGGCATCCCTAATATTGGTCTTTGATTCTGTTTAGAGTTTCTTTAAGAGAGAAGAGTTTCTGAGCTCTTAGAGCTTCTGAAACCCTTGTAATTTCATGGGTAATAAGAGTGTCTTTTGTTCTATTAAGGTTTTTTTCTACTTCTGTTCTACTGAGGTAACTCTGGGTGGCCTTCTGGCTGGCTCCTGGATGAGTACTGGTCACCAGAAAGCCCAAGATGTGGCTAGAAGCTTAGAATTTTCAGCCCTGCCCCTCATTCTCTTGAAATGACACAAGGGCTGAAAATGGAGTTAATGATTGATGATGCCTCCATTAAAGTCTCCTAAATACAGGGTTCAGAGAGCTTCAAGGTTGGTGAACAGGGGTAGGTGCTAGGAGTATGGTGTGCCTGGAGAGGGCATGGAAGCTCTGCCCCCTCCCACATACCTTACCCTATGCATCTCTTTCCAACCGCTGTTCATCTGTATCTTTTATTATATCCTTTAACAAACTGGTAAACATAAGTGTTTCCCTGAGATCTGTGAGTTGCTCTAGCAAATTAATCCAATCCGTGTAGGGAGGCACTGGAACCTCTGCTTTGTAGCTGGTTGGTCAGAAGCACAGGTTGCAATTGGCATCTGAAGTGTGTGTGGGTAAGAATAGGTGGGGGCTGTCTCAGGGGACTGAGTCTTTATCTTGTGGGATCTGATGCAATCTCTAGGGAGATAACATCGGAATTGAATTAAATTGTAGAACACTTGGTGTGGCCGAGAATTACCTGTTGGTATGTGTCAAAACCTCCAACAAACTCCAACTCTAGCAGGCTTTTTTACTGTTTTTTGTCCACAGCCTTCCTGGAGCTCAGAGCTAGCTATGGAGACAAATAAGTGGAAGGATAATGGATCGTTTGACTACGCGGAGGGATCTATTGGGAAACAGGCTACTTCACTTTTCTTGTCTATTTTTCATATAAATGTACTTTAGAATCTTATACATATATTACTAATTCAAATTATGCAGATCCACATGTCATGTGTTCTGATCTCCAGATTCGTTTTTAATCCCAGAAGTCTGAAACAGAGTAAAAACCAGGTGGTTGTAGTTGGAACCCAAGAGTAGGTGGGTCTTCCTGCAGAAACCACTTGCAAGTTGATAATGTTGTTGCATTATCTCACAGTAGGCAAGGAGCTAGTTGATTTTTGCAGTATACCCTACAAAGATTTTATAATTTCCCTAGCTGAAAAAGCAGGCACCGGGAGAGGGGTTGAAAAAAGAAGGGCTAAAAGAGAAACAGACACTTGTGTTCTTTCATGTCAAAAGTTTTATTTTTTTATTTTAAAGATTTTATTTATTTATTTGACACACACACACAGATCAGATCACAAGTAGGCAGAGAGGCAGGCAGAGAGAGAGGAGGAAGCAAGCTCCCTGCTGAGCAGAAAGCCCGATGCGGGACTTGATCCCAGGACCCTGAGATCATGACCTGAGCCAAAGGCAGAGGCTTTAACCCACTGAGCCACCCAGGCGCCCAAAAGTTTTACTTTTAAAAAAAGCTAAATGTTTCTTATTCTGCCTTGAATGGCAGTGTCTCTAAGTTCTCAATCAATATTCAATCCCATTGATCTGAAATGCCTTTCTTGGCATTCTCTTGCTTAGAGAGTTTGAAAGAGGAAGGAAGAGTCTATCATCTTCATTTTGCAGATTAAGGAACTGACTAGAAATGCCCCCAGAGCTCAGGTGGAGAGCTTTCCTGTGGAGTGTTGTTCCCATGGCGTCTACAGTGATCGCTGAATGCTGAACATTTGATGCGTGCTTGATCCTCAACCCTGACACAATAAATCACTTGGGGGACTACTGATGCCGGAACAGCAGCCTAGATTAACTAAATTAGAAACTCCGATGCCGGGCGCCTGGGTGGCTCCGTGGGTTAAATCCTCTACCTGTGGCTCGGGTCGTGGTCATCGGGCTCCCTGCTCAGCGGGGAGCCTGCTTCCTCCTCTCTCTCTGCCTGCCTCTCTGCCTACTTGTGATCTCCCTCTCTGCCAAATAAATAAATTTTTAAAAAATCTTTTAAAAGAAAGAAAGAAACTCGGGTGCCCCGTAAAACCCCAGATTCAGTAATTTTTAAAAACTGCCCAAGCAATTCCCATGCGCAGTCATGGGTGAGAACTACCGATAAAATAAAATTCCCCCTTGTGACATATTCGGTTTATAATGTATAGTCTTCTGCGATATTACCATTATTTCATTTATACATATGTAAAATACGTACACACAGAGATATAGCTATTTCCATCCGTATATATACTAGTCTTGTTGGTATATACTAATTCTAAAATGTCAATGAAAACATCTTCACTCCTTCGGATCAGTAGTTCTCTCCAATCCAGACCGCCAGTCTGAGGACCAACTCGGACCTTCCCCGACTTGGCTCCGCCCCCCCTTGACATTTCGCGGAGGCGCGCATGCGCAGCCCGCTTTTCCCGGAGCCCCGGTCGGGCGCTGCCACCGGCTTCTTCCCGGGCCCCTCTCGCCCCCGCCCGGTCCCGTCCCCCAAGGTCCCGCCCCCCGGCCGCCTCGCCCCGCCCCTGGCCCCGCCCCTCGGGCTGGCTCGGCCCTCAGCTCCCGGCCGTCCGCCGCCGCTGGCCTGCTCAAAATGGAGGGCTCTCCGCCGGCGCCGTTTGCCCTCCGGCTGCTCCTGCTTGCGGCGCTACCGGCCGCCGGGTGGCTGAGGACGGTTACCACGGAGCTGCCACTGCCGCCCCAAGCCCCGCAGGTAGGGCAGGGCGGGCGCGGCTCGGCCGCTCCTTTGCACCGACCCTCCGGGGAGGCCCGGGCGGAGCCGTGGGACTTCGGCGTCCGCATCGACGCCTCTTGCCACCGGCCGGCGGGCCAGGGTCGGGGGTCCGGGCGCCCGAGAGAGGAGCGGGGGGAAGCATCCAAGGAAATGGGGGCAGCCTGGGAAACGGCGGCGAGAGAGCGGAAAGGGTTATTCATGTGTGGTTAAGCCTAGTGCAGCGAAACTTAGGGATTCTTCGACAGCCCCAGCTGTTGCCAGTCCCGGCCGGAGGGGATTTTGCCGTCGAAAGTACGCGATCGCAAGGGCTCCCAGCCTTTTGTAATGGCGTCTTCCCGGGGTAGAGCCGGCACCGGGGCCAGGCTGTGTTCGGGAAGTGTCCAAGTGGCTGGGTGAGAGCACAAGAGCGACTTCAGGCCACCTGTCTGCTCCCGCGCCGACGGGAAGCACGGCCTCCCCCCCCGCCCCTCCCCAGGCGTGCAGGGCTCGGGGTGCGCCCGCTCCGGATCGTCGGGGCGGCAGAAGGGCTGAAGACCCGACGCTTAAACCCTGACGTCGGCCCTTTGGTGGATGTGGGGAGGAGTGGCTCTTTGAGCGTGGCGGGACCAGCCGCACCAGCATCCACTGGGAACCGGCTGGAAACGCACTAATCCGATCTCTGGGGGTGGGGCCCAATAATGTGTGTCGCCAAGCGCTCCAGATGGATGGTGAAGCCAGCTGCCGTTGGGTAACCGCTGTGCCCCTATCCTGGAAGCTGGTTGGTTCTTCTCGCTTTTGCCGGGGAGTCCTGTTGAAATAAACCAGCATTTGCCATTCATCGATTTTTTTGAATGTATGGTTGGGAAAAGTTTGAAGATTTTAAAATGGGAGTTTTCCCAGAATAAGAGAAAACAATATAGGTATACGTTTTCTTACTGATCAAGACTTGAATACTCTAAATGCAGGGGTGACTTACACCATAAATAACACTTAAATTTTTTCTTTTTTTACTTTGAATGACATTTCTCCCTGAGGATAAAAATACCGAGCATATCTCACTTTCAGTTCTGCCGGGGCATTTCAAGAAGGCACAACAGTGCAAGCCCTAAGAACCACTTGTATATGAAATTGTATATGGATCACAGTGCAGCTGGTCAAAAATATGAATGTGAGTGGTGAGCACCAAGAGACCAAATACAAATGAAATGATTCTTAAAGTTCTGGAACCCCAAATTTTAAAGATTCATCATAATCCTTTGGGAATCCAAGGATACCTAAGTCTGTCCCTATAGTCTGAGAAAAATGCATTTTGACTGCAAGCTGAAAGTACATTGCACTGTGAGCTTAGTGAGCTCATCATTTCAGTTTTTTTTTTTTTAAGATTTTATTTATTTATTTGACAGAGAGAGAGAGATCACAAGTAGGCAGAGAGGCAGGCAGAGGGAGAGGAGGAAGCAGGCTCCCCGTTAAACAGAGAGCCAGATGCGGAGCTGGATCCCAGGACCCTGAGATCATGACCTGAGCTGAAGACAGAGGCTTTAACCCACTGAGCCACCCAGGCACCCCATCATTTCAGTTCTCCCTTTTTATGCCCTCCTTCTACTTTTGGAAAGTCCAGATCTAAACTCAGAATTTCAGAGATGAAAGAATAGAGGAAGAATCACATTCCTTGGAAATGTTTATATGGGAAGCTGAAGCCTCTTGATCTAAATTGTTCAGTGTTTTATTTTAAAATTTTCCTTCCGTTTCTTTTCCTTTCTTTTTTTAATGTTTAAGCCCCACGAACTCAAGACCCTGAGATCAAGACTTTAGCTGAGACCAAGAGTTTAACACTTAACCGACTGAGCCACCCAAGCACTCCTATTTTGAAAATTTTCAAATCTACAGAACATTGAAAGAATGTTATGGTGGTCACCAGGTTAGATGAGGGCTGTCCGGTAGACTTCCGTGTAGTGATGGTATTTGCTCTGCCCATTACAGTAGCCACTAGACTACTGTGGTTAGTGAGTGCTTGAAATGTGGCTGGCCAGGCAACTGAGGACCTGAGTTTTTAAACTTTAATTTTAATTAAATATAAATAGCCACATGTAGTTATTGCGTACCATATTGAATAGCACAAACTTAGGCCACCATTAACATTTTATTATACTTGCTTTATGCTTTATCATGTATCTGTTCATCTGTTCATTTTTGTATCTAACCTGATCTGAATGTAAGAAAACTGAAAGTTAGGAAAATTCTCTCCATATCCCTTCAGTGACACAGAGATGCTGGATTGTAGGCATCTTTCTGTTTTGTTTACATGTGCAATTGTTAGAAGTTGAGGTTACACAAATTGTAAAATAACGCAAATTTTTATAGTACATGCTTCTAATATTGAAATAACTTTGTCACCAAAGAGAGGCATCCAGAGGGCACATATTTTCATGTATGTGTAAATATTTATTTCATTTATTTCCCTGAGAATTCATTTATTTTAAACAAGGTATCTATTACCTTTGTCCTTAGGAACCCATGTGTACCAGCTGGGCATCTTGTGAGTGAAGGAATTTGAGAAAGAATTGAAAATAGGTGGGTAGAAGCTTCAGTTCTGCCACCCACTCTTTAAGTCTCTACTGCCCTGGCTCACAAGCTTGAACTTCCAGTTCAGTCAGAGGTTCTCAGAAAGAGCAAGAAATAGGACCTATCTCCGAACTTGGGCCCAGAAGGCAGTAAGGGATTTGGGTCGCCTCTGAAATGAAATCATTCAGAAGACCAAAAAATTTAATCGACTTTGGTTCTTGCAAAATACAGCAGGATAGTGTCTGTTAATTGTCTTTTACAAACCCCAGATTTTACTAGGCAATTGATGTATGTAAGTGCAGTAAATTACTAACAATATAGTGTATGTTCACTACTGAAAGGCAGAAGCTACGAAAAGCTTTCTTCGAATACCATCATTGGAGGGTTCTCCCTGGGCTGTTAGAAGAACAATAGAGTGTATAGTTTGAAAAGAGGACTTCTTGGCTGGAAATAGAACATGCAAAAAATATAACCACCAGTTTGATGACTTACCGAGTGTTGGTTTGTTCTAGAGACGAGTGTATTGGTTCTAGCCCGTGCTTAGTTCTAGATTAGGATGGACCTGGAGAAGGCCAGGCTGATTCTGAAGCTTCGTAGGCCCCCATGTAAGTTGGCAAGTGTACCAAATGTATGGTGTGGGCTTTCCCTGTTAGAGTCCTGTTCCTTGAGTAGAATCATCTCAACCTCATAAAATCACTTAAGTCTTATTCTCTCATTTGTTGGAAGTATGTAAAGTGTTAGAGATAGTCATGGTGCCAAGAAATACTCTTGTATGTAATTTTGATTATGAATAATTTTCCTATTTTCTAAGTTAGGAATACCCCCAGGAAAAAGCTATTTTTTTATTCTAGGATAACAGTGTCTAACTGTGAATCAACTTAGGGAAGAATTTGCTTTACAAGTGACAAATTGTAATCCCTGTGAGTATTGGTGAATACTTCTTAAAATAGTGCTTTCTTCTCCTTAGAAAGCATGTCATTAATAACCTTAAATATTTGAGTAACTACTTTTGAGCATTTAGTGCCTCTCAAAGATTGTGCACAGTACATACTTGTCCACGGGCATGAGGGGTCCTATTTCAGAGAGGTTAGAGCAGCGGCGCCTGGCTGACTCAGTCGTAGGAACATGCGGCTCTTAAGTTCGAGCCTCATGTTGGGTGTAGAAATTACTAGGGAAAAAAATAAAGAAAAAAAAGGGAGGGCTCCTAGGTGGCTCAGACATCAAGTGTCTGCCTTTGGCTCAGGTCGTGATCCCAGGTCCTGGGATAGAGCCCCGCATCTGGCCTCCCTGCTCCGCGAGGAGCCAGCTTCTCTCTCGACCACACCCCCTGCTTGTGTTCCCTGTCTCGCTGTCTGTCTCTCTGTCGAATAAATGAATTAAAAATAAAAATTAAAAAAAAAATAGAAGAAGGTTTAGAGCAGTTTTGTTTATGAAAATGAGAAGGTTGGAAACGACTCAAATGTCCATGGATAGTGGAACAAATAAGTAAATTGGTAATCATTTGATGGCCTTTTACATAGCACTTTACATACACTTTTACACAGCACTTCATTATTGTAAATAAATGTCTGCAGCTGCACGCATCAACAGTTTTAAATAAAAGAAGTTCCAGAAGAATCCATACAAAATTGTTCCACTTTCATAAAGCTTAGAAACATAAAACTAAACAACATATTGTTTGGAGAGAGACAAGCACAATAAAACCACAAAAAAAGGCAAGAAATGATTAAAATGGAAGACAATATATGAATTCCTTCTGAGGGGAGGGAGGGAAACAGGACAGAGAGGGTCACGCCAGGGACTTATAAGGTATAGATGATACTCTAGTTCTTAACCTAGGCAGTAGGTACATGAGTGTTAAGTTTTTCTCCTGAACTCTACATTTGCATATTATATGCTCATAAATGTGACATTTCATAATTAAGTGGAAAAAATACAGATTATGAGAAGTTGGAGTTGTGAATAAGAACATAAAAAATGCCGTAAAAATAAAAATACTGGGGGGCACCTCGGTGGCTCAGTGGGTTAAAGCCTCTGCCTTTGGCTCAGGTCATGATCTCAGGGTCCTGGGATCGAGGCCCGCATCGGGCTCTCTGCTCAGTACGGAGCCTGCTTCCTCCTCTCTCTCTGCCTGCCTGTCTACTTGTGATCTCTCTCTGTCAAATAAATAAATCTTTAAAAAAAATAAATAAAAATGCTGGGTTTTAAAAAATGTTGTTTTGATGTTTTAAGTGATTCTACAAATAAATATAGTTGAGGGGGAAAGAAAAAGAATGGAGCTATTCTTACTTGGTGAAATGCATACCTGTCCACTTCATGTATGTTTTGCAGGACAGCATCAGAATTAACGTAACTACCCTGAAAGATGATGGGGAAGTTTCTAAAGAACAGGTTTGTCTCCTTTTGATTATGTTTTTAATATCACTTAGCTGACTGGTAGTTAGCCTCTGTTATTTTTCCCTGCACGTCCAATTTAGTTAGAATAGTGTATTTTTGACATGAAGAATTTGTCATCATTTATCAACCATTGGAATTAATGTATATGCTGCTTTATTTTAAGGTTGTTCTTAACATAACCTATGAGAGTGGACAGGTATATGTAAATGACTTCCCTGTAAATAGTGGTGTAACCCGAATAAGCTGTCAGACTTTGATAGGTGAGTACTACTAAATTATTTCCATAATTGTTCTGTTTTTAGTAATACTAAATTTGTGAAACATGGATTTTTTTTGTGACATATTTTCATTTTAAATTAATAATACACATCACTACTGGAGTATATAATAACTTATGTGTTTAAACTTCAAATCCTGCTTTATTTTGATTATTCCTGGCATATTCAACATTTCTTTCTCATGCGATTGTCATTGACTAGATAGAGCTGCATTTCTGGTAGGTTGATAACAGTGTAAGAATGTACAGAAGGGTAGTAAGTGGAGATTTACAAGTAAGAGGCAAAATCTTGGAGGAGTACTTATTACATTTATAAGAAAATAAAGAGAAAGATAAATTGTTGCTCTAATTCTCTAGTTTCTTCTACCCTTCCTTATGTCTAGATAACATTTTTTTAACCTTTTAAAATCTTGAGTTGTTTAAAGACAAGTAAATATGTTTTGTTGTACTACAGTATTTGAAGGAAATAAGGAATAGACAAATATGTACAGTATTCTTACTACCTGTTTTAACATATGCATTTAAGGCAGTAAATTTTTCTCTAAACAATTGTATCTTGCACTTGATTTGTTACATACTTTCTTTTTTTTTTTTTTTTAAAGATTTTTATTTATTCATTTGACACAGAGAGAGAGATTACAAGTAGGCAGAGAGGCAGGCAGAGAGAGAGGAGGAAGCAGGCTCCCCGCTGAGCAGAGAGCCCGATGTGGGCCTCGATCCCAGGACCCTGGGATCATGACCTGAGCCGAAGGCAGCGGCTTTAACCCACTGAGCCACCCAGGCGCCCTGTTACATACTTTCATTGTCATTGGGTTCAGTGTCTTCCAGTTATTTGTAATGATATTCTCTTGTGCTGTGGGTCATTTAGAAGTTATGGTGCTTAATTTCCAAACATTTTGGAATTTTGTTTTCGTCATTTCCATCTCTCTCATCAGGTGCATTGTGTATAATTTTAACCCCTGAAATTAGAGACTTGCTTTGTGGCTTAGCATATGGTCAGTTTTAGGAAATGGTGATGTCCAGGTGTCCTTGACAAGAAAGTACATCATATAATTACTTGGATATGATGTTCTACATATGTCAGGTAAAATTTTTTGTTAATTGTATTGTTCAGTCTGTTAGGGAAGTACTGATTTTTGTTTGTTTGCTCCATCAGTTACTGAGAATGGAATGTTAAATCTCCACTATGTAGTTTTGTCTGTTCTCCCAGCTTTGTCAATTTTTGCTTTCTGTATTTTGACATGATATTACCAAATGCATACAGATTTGAACTGTTATATCCTCCTTGTAGATTGACTTTGTTATCATTATATATGTCCTTTATCTCTAGTGATATTTTTGCCTTAAAGTCAACTATATCTATATTATTTTAAGAGTAGTTGCTTTTTGGCCAGGCAGGTGGGAGGGAGATGGATTTTTGTATGGTGTCTTTCCATTTTCTTTCAGTCTTTCTGGATCCTTATAATTAAGGTGAATCTCTAATAAGCAGCATATACTGGTGGGTCTTATTTTAAATCAGTCTGTCAATCTGTCTTGTATTTGGGATTTTGATTTATTTTACATTAATGTAATAACTAATATATTTGGATTTAAATCTTTAATCTGAATCATTCGTTTCCTGTTTGTGTCCCACCTATTCATATCCTTTTTACTTCTCTTTTTGGCCCTCTTCTGGGTTTTTTATTTTTTCTTTCATCATTCCCCTCTATCTTGTTGGTTTTATATTATTTTCCTATTCTTTTAATGGTTACCTCTGAGATCAATAAACTAGTATTTTTATCACTTCTCAAACAAAGCAAGAACCTCAGAACATGGAAACTGCCCCATGATTATGCAACATAATTATTCTTATTATTTTGTGTAGTTCAGTACTCATTTGTGTTTACCTTAATGGTTGTTCTTTCCATCGCTCTTCATTCCTTCCTGAATGAAGAAATGAAGAAGGGGAACAAGAAACACACAAATATACACTCAAAACCCACATCTGTCTAGAAGCACATATACACTAAGTGAGCATATATGTGTGTGTTTCTTGTTCCCCTTGGGGCTCATTTTCCCCCTGCCTAAAAAATTCCCCTTAGTAGGGGATCAAGAAATCCCCTTAGTGCAGATTTGTTAGCTGTGAATTATGTGAGCTTTTATTTGAAAACATCTTTACTTTGCCTGCATTTTAGGAGGATCTTTTTACTGGATGGGGAAACACAGGTTAGTACTTCATAGGTTAGCATTTTAAAGACCAGTCACTTCTGGAGTTTCTGTTGAGAGTCATGTCAGGCTCATTGCTCCAGGGAGGATAATAAGGTTTGGTTTGGTTTGGTTTGATTTTCCTGGTTGCCCTTAATATTTTTTCTTAGTCTTTGGTTTTCAGTAGTTTTACTGTGATATGCCCAGGTGTAGGGTTCTTTAATCTGTGACTTCATGTCTTTTTGGGAAAATTTTTATCTTTTCAGAGAGTACTACAAGTCCTCTTTCTTATTCCCGTCTTGCTTTTCATTTACACATATGTTTGACCCTTTCACAAAGTTCCATGTAAATTTTATACTGTTTTCTGTTTTTTCTATTCTTTTTTTCTTTTCATCTTCCCTGCACACAAATTCATCAGCTCTGCCTAATTGAGTTAATTTCATTTATTGGACTTTACTTCTAGGACGTCCATTTTATTCTTTTAAAAAAATTTTTTTTTCTTTTTTTTTTCTTTCCATCTCCTGCTCAGGTCCTGGATACTGGCCCAACACTTTTTTTTTGTTCCCAAAAATTTTTTTTATTTTATATTTTTAATTTTGATTTTAGTAGCTTATACTTATCTGGTAAAATTCCCCCAATTTATCATCTATTTTATTTTTTTTAAGATTATTTCTTTGTTTTAGAGAGAGAGAGTGCATGAGCGAGGTGGGGGTGTGGTACTGAAGGGCATAGGGAAGGGGGAGAGTGTCTCAAGCAGACTCTGCACTGTGCATGAGCCCAGTGCTGGGAGCTGAATCCCACAACAATGAGATCACCACCTGAGCTGAAACCAAGAGTTGGATGCCCAACAAACTGCACCACCCAGGCGCCCATATTTTTTTTCTTCCTTACTTTCTTTCTTCCTTCCTTTCTTTCTTTCTTTTTTTTAAGATTTTACTTATTTAAGAGATAGAGCATGAGCAGGGGGAGGGGCAGAGGGAGAAGCAGACTCCCTACTGAGTAGGGAGCCTGATTCGGGGCTCGATCCCAGGACTCTGAGATCATGACCTGAGCCAAAGTCAGAATCCGAAGCTGAAGGCAGACGTTTAACTGACTGAGCCACCCAGGCGCCCTGTGGAGAGCCATTTTTGAAAGCTGCCTACCACAGTCAGGAAAGTCAGAATATCAAGGGCTTTTGTTGTTTTTAATTTTATTTAATTCTACAGCAGGGGTGCCAGATTTGGGGGCTGAGGAGTCACCACTTTGATGTGTTTATGTGACTGCACTTTCTCCTCCACTGAATCTCTTGTGCCCTAGTGCAACAGCCTTTGGATAGACAGATATGCTGACTAGGAGCCTGCTGTTCTGTGAGCAAGACCAATGGGCAGCCAGGGAAAACACTGAGATGGACCACAGGAGAGGGGAAGTTTTACAGCCAGGAGCCTTAGAGGAGGGGAGGGAGGTTAGGCAGACCAGAAGGAGAGGAGCAGCAAGTGCCCCCAGAAGGAGTCTGAAGAAGGACCATTCAGAGAACTACCGAACAAGTCAGAGGGGTGGTGCTGAAGGTGTTTGAGCAAGGCAGCTGTGTAATCAGAACTCGGTTACAGGAGATTAATCTGGCACCATTATGTGAATGCTTTGAAGGGAGGGGGCATTAAAGAAGGGAATAGTTAGGTAACCATTTTAATGGTAAGTAGTTAATGAACCACATATTGGATGGGAAGGTGCGGGGGCAGGGGGGATGGAAAGGACAAATGTGAGAAACTGGACCTGGCATGGCCTGAAGAAAGCAACTAACTGGATATAGGGAATGAAGGTGAAGAAGTCAAATGTAACCTAGTAACTTTGGTTCTTGCGAGTTTAGAGGAGGGATGTATGTACAGAAACAGGGAAGTCAAGGAGGAACAGTTTTGTGAAGACTTAGGTTGAATTAAAAGGTTAAGTCACTTGGTTCTCAATGGAAATGTCTGTACCTGTTTAGAAAATTAGAAATGGTAGTCTGTACCCCCCAGAGATTTCGATTTACTGAGATTTGGATGAGGCTCTGGCATCTGCACTAGTCCCCAGTTAATTGTGATGCATAGTTAGGATTTAGAACCACTAGACCGGTGTTTGAATAGTGTTGGTAACTGATGATGGCATATTTATTTTAAATGATGTATGTATAATTCTGGATGGAATCACTGCGAAACAAAAGCCGTGGAACAATGAACCTGATGCGTACTGTCAAGGGAAGGCCACCTAGTCAAGGAGACAGGTTTATAAACGAAGAGCTACACTGCAAGAAAGTTAGTGCTTAAAAAAAGGCATGAACGCAGCGATACAGGGATACAGTAGCTAGGACTACTGAAGGAGGAGTTTATTAAAACTGGATGAGGAGCGGTGCCTGGGTGGCTCAGTTGTTTAGGCAACTGCCTTCGGCTCAGGTCATGATCCCCGGGTCCTGGGATCGAGCCCTGCATCGGGCTTCTTGCTCAGCAGGGGGCCTGCTTCTCCCTGTCCCTCTTCCTGTTACTCTGCCTGCTTGTGCACACTCTCTCTCTCTCTCTCTCTCTGTCAAAGAAATAAATAATTCTTTAAAAAATAAAAATGGATGAGGAACATGTGAGTAGTAGAGAACATTCCATATGTTCTCTATAAAGGCACAGAATCCATTTAAACAGTTGGATCTGTATGCAGAATATCCATCTGCGTTCATTTTTGGCTGACCATCCTCCTACGATAACATTTGAGGGACTAACGTTTGAGAAGCTAAATGTTCCTTTTCCACTGGTTTCTTGAATTATATGGATTTATCTTTTTCTGTAGTGTTTTCTGCCTCCAAAAGGTAACCGCTGGCTCTGTCCATCAGCTGCAGCCGTCTCACCCTGCCTCCGCTGGTGTGGTTTGGGAGGCTCTTCGGCAGACAGGAGTCTGGCCGGCAGCTGATCCTGCCCCCTCGTCTGTTAGTGGGGAGCAATTACAGGGCGGCCCCGTCCTCTTCCCCGTCCCTGCCCTCTCCAACAGGAACAGGTCACTTACTGGAGAAAGGATTGAGAAAACAACTCAGTGTCCTTACTGCTTGGGCCTGGAGTTTGTGAATGAGTGAATGAATGGATGAATGTACTTACTTTACTGTAACATGGGATTAGCTCTGTCTTCTGGTTGCTTCGTAAGTAGTTAGGCCTTGTTCGTTCCTTCTTGACAAACTATGTAAAAGAATAGGAATGATGTTGCTAGTGTGGTAGTCTAAAGACCGTCAAGCATTCTTCCCTTTTCAAATGACCGTAAACATGGTAAGGATTTGTCAAGTCGTCTTTATTTTCATAAATTCTGTAACATCAGTGAAGTCGGAGATTAAGAAAGGCAAAGAAATTGTTCTACAACTGTCTTGTTCCATGTAAATGTCACCAAAATAATCTACTTCAGTAATAGATTTGGTGGCATTTGTTTTGTCCAAAGCTGTCACTGCTTTTTTTTTATAGTGAAGAATGAAAATCTGGAAAATGTGGAGGAAAAAGAATATTTTGGAATTGTCAGTGTAAGGATTTTAGTTCATGAGTGGCCTATGACATCTGGTTCCAGTTTGCAACTAATTGTCATTCAAGAAGAGGTAGTAGAGATTGATGGAAAACAGGTATGATAATATGATTATTAATTGGGAATTAAACTGTAAAGATTTATGCTGGATATTATGCATGTGTTGCATTATTCTATTATTTATTTCCGACTTGATAAGGAAAAATGGTACCCTGATGTTGCCTGTATGCAAGCATTTAGAATTTTTTACTTGTTTTAACATTTGTTTAGCATTTGAAGTCTTAACTTTTAAAAAAATGATTATATTTATACATATTTATATCACTTTAAAATATTATAAACATTAGTAAATAGAGCAATTGAAGGGATTGAGTTTGGTTTATAGCTCTGCTTCTGGCCAAGGAAATGAAATGGGACAGAGAGCAAGCTTCTGATACTGAATGCTAATAAAGTTGCTAATTAAATGCCTCAAAGTGTGGAGAATACAGAGTAATTGTGAATAGGGTAAGTTTTTTAGTTAAGGACAACAAGGAGGAAAAGTTAATTTTAGATTCTTATGGGGTTGTGCCATTATTTAAAATAAAGAGTAATTGTTTGTTTTGTCTTTCATAGGCTCAACAAAAGGACGTTACCGAAATTGATATTTTAGTTAAGAACCAGGCAATACTCAGACATTCAAACTACACCCTACCTTTGGAGGAAAGCATGCTGTATTCTATTTCCAGAGACAGCGACATTTTGTTTACCCTTCCCAACCTCTCCAAAAAAGGTACTTTTAAAGATTGTTACTTAAAGTATTAAGGAAATTATTTCTTCAGTGGATAGCTTTCTAATCGTAGTTAACATGTTTGGAAGTAGGCTTCTTTCAGAAATGCTTTATAACACCTCTTACTGTATCTGTCCATTTAAGAACTTTCGGGAACCTATCTTCAGTCTTAATAGAAAGTGATCAAAACAAAAAGTGATCAGTGATGACTGCTTGGTGACATTTTGTGGTAAATAGCTACCCTTACTCTGGGCAGTCGTCACGAAATACCCAATTAGAATATCGTTTAGGTTCATTTAGAGAAAGAAGTATTCATTTTTTTCCACTGAAACATGGAACTGTCTGAAAATTTGACTTTCTGCATTCTGTGTGGTAGAATCATAACTGGCATAGCTCCCTGTAACTGTCTGAGTTTATGACTCCCTTCTGGCATTTAAACACGATGAACAGTCAAGTGTTATTTTTTTTCTCCTGCGGAAAAATATATTCTTAGTATCCTACATGTGTTTGGTATAATAATATCAGAACTAGGAGGAGAGACACCAGCGTGTACCTAGCGTTCGGTGACGTGGCTCTTCTTTCTCGGTAGAAAGTGTCACCTCCCTGCAGACCACCAGCCAGTATCTCATCAGGAATGTGGAAACCACCGTGGATGAAGACGCTTTACCTGGCAAACTACCTGAGACTCCTCTCAGAGCGGACCCTCCATCTTCTTACAAGGTAAATCAGGTATTTGGGATTATCTTTATATTACAGACATTTGTAGAAGAAAATAGCATTTCAGATGAGGTGGAAACCATGAGGACTGGGAGTGGGCAACATTGTCAATAGTGGACTCATCCCTGTTGCAGTGGTTCGGGTTTTCCCATTTTCTTTTCAAGTTTCATTTAATAATACAGTTAGATAATGATTATCAAGTCATTGGATTTCATTTTGGGGTGATTTTCAGTTCCAGAGTCATTCCCATATTCCTGTTTACACACACACACACACACACACACACACACACACACACACACGCCCGGTGCCCTCAGCATCTTCACAGGGACCGAGCGCGCGTGGAGAAGGGTGTACTTTCCCAAGTTCGACCGAGTGGGTTTGAATCCTGGTTCTGCCACGTACTAGTTGTGTGATCTTGGACAAGTTCTTAGGCTCTCTAACCTTAGTTTCTTTATCTTTACAGTAGAGCATCCACTTTAATCAGTAAAATCATGCAGTTGTTACCAGGACTCAGTAAACTGGGTACAAATGTAAGGATGTATTTCCACCTATTAAGTACTCCTGTATTGCCAAGGGCATGATACGGGATGCCTGGAAATATCTTAGGGATTCAGACTGAGTATCTTAATACCTCCATATGTATTAGCTCGGCCTCTTACTTGAAACAATTTCTATTTAAGTGAGTAAAGTCTGTGGTTAGTCTCAGAGGATTCCAGAGACTTCTTTTAGGTTCCCACTGGAGGTTGGGATTGCTTATTTGGGGTTGTTGGAGAAACCCTGGTTGCTTTTTGCTGCCTCAGCGCAGCACCCTCATGCTGCCTGCATGCCTCCCTCCCCGTCCGTGCGCCGTAGGCTCTGCTCTGGTTCTCTAAGTACAGCAGCGTGTTCCGTGCCCAGTAAACTCCCCATCTGGGCCAAGAGCCACTAACACGTTTGCCTTTCTCTCCTGCTATCGTCCTCCAACTATTAGAAACGTATGGTTGCCCTTGGTCTGTTTCGTGTAAACTAGCCGAACCTCTTACCGTTTAGCAATAACTTTCACTTAATTTATAGGCAATAGTATAAATAATTGTAAAGGATGACAAAGTAACATTCCTATACCTGTCTTACCAGAACATAATTTTTAAAATTGTCAATAACTTTATCAAAGTATATTTTAAAATGCACCCATTTAAAATGTACAGATAGAAAAGTTTTGATAAATGTAGGCACCCATGTAACCAGCATCAGAGTCAAGATACAGAACTTTATCATCACCCAAAACTAGAACATAATATTTAGTCTCTTGGAGATCAGGTGATACTTGGCTTGTCTAATCAAAACTCCTTTTTTAGGTGATGTGTCAATGGATGGAAAAATTCAGAAAAGATCTATGTAGGTTCTGGAGCAGTGTTTTTCCAGTATTCTTTATGTTTCTGAACGTCATGGTGGTTGGAATTATAGGAGCAGCTGTGGTAATAACCATCTTAAAGGTGCTCTTTCCAGTCTGTGAATACAAGTAAGTCATTATTTTTCTTTTAAGATTTTATTTATTTATTTGAGAGAGAGAGCACAGTCAGGCAGAATGGCAAGCAGAGGGAGAGGGAGGAGCAGATTCCCACTGAGCAGAGAGGCTGACATGGGGCTCAATCCCAGGACCCTGGGATCATGATCTGAGCTGTAGGCAGCTGCTTAGCTGACTGAGTCACCCAGGCTCAGTAATTATTATTTTTGAAGTAACATTAGTGTTTTTAATGATTAAAAAGCAAATTGTATTTACTATATTCTAGAGTAGAAAATATAAATATTAGGAAGGCTGTAAGACAAGTTGGAGGGAAAATGATGTCTGTTTTTTTTTCTAGCTCATCTTCCAACTTTAGCAAAACTAAGATGTTTCTTGGACATCTATCATAAACAAGACACTTGTCTTGGGGATTCAGATGTGAATAAGACAAACTCTACCCTCTAAGATCTTAGCCTATTGGAGAGAGAAAGGAAACATGCATTTTGCAATGTTAGACTGACAAATGAAACAAGAGCTTCCCTATGAGTAATTTTCTACCTCGGAGTATCAATTTAAAATGAAGTGGATTTTAGAAGACTAGTGCAGCATTGCTTGTAACAGAGCAAAAGCAAAAGAGGAAACCTCTGAACCGTGTATCGGTGGGGGCGTACCTGACGATTTACGTCAGCCGTGGGATTCTGTGCAGCCAAGTGGGAAAGAATCCAACATCTATTAAATGAGGGAAAACACTGTGTAACCATATGATCCCATTTGGGTAAAACTAAAGTATCATGCATATGTGTATATAAATGCATAGGAAACTTCTGGAATGACAAAATAAGTTACTTCTAATGAGTGGGAATGAGACCAAGGATAAAGATACTTTCACTGTTTTCCTTTCTGGATGGCTTTTTTTTTTTTTTTAAGATTTTTTATTTATTTATTTGACAGAGAGACACAGTGAAAGAGGGACACAAGCAGGGGGAGTGGGAGAGGGAGAAGCAGGCTTCCCGCTGACCAGGGAGCACAATGTGGGGCTCAATCTCAGGACCCTGGGATCATGACCTGAGCCAAAGGCAGACACTTAACGACTAAGCCACCCAGGCCCCCCTGTATGGCTTTTTTTTAACCATAAGAAATTATTTTATAAATGTAAAAGTGAATTTATTCTCAGCATTTTTACAAGTTGAACAGGCAGGGGGCGCACCTGGCTGGCTTAGTTGGGGGAACATCCAACTCTTGATCCCTGGGGTTGTGAGTTGGAGCACCACATTGGAAGTAGAGTTTACGTCGAACAACAACAACAAAAAGGAATTTAATAAGTTTAATAGTCATTTTAGTTGTCTTAAGAGAAATAAGTCTCAATAGATAGAAATGACCAGAGTTTTTGGCTTAAAACAGGATTTATAGGGGGAAAAAAAAGACCCAATTCAGACATTCACTTTTCTACTTGCTTGTCATAAAGTCTTTGAAACTCCCATTTCTCTATGTGTAACATTGAACTACTTAGAGGATTTGTTAAAATGCCATGATGCAAGCAAAGAGCCTGTGGATTAAAGAAATAGTAGTATCCCTCCCACATTTTCGTTTGGTTTCCCCTGAAGAATTCAGATTTCCCATTTCTTTCTGAAAATTAAAATTCTGGAACTTAATAGTTTCTTCCGTTTTCCTTTGACTGCCAGGAAGCTCAGGACCTTTTCTGAACTTTATTATGCAAACCTGCCTAGAAAACCAACCATTTTGTGCTTTTTTTTGTTGTTGTTATTCTTTTACCAAATATTTTGTTATGGGCTTCTCTGAGGGAAGAGATGCAGTGTAAAATTAAAAACCAGATTTGCAGTATGCTTTTATCAATGGCAGTTGTACTGAGGTTACCTTCTGGTAGTAAAAGATTTCATCAATACAGAAATAGAGCAATTTAGTTAAAATACCTCTTCATTTCCCTGTTCTTTAATTATTGTAACTAGAGGTAATCATTATTAACTTTTAGGGTGTGCATCTTTTATCCAAATTCTGTGTATTGATATAAATGTAAGATAAACAGTATGATCCCATTTGGGTAAAACAAAAGTATTATGTTTATAATAATAAGGTTGTTTATTAACCTAGAGTCTTTTTTTTTTAAAGATTTTATTTATTTATTTGACAGAGAGAGAGAGATTACAGGCAGACAGAGAGGCAGGCAGAGAGGAGGTAACAGGCTCCCCGCTGAGCAGAGAACCCCATGTGGGCCTCCATCCCAGGATGCTGAGATCATGACCTGAGCCAAAGGCAGAGGCCTCAACCCACTGAGCCACCCAGGCGCCCTTAACCTAGAGTCTTAACTGTCCCACAGATTGCTTATTCACTTAAAGACAGAGTTTCCCAAACTTTTTTGATACATAGCAGTCTCAGTGTGCCAGTAATTTTTTCTCTGGTCCCCTTATTTCAGCCAGACGAAAATCAAAAGAGAAATTTTTATCTAACTCTTTTTAATACTTTATTTTTATTTTAAATAGTCTCTACACCTGGTGTGGGGCTTGAACTCATGACCCTGGGATTGAGAGTCACATGCTCGACCAGATGAGCCAGTCAGGCGCCCCTTTATTTCTTAATTTATATATAGATATATATCATTCTTGTGTACATTTGCAAATAGGATGTGTGTGCCTCTAGGGCTCTACATGAAACTCTTATCTTGGAATCAGATTGGACACTGCCACCCTCACTTCCTGTTCACCACTAGCTTTTGTACAGTGTTGCTTTTTAGCACAGCTGCCGAAGTCCAGCTTTGCAAAGATCCAACCTCATTGAAAGGAATGTGTAGTACAACCTAATGTTGAAACTGTGAACTACCCTCAAAATGAGATCTAAAATAGTCTGTAGGGCCTGAGTCTGCAGCGCCGCCCCAGGGGTCTCGGTGTATGTGGGAACCGTGGGCTTAAGACCTTTTCCTCTCAGCACATATATTTGCTTATTGGTCCTCTTTCTGGCTGCATGGTGTTTTACAGCATAGCTAAGCCATCATGTAACCACTCCTCCACTAGACATTCAGGTATCTTCCAATTTCATGTTCTTTCCAATAATGCTGTCACGTACATCATAAATGTACACATCTCTTGGCACTTGTGTATTTACAGAGATAGATTCCTAAAAAGTGAAATTACTGGGTCAAAGAGTATATGTATCTTGTCAACAGCCGACCGCAGTCTTTTTTGTTTTTGCTACTGTGGAAAAAAATATAATTTCATTTTAATTTGCGTTTTCTTCTTCCACGTGTCCTTGCTAGTCCGGGTCTAGCGGAGTCTAGCATCTTTGTGATAACTGGCTGTATATTTCTCTTGTGACATGCCTGTTTATAACCTTTATCTGTTTTTCAATTGTGTTGCCTTTTATCATCATTGGTATGTGGGAACTCCTTTATCTGTTAAGCACACATAATATCTATTACAATTTTTTTAAAGATTTTATTTATTTATTTGACAGAGAGAGAGAGAGATTACAAATAGGCAGAGAGGCAGGCAGAGAGAGAGGAGGAAGCAGGCCTCGATCCCAGGACCCTGAGATCATGACCCGAGCCAAAGGAAGAGGCTTTAACCCACTGAGCCACCCAGGCGCCCAATTTTTTTAATCCCAGATTACGATTTGTCTTTTGCTCTTGTTTCTGGTATCATACAAAAGTTTTACATTTAGGCTCAGAACAATTCATGCCTTTCCTGTGTGTCTTAGGGTTTTAAATTTTTCTTAAGTAGACCTTTCCCATCTTAAAATTATTAAAGTGTTTTCTTAAAACTTAGGTTTTACCATCATTTGTGTATAGGTTAAGCTAGTTATGATTTTGTATTTGCTTTCCAAACAGAGGCCATTGTTCCAGTTGTAATTTGCCCAGTGAATCAGAACGTTACCTTATTATGAATGCAATTCCCACATACATTCTTATTTCTGGACTCTGTTCTTTGCTGCTTTGTCTAGTGCTGTGCCACTAGCACAGTTTTAATTACTGTACTGCTTTAATAAAACCAGGCAACTGCCTCTGCTCCCCATTGTTATTTTTAAAAAATGTTACAGCTGTTCTTGATGTACTCCCTTGTGAACTTTTAGAATTAGCTCAATCGGTTCCATAAACAACTACCTTCTGTTGACATCTTGATTGGGATGATACTGAACTTGCAAAACAGGTCTTGGATCCAATCCAGAGACCTCCTCCTTGGTCAGATACTTAAGTAACAAAAGGGAAAATACTGTGTAAAGATCCGTGAAGTAGCCTTGTCTTAGTATCAAACTGTAGACAGAGGAACTATTTAATTTCTATTTTTATATTTCAGAGGAATTCTTCAATTGGATAAAGCAAATGTTATACCTGTCACAGCTATCAACATATTTCCGGATAATCCTGAGAAAAAAAGAGCAGAAAACCTTGAAGATAAAGCATGTGTTTAAAGCACCATCTCAAATCATGGACTCTGAATTAGTCTTTTGGCTCTAAAGTTGCCACTTGAATAGAATTTTCTTTAAATCGCTAAGAATCTGTTTATACACTAGGAAAATTGCTCAACTCCTAAAACTGCCTAAAACTTGACCTTTAAAGTGACAAGTTAAAGTTCACCTTATTCTGTAACAGGGCTGACTATACAGATGATGAATTAAAGGAAATTTAAATGAAGCGGAAGAGAAGACGTGAAGAAACTTCAAAATTACCAAAAAAAAAGACAAAATGCCATGTGCCAATACTTTTCAAGGTGCCTTTGTAAAGGAAATTCTATCCACTTAATTACTATAATATATGAGACTTTATGAAAAGCACTTTATGAAATTCTAATTTAAAAGCTCAAGAATTTAACACTTATTTTTTTATTCAGTAAAATGTGCCTTTATATTAAGTATGTGACTCAGTATAAAATCACTGAAGTGTATCATGATTTGATTGTATCCTGTACCAAGACTACTTACCTGAATGCACCAGGATTTAAAAATAGCAGTGACATGTTCTCACTCTAAAATAAACTTTTTCTTGAGGAAAACAATAGAGAGTTTTGGTATAAAAACATTTCCCAGGCAAGAACTGCTTCTACGGAAGAGCTCCTTTCACATACACTGGCTGAAACCGGGGCTCAAGTCAGTTAAGGAGTCTGTCCATGTCCTGGCATTAGACCATGCCCTTACTCTTGCAGTCCTTAGTGCTATTTACCCTTCAATATCAATGGTCTTTTTTTTAACCATCACTGACACTGACACCTATTTTATGTTATCTAGCACATATAATACTTACCTTTACTCCAAATGGTAAGTATTTCCTATTGTTTAATTTTTTATTGCAACCCATCAGTTTAAATATATCATTCATGAGTGTAATGACTGGTTTTTAAAACTACCTTAAGTAGGGAGGGGAAAAAAGTAAAACCCCCTTAGAGTTAGGCTAAATAGATACATGTATGTATGGGGGAAGGAAGACAGGTAGCAGAGTGGAGTGAGGTTTCATTTTGCCTGTTTTTAAGAAGAATAACAGCCCTGTGAAATATACTTTCTTCATATTATAGAAGAATAAATAATAGCATGCAATTCAGTTTGAGCCTAAGTCACCCAGCTAGTAAAACTTTATGTCCTTCCTCACTTTGAGATGCTAGAAATTCCAGTTCTAATTCTAAATAATGATAGAGTCTTATTGCAAGACATTAAGCTTACAGGGACTCTAGTGAGGAGAACCCTGCTGGAGGCTGTGGCCCACTGGAGAGGGTGGGCTTCGTGGTCAGCAGAGTCCTGTCTGCTTTCCCTCCAGTGAGACCCTGGACCACAGCATGATGCTCTTTTCTATGGTTGGGATGATACAGTCAGTTATTTTTTAAAAAGTAATCCTAAATGGGTATCTTACCTGTAAGATTTTATACCATAAACTTTTATTTCATTTATTAACTTACAGCTGCACCATTAACTATTATTTTAATTATGCTTTGTATCCATGAGTGCACGGGTTCATGAGTTTCATTCATTAGAACACAGTGAGCAGCACAGACTTACAAGCATCTGCTTGCCTGTAGTGCAGCCTCGTATATGGGCAGAATAAAGTCAAGCAAGAACGTGTATGTTTATATTTTTTTTAATTTTTCAAGTGCATTATAAAATGAAGGGTCTTTAAAGCTGTCCCAGGAAGAGAAGAGAGGCTACCGTAACCCCAAGCAGGAAGGCACACCGGGGCATGGTTCATGCATCCACTGGCTGCTTCTGTGAGGATGTTTGGGGATTTTCAGTTACCCACTGGCACCCAAGGTGCTACAGCCAGTCTTACTCCCTAGAAGGAACAGCAGCTGGACAGTGGAAGAGAAGATGCTGTACTTAGAAGTGCATATAAAGACACTTTTCCGGGCGCCTGGGTGGCTCAGTGGGTTAAAGCCGCTGCCTTCGGCTCAGGTCATGATCCCAGGGTCCTGGGATCGAGGCCCACATGGGGCTCTCTGCTCAGCAGGGAGCCTGCTTCCTCCCCTCTCCTCTCTCTGCCTCTCTGCCTACTTGTAATCTCTCTCTCTGTGTCAAATGAATAAATAAAATCTTAAAAAAAAAAATTATCTTTAAAAAAAAAAAAAAAGACACTTTTCCAAGCTAAGTAATTGCCCCTGCACTGCAACACAACGTGGCCAGTGAAAGAGAGAATCGGGTAATACTAAAGTAAAACAAATTTGCTTGCAGCTTTAAGAAATTGCCTTTATTCAGAATCATACTTTTTTTTTAAATCTTACCATTATCAAAGTTTAAAAAAATATAGCACTCAGTGCAATGAAATACTACATTTAATTATTCAAACACTTAAGGCAGGTTTCTCACAGTTTACATGTGAGAATTTAGCATGATCCAAACTCAAATATCCACTTCTCATATCTTTCAATGTCTGCAGCAGAAACGGACTTAGAGACTTTTTTTAAAGCCATTTCAAAATCCTCCATCGTTGTAGGCATGTGCATCTCTTCTCTTGACAGATTTCTGATCTCTTCTGGAGTCAGACCTTCAATGCGCCTTCTCATTGCCATCAAGGATGCATCCCTAGGTTTTAAATTAACACACACAGTGTTATTTTGATTGGATAAAGACCCGTGAACAGAAAATCTTTTCAGTATGTGTTATTTTGTAATTATCCCACTACACAGATTTAGTACTATATAGACTGTTATCAGAATACAAGGTCTGTTCCGAGATGTTTTTTAGCTGTTAAATTTTCCATGATGAATTAAGAATATTAATCAATTTAAATAACTGATACTGAGTAGGAAGCCAAGAAAAAGTAAAAGGGTGTAATAAAGAAGCTAGTAGTTTAATTTCATTGTAAGTGTCCACTAAAAGAAAGAATAAACCTCAGAGACAGGAGAGAACCAGCTGGCTAAAAAACCATCTTCTACACAGGTTGGAAAAACTAAATGATCAAGTTAGTGTGTTTCAGCTTTACCCTCTGTATTAGTTTTGTCCTGTTTTCGGGAGGATTTTTTTTGTTTTTAAAGAAGAAACTTTAGACTCAAGGACCTCTCCTTTCGCCAAGTTTCATCTTTAATAACAGCCACCATTTATGCAAAGGGACAGCAACGTGCAGCTGCTTTCCATCCACACACGTTCTCACCGATGCTCACAACAAGCCTGCACAGCATCCTTACTTTACCATGAGCACCTTGCGAATACACATATGAACTAATACTCAGATTACGACAAAACCTACTTGAATCAACTGGATTAAAGACCATCTTTTTTCTTTTTTAGTCCTGTTCCCATCATACTTAGGACACCTGCACTGAAGATGAGACTGTGCTCTCCTGGAGTATGCCCAATCCATTTCACTTCTCTTAGGAAAAACAGTGAATAAGTACTCCAACATTTTTTTAATCCAAGACAAATTATGGATTTTCTGTATTATACCAATTGTTCTAACATTAGCTTCTTGAACTTGTAGCTTTCAAATACACTGCAGACTGTTCAGGGACATGCCAGATACCCAAATTCCTACCAGCACCTTACCACAAACTTAATACCAAAACTTGTGTCTCTCACTAGAGATTCTAATTTGGGTCTTTACTCTTCACCCATTTTAATGCTTCAACATAAAAACTTCGTAACAGAAGTTTACACCCACATAACCCTATGCTTTCAAAATAATTCATACCTGCACACATTGGTAATGTCTGCACCTGAATAACCTTCCATATTTTCTGCTATGCTTGCAAGGTCAACATCATCAGCCAATTCCAGTTCACGTAGACTTATTCGTAACAGCTCCTCCCTGCCTTTTGCTAATGACGGAAACAAATTTAAAAATGTAAGCCTTCAACATAAACATACTGTTATTTTTTCTCAAATCTACTTTGTACGAGAAGTTGTTTTCCAATTCTTAGAGCTCATTTGCTTAAAAATTTAAGAGCACTTCTAAGTTTAAAATTAAATAAAAAAGCCACCTGGTACCAGGTGGCTCAGTCAGCTGAGCATCTACCTTCAGCTCAGATCATGGTCTCGGGGTCCTGGGATCGAGCTCCACATTGGGATACCTGCTTGGTAGGGAGTCTGCTTCTCCCTCTCCCTCTGCATCTCCCCCCAACCTCCCTTGTTGCAGAGAACGAGCACTTGCTCGCGCTGTCTCAAATAAATAAATAATCTTTTTTAAAAAAAAATTTTCTGGTACCAAGGCTTTCAAGTTCTAGATAGAGCCAAACCAGTTAATATAAAGGACATGCTACATTTGTCTCTTTAAAGGAAAGTTAATTACTACCAAATTTAAAAATCTCTAAGCAAAACTACCTAAGAGTTAACATGAGCTTTGAGACAAGATTCAAATGCAGATAACCTGATGGTAATGGAATATAGATTCTTTTTTCAAGACGTCGTCTTAATGCCTCATCAATATCCCAGGGAAAATTAGTAGCTGCCAGAACCATAACCATTTTGGAAGGGTCATCATTTTCAGAAGCACCTCCAACACCTAAAAAATAGGGAGAGAGAATGTAAAAAGGAAGTAAGAGTATAGAAAATAATGCTCAACTACTTAAAGATCATCACATATTTAGCACTAAATTGCATGGTAGTGTAATTGTTAAGCCTCCCTAAGACTTCTAAAGCTAAATGGCACATACAAGAATTTGTGGCCCAAGAAAAATGTTTTAATATGCAAAAAAATAGGACCCAAATAGATTTAATAAAAAAACCAGTCCAGCTTAACTACATACCAATTTCTAAAATTTTTCAAAAACATACATATCCCTAGGGCAAATTTATTTGCATTTATTTCAATTTTATTGCTGAAAATAAGAAATCTGAGCATATGCCCATGAGTGCTCTGTGAACAGTCATTATTTCTGTCATGTCCCCACAGTCCATGTCCCCAGTTTACTGTGGATCTCCAGGACCTCCTTGCCCCCTCTGGTCGGCAGGAGATGTGTGGCTTCGCCCTAGAGCTGAGCCAATGTACAGACATATGCATACCATCCATTTGAACCAGCAGCTCGGCTTTCACCCTTCGGCTTGCTTCGTGCTCTTCAGAAGTCCCTCTACGACTACAAATGGAATCTATCTCATCGATAAATATGGTGGCTGGAGAGTAAAATCGAGCCTAAATAAAGAAACCATGTAACATCAGGTTTTTATTTCATTTAAAAAAATAATCTGTAACAATCAGAAAAGAGCCCAGGAGCCTGCCACACCACCTCTCTCTCTTGTCCTAGAATTGGGGAGAAGATAAACTGGAGCAGCTAAAAGACAGCTTCGAACGGAAACTTATCACAGACTTAAATATTATATGGCAGTACTTTAATTGGCGATATTTATTCACGAGTGATATAAATACAGATTTACTTTGTATGCTACAATAATAAGGTCAACAGTGGTGGGAAAACATTCACAGATATTGATAAGTGTTCTACATTTCTAGAAAAAAATTAATTACAGAGAATCATTGCCTTAAGTAAAATCATACAGATTCCTTCTAAGAAATCCGAATTAAATTGACATTTTTCATTTGACAATATATTTATTACAGTAACTAACGAGGTTCATAATCAATTTTATTTTTTATTTTTAAAGATTTATTTATTTTACAGTGAGACAGCACAAGTGAGGGAGGGACAGAAGGAGAGAGGACAGAGAGGGAGAGAAGCAGACTCCTCCTCTGAGCACGGAGCCCAGCATGGAGCTCCATCTCATAACCCTGAGATCATGACCCCAGCCAAAATCAAGAGTCGGATACCCAACTGACTGAGTCACCCAGGCACCCCCATAGTTCATTATTTTTAAATGAGATATCCAATGAGGGCTAATTTCTCAGGGATTACCATAAAGACAGTAAAAACAAGGCTTAAGGCACTGATGGCTATTGCAGCCACCACACAAAATCAAAACCAACCCACAGAGAAACAGAGAAGCAAAGGTCAAAGAGACATCCCCGAAAACATCTGAATTGTTAGATCCTGCCAGGCCTAAAAAGCTAAAATAAAACTTCTGAAAATTCCTAGTACATGACCCAATATATTATTCTTTTGGTTTAAACTCACTTGATTAGGTTTATGACACTTGAAAATAAAAGTCCTTGACAATACAACAAAAATTATACAATTAAGTTTTGGTTATGTGTTTATTACCATGTCATGAGAAAAATCCTGGACAGACTTGTATTTAAGTGGCATTATTGAAAATACAGGCCTTGAAAAAGAAAAAAAAAAAAAAAAAGAAAGGAACACTTGAGACATGTTTGCTTTGAGAGATTCTGGGAGATGGAGCTGAACCTTCGGGGAGAGGCAAGTCACCTACAGAGCAGTCAGAACAAGATGCGAGAGGCAGTACACTTCACTCCGGGAAAGAGTCCATATGATGAACAAGGGGAAAAAAAAATTAAGCCAGTTTTAATCTGAGTTTTAAATATGAGCCCTAATCGAAAGTCCCAAAGGCAGAAGCTCTAAACTGGCCTGTGACTGAGCCCCACTACTCAGCAGGAGGCAACTCAAAGTAGCAGAGAAGCAGGCACTTACTTTGAGATGGTTAACACCAGGAAAGCCAGTAAAAAATAAGCCGTTTGATACGTCTTCACAACTCTCATCATAAAAAAGAATATAAATTAGCACTTTGTAAGAGGCTTCCCCGCACGGAAGAAAACGGTCATTTTTCTTGAATATAAACCCTCCATTAGAAAACGTATCAAATAATCCTGAAACAGAACAGCTACACTCCCAATGAGTCCCTGTGATTCGGGCTCTATAGTAGCAATTCACAGGCATTAGCTTGTTTCGCCATCCAAACATTACAGAGGCAGCTCCAGTATTACGGTCATCCTCGTACAGATGAAGCAAGTGAGGAGCAGGGAAGGAATCTGCCCACAGTTAGCCAGCTAGGAAAGTGACCACAGAGGTGGGATCTGAAGCGGGGCCACCGGACCCTAAAGACTCCACACTTAGTCGTTCATTCTATTTACATTTTTAAAAAGCCTGGGTATTCTGAAATCCTGGCAATATAATTCTTTTTCCCCTGAAGCAAAGGGCAAACTAATTTTCCAAACTCATCTAAGAGGTTCTCCACTAGATTCCCCTACTGCAATATAAACTACTGACAAACTATTAAGAACCTGTTAGAATTTGCATCCTGCCGTATGAATTATCAAACTTGAAGGAGAAAATGCGAATTCAAACAGGGAGAAACCTTTACAGAAAATGGATAACCTGAAATTGTAAGGGTTTTCATTTACTTGTTTTGTTTTCTTCTGAGCCTAGGAAGTAAGATCTAGTATCATATTAACACGGTCATCTAAAGTTTTGTCCACGATGGAGTCTTTAAAGTTAAGACTGCAAGTCACTGTCCATATAATAAGCATAACTCTGTCCTGATACATGTAACTACACTCTTTCTTAAATGAGGCAAGACTGAAATAATCAGTGAAGCTTAACAGAGTCTGAAGTCTAAAACGCTGTTGAATCTAATCCACTCTACTATGAACTTGTTGAATTATAATTCCTTCTACTGATAGATTAGTGGGAATTGAAGAACAACAAAAAGAAACTCAAAGTAACAAGAAAAGGAGTAACAATCCAAAGTCTGGATCATTAAACTCAAGGTATTTAGCACAGTTAAGAGATTGGAGGGGATCTAACTTCCACAACTACTTGATTTTCAGCGTCCCACACTACTGTTACAACACTGCATCTACCATACTATAAATAAGCCTACTGATTTAAAAAACATAATAATTTCAGACTCCGACAACAGATTAGGAAGGCAGATCTCATAATGTGAGCATGCCCACAAACCAACAGAGATAGCTCTTCCTCTAGAGGGAAGGAGACACAGAAAAACTCCAACTACTCATGTGATTCAAGGGTTCTAGCTTCGAGGGCACAGGAATCACACTGTGGGCACAGTAGCATTCCGCCTCGCTAGTCTACATCCTACCTCACTGCTACCCCTTTTAGAGGTAAAGAGTCATTACAGTGGTCTCAAACATTCACCATTTCGAACAGAAGACGAACAAGCTTCTCAGACTCCCCTCTGTATTTGGACGTCAGAGTTGACGAAGACACATTGAAGAATGTTGTCTTGCACTCCGTAGCTACTGCCTTAGCAAGGAGGGTCTTTCCTGTACCGGGTGGGCCAACCATCAAGACTCCCTGTCGGGAAAATAATCACATAAGTGAAAGAATTACCTGCCACTGTTCTAATTCACAAGAATTCCATTACTAAGAATTAATTTTCTTTTTTTTTTTAATTTTTTTTTTTTAAGATTTTATATCTTTATTTGACAGAGAGAGAGAGAGAGGAGGAAGCAGGCTCCCTGCCAAGCAGAGAGCCTGATATGGGCCTCGATCCCAGGACCCTGAGATCATGACCTGAGTCGAAAGCAGAGGCTTTAACCCACTGAGCCACCCAGGCGCCCTAAGAATTAATTTTCAACTAACGTATAATATTAAGAATAAAAAATAGGCAAAAGGATACTTTATCACCAAGTTACTTTTTTCATTATAAAAGGTAACTATATTATTAAAAATTTGGAACTCAGAAATGAGAAAAATACAATGTAATAATACTGACATTATAATAATTATACCCTAACACAGGTACCAATAATATTTAGATATATTTCCTGCTAGTCTTTTGGTTGAACAAATTATTTTTTTTTGTTACATAGCTGTACTCAAAGAATGTCGAGAATTTTGTAGCTTATCATTTAATATTTCAAGAATTTTTAATAAGTTCAGAGTTAGCCATTACCACATTTTCTATATCCAAGAAAGTTTTTTTCAGTCTCTTTTCAGATCAACTCATGACTTTTTTAAAAAGTATCCATTCAATGCAGATACGTCTCAATTTCTTAAGGACAACTGCAAAAAGTAGAGGATACAAGTTCTGTAGCAGATACATCAAATGGAGTAGTTCTGCATTAGGCAACTTGTTCATATTTGCAAATAAAAGCTCATTCTAAATCAACTTTCCAAAGGTCACACTGTACCTATTTCTTATTCTGGGAACCTTGCAATAGCTTTTGGTCTAAACAAAAGTTGGAGTAACGTATCTTTTACTTCAAAATTTTCCTTAAAAAAAATAAAATAAAAATTTCCTTACTTATTCTTTCCCCTCACCTCCCTGAATAAGATAAATACTGGTTTTCTACAGCAAAGTACATGGCGTTTACTTTGACAGCACTATTAACAGTAATAAACTTACTTTCCATGGTCTCCTAATGCCCTTAAAGAATTCTGGCATCCACATTGGTAACACCACAGCTTCCTTAAGCAACTTTTTAGCTTCTACTAAATCAGCAATATCATCCCTGAAAGAGGAGATACTTTATCAACACTCTCTTAGATCACATATTTAGCTGTAGGCAGTCACTCTTGAGAACTACAGCAGCACGGTTTTCCACGGCTGCCAGACTGCAAAGCCCCCCTCCAGGCACCAGTGAACTCGCACACTGGGATGAGGCCCGCCACGCCAGCCAGGACACATGCAGCACAATCTGAATCATCGATTCTTGGCAGTAATGATTTCCAACTTGGTGAATGACACCACTGGTCTATAGGCCCACTCTTAAGTACTTATCATGCCATCTTGTTTTAAATTCTTGCCCTTGTGATACTCATTCCATAAACTCCATGATTTAGAAACAATGAGCCCATTAAAAAAAAAAAAGAATAAAAAGGGCATAAAGCAGAGACAAGGCTATAATACTGCTGCTCTGCCCCCAACCCAATTAAGAGGTAGACACCAAGGAGAAAGAGTATCACAGAGACTACTATGAAGGTATTACTAACCACCAAAAAACTCTTACTGCTACTACTATTACTGGTACATGTGGAATTTTCATGAAAATACATGTTTACTGTATAAATACCAAAAACCAAAAAATATTTTTAAAATATCCCCAAAGCCATACCTAAAAATCATTAAGATTTTAATGAAAAATATATAATAGAATGTATGTAACTTTGTGGAAAAGGGGGCCTTTTATTTTTTTAATTTTTTTTGAAAGGGAGCTTTTAGAACTCAGTGTGAAAATTACAGTTCTTTGATTAGATATAATAAATCAAGTTGAGAACCACTGCTCAAAGTCATAGAAAATAAAAGCAACATCCATGGGATAAACCTATAGATGACAAGCAACAACAGGGCACCTGATTGGCTCAGTCGATAGAGCACTGCAACTCCTGATCTGGGTCGGGGTTGTGAGTTCAAGTCCCACTTGGGCACAGAGCTTACAGAGGAACAAAAAACAAAAGCAAACAACACACATGCCTAAGAATCCCTGCCACTTCACCACTAGAGGAAGTCCCAAAAAGATGAGATGTCTGTGATCTTTATAAGATTTTTTTATTTAATAGAAACTTATTTATCATTTGTTACTTTATTAAATAAAAATCTCAGACGAAAATCTGGTATAGCCTGAACCAAGTGCTGGGGGCTGACTTCAGTGCATTTACTGAGAAGTAATGGTTCCCTTTACTTCTCCTGAAAGCATTATCAGCATCCAGTTATCTCGCTGTGCTGTAACTTACCATCGAACGTTGGGATTCTGAGAAATGATATCTCTTTCCAAAGCTTCTACTAAGTCCTTATCATATCCAGTACTATCAAATTTACTTGTCTCTGGTTCGGTAACTGCAGCAGGTGATTTGTTCTACATCAGGAGAAAAACACAAGAGCTTCTAATTGACTCAAAAATGATACTCAGAAACAAAGACTGGACTCCAGTGATATTTTTAAAAGAGCTAATATAACAGCACAAGTAATGAGAGAATCAAAGACTATTTATTAAGTCATCCTCTACACCAACATCAGAGTGAGTTATTAGAGTTTCATATTCAATTTTTATTTTTACATAAAAAATATGACAAAAAGTGTTCAAGAAAAACAAAAATATTATGCATACGAATAGGTGAGAATCAAAAAAATCAACACAGATGAACTGTGGTTACTAGTGAGTATCAGATATATGTGACATCTCAAAACTTCAGAGAAAAGGTTAAAAACAGATAGCTTATATAGCCAAGATTACAGCTTGCCCCCCCCTTTTTTTATTTTTATTTTATTTAATTTATTTTTTTTTTTAAAGATTTTATTTATTCATTTGACAGAGAGAGAGAGATTACAAGTAGGCAGAGAGAGAGGAGAGAGGAGGAAGCAGGCTCCCTGCCGAGCAGAGAGCCCGATGTGGGCCTCGATCCCAGGACCCTGGGATCATGACCTGAGCCGAAGGCAGCGGCTTTAACCCACTGAGCCACCCAGGCGCCCTGCCCCCCCCCTTTTTTTAAAGATGTAATTAATTTACTTGAGACCGAGAGTGAGAGCACACATGTGACTTGAGGGAAGAGCAGAGGGAAAGGCAAAGAACCTCAAGCAAACTCCACGCTGAGGGCGGAGCCCCACACAGAGCTCCATCTCACAGCCCTGAGGTCGCGACCTGAGCCAAAACCAAGAGTCAGACGCTTAACCGACTGAGCCACCCAGGCTCCCCAACTACAGCTCACTCTTAACCACCTACTCGGCCCTCATCAGTGCTCCTACAATTTCGCTTTTCTCTGTTCTCACCTCACTCCAAAAGAGACCCCTCGGTCCCCAGGTGCGATGCCCTCCCACCCTCTGTGACCGCAGCCGTTAGGGCCACAGTTCCTAAGGCCTGTACTGAAGTGCTCTGGGGCACAACGGCAAACTCACAGAGCACTGCCAGATATTTTACATTTCTTAGTGAGACCCAGCATCTTCTGTTGAACACTGGGTGAAATACCAGCTCCAGGGAATTCTGTCTCTACATTAAAACTGCTACATTCCTTGCAATAATGCCAAATATTTGTGAAGCTGGGTTTCTGGCAGTTTCTATGATAAAAGAAATAGTGGGAAAAATCAAGGTGAGAGTGGAATCAGAGTGAAATATTCACTCTGCCTCCAAAGTCTGAGAAACTGAGCAGTGCCAAAAGCTGTCTGAACCTAATGTTCTTCACCAATGGATGGGTATTCTCTTTGTCCTTGAGGTGCTGTGAAAACATCAGAGATACTCATGAATTTTATAAGGCAAGAAAATTTATGAAGCTCTGCATTAGTGTAAACAGTCATTTACTTGGTCTTGTACTTACCCCGTCTCATTGTTTTGCCCATACATGATTTCTTTGTCAGTGGTGCTATCTAAAGTCAGTATTAACATCTAGGGTTAACCAGTATTTATATATTCAAAAGTCTTACACTAGATGGTCAGAAAAGCGTCTGTCTTACAATATACATATTCCCTATCCAATACGAACATAAAAAATTCAAAGAAGGTATTGCGCAGTCTTTAGGAGAGGTTGGGGGTGCCTGGCTGGCCCCAACCAAAGAGCATGAGACTCTTGATCTCAGGGTTGTGAGTTCAAGCCCCACACTGGGTGTAGACATCACTAAAAAAAATAAAATAAAATAAACTTAAGTAAGTAAATAAATAAATAAATAAATAAATAAGGGGCACCCGGGTGGCTCAGTTGGTTAAGCATCTGCCTTCAGCTTGGGTCATGATCCCAGGGGCTCCCTGCTCGGCAAGGGAGCCTGCTTCTCCCTCCCCCCTCTGCCTGCCACTTTGCCTACTTGTTCTCTGTATCTCTGTCAAATAAATAAATTTAAAAAAATTTTTAAAAACCATAAAATAAAAAGTAAATAAATAAAAGAGAAGATGGTTATCTTTAAGTATTTATGCAGTTGTTACTCATTCACAAATATTTACCAAGAACCCATTCTGTGCTAGTGGCTGTGGGGGACAGAAAGAAGACACTGTCCCTGATTACTGGGAACTCACACTGTGAGTTAGAAAAGAAGTTAGAAAAGCACTTTCTAGTTGTTTTCTTCCCTCCCACAGAACACAGTGCTGACGGGATGTCTGCAGACAAAGCAAAAATGAATTTAAGCTAGGCAGAAAGGAGAAACAAATAATAGGTCTGCCAAAGGGAGTGATGGAATTTAAAGTGTTGACATTTTTTATAGGATTTTATTTAATTGGTTGAAATAGTACAGTTTCCTTTAAGCACATATTGATTCAATGAGCTGCTGCTCTAGTAAAAGTGCTAACAACTATTAGCAGGTGAAAGGGAGCAGGCAAGGGGCTAAAAAGAACATAGCCTCCTTTCTGATGCTGAAAACAAAGCTGACGGACGATGAACCAATTACCCAGGAGATAAATACCCAGGTTTAAAACCAGTTAGTGTAAAAGCTGGCAACATTATAAACTCAAAATCCAAATCTACTATCTCAATTAAAAAAGTTAATTGAAAGTGACACCTAGGCTTTCACGCACAGGAAAACAGAGCAGATGTGCTTTTCACTATCCCTTCTGCTTTGGAGAACTAAAAATTCTGGCATTATACATTAAACAAAGACAGGACTTTGAAAATATAGAGAAAGGCAGGCCAACCAGGGAACCTACACAAGGTGGTGCACCTTCTAGGTTTTCCTTCTTCTTCAGAAATCCAGACTTAAGGTCGAAGAAGCCAGAAACCCAGAAATACCACGGGCACACAAAAACCCAATAAAAGCTTGCTCTCTCTAGCCAGAGGACCAAGAAAGAGGGAGGCTAGCAAGACGGAACCCCCACACAACAACACTCTACTCCAGTCAAGCTCCTAAGGAAAGGCCAGGTCCCAGTCCTACTCAGGCAAGCAAAAGCCAGGTAGGGAGCCTAGACTTCCACCCTTGGGAGGCTGGAATGAGGTACTCTACACCTCCATCAGGGTATATCAGAGGCCAATCAGGGAGCTGGAACTTTCATCCTTGCCAACCAGGAACAAGACTCCCACTAAGTCAGTGGAGAACACAGAGGAAGTGTGTGATCCCCACCCGGAAGTAACAGGGCACCGGAGTGGTGTCAGAGGAAGACTCGCAGACTCAAGACAAAGTCACCCCCACTACAATGTCAGTGGAGTCACACGGAGAACTTCACCGCAGTTCAGTGGTACTGAGAAGACCCCTTCCCCCATTAAGGCGTGGGGGAGGGAGGCTGGGTGAGAACCTAGACTTCTACTTCCACCTGTTGGTGATACCGCCCCCACCCTGCTTTCCCTGACACAGCAGTGTCAGAAAAAGTCAGGTAAAAGGGTAGGTGTAAAGATCTAGAGTCTCATAACATAATATGAAAATGTCCAGGTTTCAATCTAAAATCACTTATTATACCAAGAACCACAAAATCTCAAACTTAATGCAAAGACTATCAACACAAGCCAAGATGAAGAAGAGAGAATTTCCTGACAGATTTTAAAGCCACCATGATAAAATGCTTCTAACGAGCAATTATGAACATGTTTGAAACAAACCAAGAAAACAAAACTTGAGAAAGAAACAGAAGACCCCAAATTAATCCAAAATAACACCTTGCCTACTGGGAAAAACTATTTAAATGAAAGCAGATTTCTCCTATAAAAGGAGGCCAGAAGGAGGTAGCACGAAATTGTTCAAGTGCTAAAAGAAAAGAACTGTTAACACAGAATCCTCTACCCAGCAAAAATGTCCTTCAGAGAATGAAAGGGTAATCAAAACACTCTTAGATGAAGGAAAAATAAGAGAATTCCCTCGCCAGGAGACCAACCCTAAAAAAATGGTTAAAAGAAGTTCTCTAAACAGAAAAGAAACAATGTAAAAAAAAAACAAAAACAAAAAACAAAAACCTGGAAAGATCAGGAAGGAGGAAAGAATACAGTTAAGTAAAAATAGGGGTAAGTACAACAGGCTTTCTTTCTCCTTTTGAGTTTTCTAATTTATTTAACAGTTGAAGCAAAAACTAACACTGTGTGATGAAGCTAGATCTAAATGAGGGAGAGGAAATATTTAAAAACAATTATAGGGCGTCTGGGTGGCTCAGTAGGTTAAGCCTCTACCTTCGGCTCAGGTCATGATCTCAGGATCCTGGGATCCAGGCCTGCATCGGGCTCCCTGCTTGGCAGGGAGCCTGCTTCCTCCTCTCTCTCTCTCTGCCTGCCTCTCTGCCTACTTGTGATCTCTCTCTCTCTCTCTCTCTGTCAAATAAATAAATAAATAAAATCTTAAAAAAAAAAAACAACCAATTATAAATGGGGGAGGATAAAGGGACATAAAAAGAAACAAGATTTCTATACTTTATTCAAAGTGGTAAAATGACAGCACCAGTCAACCAGCACAAGTTTTGTACACGCAATATCTAGAGCAACCATTGAAAAAGCTAACACGAAGGGATATACTCAAAACCATTACAGAATATCAGAACGTAATTCTAAAAAATGTTCAAGTAACCGCCATGAAAAGGCCAGAAAAAGAACACAGAAAAATAAAAAATGAAACAAAACAAAAACCAGATCAGAAAACCAAAAATAAAATGGCAGACTTAAACCCCAACATAACAAAATACATTAAGTGTAAATGGTCTTTTTTTATAAAGACTTTTTATATAAAGACTTTATATAAAGACTTTTTTAATAAAGACTTTTTATAATTTATAAAAAATTATAAAACTTTTAGAAAAAATAGAAAAATTTCAGGATCTTGGGCTAGGCAAAGAGTTAAAAACTTGACACCATACGTACAATTTATAAAATGGAGTACTGGACTTCATCGAAATTAAAATCTTTTGCCTTGTAAAAGATCCAGTAAAAAGGATTAAAAAAGACAGGTTGCACACTGAAAGAAAATATTTGCAGAACATAGATCTGACAAAAGGCTAGTAGCTAGAATATATAAAAAACTCTCAAACCCCCAAAAAGAACAGACAACTCATTCTGACAATGGGTGACAGACCTGAAAGACAGACACTGTACTGAAGAGCACTCTGTGCTTGTTTTCCTTTCCTCTAGTCATCTGGACAGCTACTATTTAGAAGAACAAACCAACTCAATACAGATTGTTAGAATGTACTTATTACTGAAAAGTACATGGTATGATTCCACTTGTGCAAAAAACCCCCCCAAAAACAAAAAAAAAATCCAAAAACAAAAAACAAAACCCATGCATATGGAAAAGGATATATACCATGAGATAAACAGATCTCAGAAGGGGTAGGAATGTGAGTTTGAGGACTTTTTTTACTTAATTCTATTTTCTGATTTTCTAAAATGAATACATTAGAAAATATTTTAAATAGATAAAAATCTATTCACCTTCTATGGCTTAATGCTTTTATTTCTTCCATAAAGTTTTCTGACTACCCACCAACTTCTAAGAATTCTGTTCTTTTTAGTCATTAGTTACTACCACTGTTAAGCATCTAATTATGCTATAATTACTTGAATTAATCTGGTCTTCCCAGGTATAGTTTCTCAACAATGGATACATATTTTCAAGATATACTAGCTGACTTGGGGAGAAAACCTATTTTATAGATTTGTCCTCTGGCTGTCCTATACCCCTTGCTCAATGTTCTGAGGAGTTTAGCAATTAAGCAAAGTCTACACCCAGCAGAGACACAGATAAAATCGCCTCTTATTGCAGCTAATCTTACATTTATTTAGTATACTTTCTTTTCCTAATCTTTGTTGAAACAACAGAGAACCAAAGAGTGGTGGAAACACTATACGTTTTAAAACTGAAGGCTAAAATACTTTCACTGATAAACAAGAACTTTTTTCTTAAGGGGGATTTACTTTTGTCTTGCTTTTAACACATTATTTCTACTTTTTCATTTGTATCCATTAAGGACCATTTGGAATGTAGTCACCAACATCTTCAATATCTCATTAAATTTTTGAAAAAAAAAATGCAGTGATAAAACTGTTTAAGCTAAGAGCAAATACAGTCAAATCTCAGTAACCTGAAATGTATGGGAAATAGCAAAAGCTGACATTAAGTATGTGCTGAGAGCCAGAAAAAGTTATCGCACTTATCCTACAAAAACTCTAGGAGACAGGTGGATTCTATATAAGAGGAAATAAAACTTAGAAAGACCAAACGGCTTACGGTAACACAGCCAGAAAGAGCAGCACTGGTGCTTCAACACAGGTCCACCTGTACCTAAAGCCCATGCTCTTAATTGCCATGCTGTAGTTTTGAAAAGCTGTATGTTGTCCTGCCTTACCAGAAAGATCATATTAACTTAATCTCTCTTGGACAACTGATTTGTTGGTTATGATTGTGCCAGAAAATGAGGAGGTACTAGAGAATGATGAGTACATGTCAAGAAAGACATAGGACCTAGCTTCAAAGGTTACACTCCTCGAATCTTGGACAATTTAAGCATCAAAAAGATAGCAACAGATTACAATTCACTGAACCAAATTAAGAATCCATGACTCCATACTGATAAAATTGAATAAAGAGAAAGAGATGAAGTTTTTCCTTAGGGTAGGATGCCAATTAAATGTAGAAGAAATAACAGTATTAGAAAATCATGATTTTTCAATTGTCACAGGAATAATTGATTTCGGCAAGCATCACTGGATACTAAAACAAGTAGATGAAATTTTGATGAGAAACAGGGTATTTACATAGTCTCATGGTATCTCCCCCCAAATTATTATAAAGGGGAAAAAGAGTAACTTTAGAGTGGAGAGCCCAGGCAGACACCGCCCTAATGAAGCACTCCAATTTATCACAAGTCACAGAACAAACTTCCTGTGTCTCCTTATTATACACTGTGAAGAACAAAACTTCCCTTTGATGGTATTCCTGCCCAGAATGCAATACCTTTAATCTAATCACAAAGAAACATCAGAAAAAGCCCAAACTGAGTTGCATTCTACAAAACAACTGGGCTGTACTCTTCAAAAATGCCAGACAAAAAAGAGAAAGGCTGAGAGATTTTCATATTAAAGAGGCTACAGAAACATGACAACTAAATAACTAAATGTACTGTACGCTTCCCTACTTTGTCCTGGCATGGGGGTAAAATGAGCTACAAACGTCATCACTGGGATAACTGGGCTAAATTTAATGAGGGTCTGTGGATCGGTACGGTACTGTATCAATGAAAAATGTATAGCTTTTGACAACTATACTGTGTTTATGTAAAACAATGTCCAATTACCTAGGAAATACACTTTAAAGTATTTAAGGGTAAAAGGGCATGATATCTACAATTTACTCTCAAAAAATTGTATATAGAAAAAAATTGTATATAGAGAGTAGATGATAAAGCAAAAGGGGTAAAATATTAGTAACAGGTAAAACTGAGTAAATTTATACCATTCTGGCAACTTGTTTGCAAGTCTGAAATTACTTCAAAATATAAAGATACAAAAAATACTCCAAAATGTTTAATATTATGAATGGGAAAAATCCCAGTCTAAGTGAAATATGACTAAGGTTTTATTACAGTCTGGTGGTTTCAATGACTAAAAATTATTAAAATTTATACAGTCTTCATTTTTAAGGTTAATAAATATTTCATTTATGAAAACCAGTAACATTTACCTTTTCCTCTCTTCCTTTACTCTGTTCTTTCTTTTCCCGACAACGAACAGCTTTCCCTCTGTCATTGTGAAGATTGTGGGCAGATGAACGGTGAACTCTGACAGTTGTACTTGGACGGTTACCATGTGGCTTAGGGTCACTGTACTGAGGAGACTGGCGTTTTCTAGGTCCTGGTGAGGGTCTAATTAGACAAAAGATCATGAAAATCATAATGAACTGGAGGTGATCCAAATACAGATGAACACATATCACGTGTAAGGTAGAGTCTGTGACATAAAGAAGCAAGCGCAGTAACAGAACACAAGATAGGACTGAATGAATGAAGTCACTGAAATCGAAGATCTGATGTTTCTATCTGCCACAGCGGTCTGCGGTGACTTAACGAGACAAATGGACTGCAGTATGGTTATATGGTAGAAATAATAGAAGGCAAGTGGTCATCACCTCTCCTTGGAGAAGAAATCACTGGTGTCCATCAAGGATGAATGAAAAATTAGTCTGGTGCTCGCTTCGGCAGCACATATACTGAAAAATTAGTCTGATTCTTAGAAACTGAAAAGACACCAATTATCAAAGAGAGTTTTATCAAAAGAACCAGAACCAGCACAGGTACAGGATTCACATGTATCCACTGGTATGTGTGCAAGCTGACATTTTTTTATTTAGAATATATCATAGTTCTCATATTTCAATTAATAAAATTAAGTCATTTTCCCACTTAAAACAGCGACACAGCCACTGGCTGTGGACAGTCACAAGAAGTGAGGTACAGCGCTCTACGTTTACACACACCACCTCATGTCATCTTTCCTTCTGCGGCAGCACTCAGACCTTTTGAGTATTTCTCAGGCTCCTAGACTTGGTTGGGGCCATTAGAATGAGCAATAAAAAAGGTAAAAGAGGTCTCTCCTCAAATACCTCAAGTATGGTTAAGAAAGAAGGTACATAAAACTAGGCAAATATGCCAGAAAATGTACAAGAGACCAAGTGCTACCAACGACCTCAAGAGGACAGAAAATAAACTAGGCCTAGGAACACAGGAGATGAACTAGCCAAGAGGGTATAACTGCAGACAAGAAAATCAGTGTCGAAAAGCAAGGAAATCAAAATGAGCTTCATCTATGTAAAGAATTATAAAGACATTAACTATAGACAACAGTGAGCCTTCAGCGAGGACACTGGAGAGAAGCCAGCTCAGTAAGTAGAAAATCTGAATACTAGTTCAAGAGGCTTAGCTTTTAGCTAATTGCTGCTGAAAAGATTTTTTTTTTTTTAAAGATTTTATTTATTTATTTGATACAGAGAGAGAGATTACAAGTAGGCAGAGAGGCAGGCAGAGAGAGAGGAGGAAGCAGGCTCCCTGCGGAGCAGAGAGCCCGATGCGGGCCTCGATCCCAGGACCCTGAGATCATGACCTGAGCCGAAGGCAGGGGCTTTAACCCACTGAGCCACCCAGGCGCCCTGAAAAGATTTTAGAAAGATGAGTCCAGTGCTGAGTAGGATACACCGATAAAGGAAACAGAAAGCAGGGGAATATTTTTTTTTAAAGATTTTATTTATTTATTTGACACCCAGAGAGAGATCAGATCACAAGTAGGCAGAGAGGCATGCAGAGAGAGAGGAGGAAGCAGGCTCCCTGCTGAGCAGAGAGCCCGATGCGGGCCTCGATCCCAGGACCCTGAGATCATGACCTGAGCCGAAGGCAGAGGCTTTAACCCACTGAGCCACCCAGGCACCCAAAGCAGGGGAATATTTGCAGGTTACACATGTTATGGAGGCATGAAATGAAGGTCTGGCTGAAGGCAGTAAGCAATGAAAGTCCGAGAGATACACTATTAAAAAAGATACTTCTAGACATGGAAAGTTGAGAATGGGGATTTGGCAGGATGATAAAAACAAAAAGGAATGATAGGGGTTCGATTTTGGATTTAGACATCTGGATAGCCAAGTGGAGCTATTCCTTTAAAAGATGTATTTATTCTCCTTTTACTAGAAAAATAATATGAAACAGATACTGAGATATAATCAGGTATAAAGAATAAAAGTCACCTCTAACCCCAGTACCCAGAGTTAGCCACCTAACATATGCCCATTTTCTTACAGCTGCCTTTCACTTAAACAGAATTGGAACCATTATATACACATTCATTCATATTTTTCTCTTATCATATCATAAGGCATTTCCTGTATCATCACCTTATAAATGGCTTTTAATGACTACATGGCAGTTACATGTAAAATATGCCACTTTTTATCCACTTCTTACTGCTGGCTATTCATTCCTCCAAAAACTAATTTACTGAACTATTACTGTTGATCATTCTATGCACTGGGGACAAAAAAAATTTCAATTAAGTTTAATAAAACCTTTACTCTTACAGACTTACATCCGTGTATGTATATATGTGTGTGGCGAGGGGGCTTCAATGAAGGCAAACAGTACATCAGATACATGCAGTCTAGAAAAATAAAGAAGGGTAGGGGCTTTCATTGGGAGTGGGGGGGCATTTCAGGTAGAATGGTCGGAGAAGGCCTTTCTCAGGTAACATTTAAGGTGAGATCTGAAGGAAATGAGAAAACAAGTCATTAAACATCCGAGCTGAAAGAAAGGCAAGTGCAAAGAACTGAAGCATCTGTGTGTTTGACTTGCTTGAGGAGGAAGAGAGTTGTAAGAACTCAGGTTCTAGAGGTAGAGTGGAACCGGACCGCATGTGCTGTTGAAGGGATATGATGAAAATTTTGGGTTTTATTGTGGGATAAGGAGATATCCGAGGGATGCTGGCTTTTAAAAGACATTTTTAAAAGAATCACATTTAATAGCTTTGAAGCTCTTTCTAATCTTTGCTCTAAAAGGCTCAGTGAACCACCTTGCACGAACATTTCTATGCATGACCATAGAAAAGAACACGAGATCAGCTGAATCTGTTCTTTAAATAGGACTAAAATCTAGCTGATGACAAGGTCAGAATCACCAACAGAGTTCAAGAAAGAGTAAGCTCTCTTAAGCATGAGTACAAATGAAGACTAACAAAAAGCAGAAAGTTTTGAGGGCTATCTAGTTGACGGAGCAAGTAAAATAAACTACAGGAACAAGCAAAGACGCAGCAAATAAAGTCAAAGAGAACTTTATAGTTAATAGTGATCCATCCAAGGCATTTAAGATCAGGGACAGAAAAAGATATTAAAGAAAGCAAAAAGCAATCAGAAGGGAAACTAGGACTTATCATCATAGAATTTCTAAGATGATGAGGCTCATCTAATTCAAAATTCTACTATTCCCAAGGAGAATCCCCCTGCCTCTGCTTCTTAGATTGAGGTGACCAAATAATTCATCAAATTTGAAATGAACTAAATTTCCACCAGGCACATGTATTCATCAGAAAGTTCTTTACCAATAAGTCAGAAAGGAGTTACAGGGCTGTTATGGACTGAATGTTTGTGTCCCCCCAAAATTCATTGTGCTAAATCCCTCATCCCTGATGAGATCATTTAGAGTAAGGGAGTAATTAAAGTGAGGGGCACCAGGCTGGCTCAGTCAGTAAAGCATGTGATCATAAAGTATCTTGATCTCAGGTTGTGAGTTCAAACCCTGCGTTGGGCATGGAGTCTACTTAAAAATAAATTAATTAATGAAATAAAGTTAAATAAGGCCTTGATCTGAGGACTCTGTCCTTGTGAGAAACACCAGAGAGCTTAATCATTCCCAGAAACAGAGACAAGGCAGCTGTCTGCCTGGAAGAGTCCTGAGGAACCAAACTAGCTAGCACCTTGATCTTAGACTTTAAGCCTCCAGAAGTGTGAGAAATAAAGACATAAATTTCTGTTGTTTGAGCCACCCGTCTGGTATATTTTGTTATAGCAGCAGGAACAGGCTAATAACACAAGGGCCAAATAACAATTCTCCAGAAAGAGGAAAGAAAAAAGAAAGTGAATAGGAATAAAACATATTTGTAGGCAAAAATAAAAAATAAAGACACAACTTGACTCAACTATTATTAGTTCTACTAAGAAAAAAGTAATCACAAATGTAGAAAAAAATTCACTTACAAATATTCACCTTATTAAAAAAAAATATTCACCTTATAATAACAAAAAGCAGAAAACAACCAGTAAGAACATGGTCAACTATGTAGGTTATATATAACCCTTTAAAAGCACCCAAACCTGCAATATCTCCTAGGTATACTTGTATTATATCAGACTCTCTGGGAGTGAAAATCCAGAATCCACATTTTAATAAGTACCCCAAGAGATCTTTAGGTATTCTAGAGTTTGAGAATAACTGGTATGGCAAAGATTGCCAGCTTTGTAATCAAATATATCTGTGTTCAAATACTAGCTCCACCAATTATTAGCTTTGTGATAATGGGGGAAAGTGACCTAACGTCACTGTATATCAAATTATCTTATCTGAAATATAAAGAAAACACAACTTGTTTGAAAGGCTGTGAGTAAATGAAATATCATGTGTAACTCTAATAGTGCTTACGGCACATGAGCACTCAACATCTAGCACTTATCATAAAATACAATCAAGAATTGAGAGTTACAAATGACAATGTGAAACTGAAAAACACGTGAGCAATGTCTTCCTTAGTGCAAGGTTCTCAAACTGATTAGGGGGCAAAAGACCTGCAAGTTAAGTGTTTTTTGTAGAATGCTATAATACACTCACATGTTTAAGTCCACAATACGAACTAGGAAATCTGTTATGTGAGTGGAATAGACAAGTGACATCCATCTGACACTTGTTAGTAAAAAATATGCAGGGAAACTAAGCATGACTGGCTATGTAGAGCATTTCAGTAAGTATCACTTCCACTGACTGTTCATTTGCCAGCTCCAGGTAATAGGAAGCTGAGGGAAAAAATGCCAAAGAAAAACCTAAAATAGAGAACATTTTATCCTTTTCTTCCTGCAAATTAAAAAGCCCATTTTTCAGGGCGCCTGTGTAGCTCCGTTGGTTAAGTGTCTGCCTTCGGCTCAGGTCATGATCCCGGGGTCCTGGAATCAAGTCCTGCATTGGGTTCCTTGCTTGTCGGGAAGCCTGCTTCTCCCTCTCCTTCTGCCTGCTGCTCTGCCTACTTGTGCTATATGTCAAATAAATAAATAAAATCTTAAAAAAAAAAAGCCCATTTTTCATTTTAACAATTTTGATAAACAACAGTATTCTGTGATAGCCTGTTTGAGAACCAGTGTTTTAATTCAACTCCCTCACTTTACCAAAGAAAAATCTGAAGCCTAGAAAGATTACATGTTTTTTCCAAAGCTACAGACAGTGCCAAAGAGGAAATAAGAACCCAGATACTGCAATTCCCAGCTCCTACCATAAGATAATGTTGTCTCCACTACTGTAAGCTCACTCACAAAAATATATTTTTGGGTTATTTCCACCTAAGTTTAATTTATCGATACAGGTCATAGTCACATGATACACAATGTAAGAGTTCTAAAAGGCATTTAGCCAAAAAACCCTCTCCTGTTCCTGTGTCTCGTACACCCAGTTCACCTAGATACAGTCAACGCTATGAGTTTCCTGGGCCAATTTGTTTCTTGAAAGTCTCTGCTTACCTTCGTTCAACAGGCACAGGCAAGGACCAGACTTCCCCCTCAGAGGCTGGGAGCTCATGCTGTGCAGCTTTCAGTGGAGTGTTGTCTAGCTTAAAGCTCTCCAGGGTTTTCATAATATCCTTAACATGTTTAGCTTCCACATTTACTTCCTGCCAAACCTGGTTGCAAAGGAGAATATGGCTCTTTAAATATCTATAACCAATAGATCACTGCCAAGATTAAACGAGGGCCATTCATTAGAGATGTTAGAAACCTCCATTTTGACATCAGCTATCCCATAAATCACACCAAAATATTCTGTCGAAATTTTAAGAATGGTTCATTAAGGGGCCCCTGGGTGGCTCAGTCATTAAGTGTCTGCCCTCGGCTCAGGTCATGATCCCAGGATCCTGGGATCAAGCCCTACATCGGGCTCCCTGCTCAGCGGGAAGCCTGCTTCTCCCTCTCCCACTCCCCGGCTTGTGTTCCCTCTCTCCCTGTGTCTCTCTGTCAAATAAATAAACTCTTAAAAAAAAAAAAAAAGAATGGTTCATTAAGTTGTTGTCTTCAACTGCAACAGAAAATGAATTAAATATTCTGACCAATTAAACCATGTTACTAACTTATGGTTTGTATTCAAACTACATAACATATTGAAGCTAGCTGTAACTTCCTTTTTGGAAATTTTGATAAAAATAATCCTTTTGAGGGGCGCCTGGGTGGCTCAGTTGGTTAAGCGACTGCCTTTAGCTCAGGTCATGATCCCAGGGTCCTGGGATTAAGCCCCGCACAAGGCTCTCCGCTCAGGGGGGAGTCTGCTTCTCCCTCTCCCTCTGCCTCCTACTCCTCCTGCTTGTGCTCTCTGTCAAATAAATAAATAAAATCTTTAAAAATAAATAAATAAAAATAATCCTTTTGTAAATTGCTTCTTTGATGGTTTTTATGCTATGTTACTGGACTTTTAAAATGGTGATGAGGGGCGCCTGGGTGGCTCAGTGGGTTAAAGCCTCTGCCTTCAGCTCAGGTCATGATCTCAGAGTCCTGGGATGGAGGCCCACATCGGGCTCCCTGCTCAGCAGGGAGCCTGCTTCCTCCTCTCTCTCTCTGCCTGCCTCTCTGCCTGCCTCTCTACCTACTTGTGATCTCTGTCAAATAAATAAATAAAATCTTTAAAAAAAATTTTAAAAATAAAAATAAATAAATAAAAATAAATAAATAAATAAAATGGTGATGAGAATGCACTAATTTCATAGCTCATTAATGGACTGAAACCCAGAGTTTGAAAAATATGGCTTCAGATGACAAACTGCCCAATTCACATATAATCAAGATTTCTTTTAAGCATTCTTGACTCGATTTATAAACAATATATATAAAATATCTAAATAAAGTTGGTAATATTTGGCTTTAAAACTAAGTGATTTAAGTATCTTTACCAAAAAAAAAGCGTAGACTTTGGCGCGCCTGGGTGGTTCAGTTGGTTAAGTGTCCCACCCTTGGTTTTGGCTCAGGTCATGATCTCATGGTTGTGGGATTGAGGCCTGTGTTGGGCTTTGTGCTCAGCAGGGAGTCTGCTTCCCCTCTCCCTCTGCCCACCACCCCTCCCTCACCTGCACACTCTACTCTTTAAAAATAAATAAACAGAGGTGCCTGGGTGGCTTGGTTGAGTGTCAGGCTCTTGATTTTAGCTCAGATCATATCTCAGGGCTCTGAGATAGAGCCTCATGTCTGGCTCCAATTAGCCACCCAGGCGCTCAGCAGGGAGTCTGCTTGAGATTCTCTCTCTCCCTCTGCCCCTCTACCTCCTGCCCCACCCCTATCTCAAATAAATAAATAAGTCTTATAGAAAAAAAAAAAAAGAAGTTTAGACTTTTTAAATGAAATTCTCCAGCCTACAGGGGCATCAGAGTAGCTCGGTTAAGTATCCAACTCTTGATCTCAGCTCAGGTTTTGATTTCAGGTTGAGTTCCAGTCCCACCTTGGGATCCACGCTGGGTGTGGAGTCTACTTTAAAAAAGTCTCCAGCCAACAAACATTAAGTCTTTCAGTGACAAATTTAAGACTCTTTATGAAATAAAATACTTTCCTCTTCTGGTAATGTAAGGGATATGCAGAGGCAGATTTAGGGGGAAAACCATTATTTTTTTTAATCTATTAGATTCCAACAACATAACCGAGTAGAACTCACAATACTGATGACAGTGAATATGGACTATTATTAATACAATAAATCAAATTTCAAGTAACATCATATACAAATCCACATAACAAACCATACACTCTTCACGTGTAACTGCAAAAGGCACTGACAATCTCTTTAAGTCTTCTCTTCTGAGAACTTAAACCATTAAAACACACAGCAGCCACAATTCTCACCTGTTGCCATTTCTGCTGGAGATAGGTGTCTTTGACTGAATACAGATACTTGTTCATCTGGTCAAGAACTCCCTGATAATACACCATCGCAGAGTCATAGTTGCCCAGCAGCGCATACTCCCGGGCCAGTTTTACGTTCTCACTAATCATAAGAAGACTCATGCTCAGCTGTAAGCTAAAAAAAAAAGAAAAACATTTTCACAGTATGTGCCTCCTAAAAGCAAGTATACAATGAGTTTCTCTAAAGTATACTTTCCGAGGCTCCTTCAAGAAGCTCACAATCACACACACTGCACTTTCCATCTCTATTTGCTCAAGCCATTTCTCCTCCTTCAAAGAAAATTCTCGGTTCCCACAGGCAAACCCCACCGATGTGTCGAAGCCCAGCTCTAAGGGCAGTTCTCCCAGCATGTCTCCCCTCTGAACTTCGAAGTCTAAAATAAACTCTCCCTCTTCTAAAGCCCCATGGCACTTTACCTGGACCTTTCACTCAAGATACTTGTCTACTCTGAATTATAGTTACTGATCTATGTCTTATCTCTACCTGGAGCAAACAGGATTTAGATCTGAAAGGTGTGAGACCGTACACTCAGGGCAGGACACACAAGTCTCACTGAGCATCTGCAGACCAAATGTACCATGTCACATATAGTTTTCGGAAGGCAGTGTGGAATAGCAGAAATCACATGTGTTGTTTTTTTTTTTTAAAGATTTTTTATTTATTTATTTGACACAGAGAGAGAGATTACAAGTAGGCAGAGAGGCAGACAGAGAGACAGGGAGAGGAGGAAGCAGGCTCCCTGCTGAGCAGAGAGCCTGATGCGGGCCTCGATCCCAGGACGCTGAGATCATGACCTGAGCCGAAACCAGAGGCTTTAACCCACTGAGCCACCCAGGCGCCCCACACGTGTTTTGAAGTTAGAAAATTCTTGGTTAGAATTATAATTCTGCCACCTTGGTCAAGTCCCTTAATTTTTCTAAGCTTCAGTTTTTAAATATTTAAAATTGAGATAGTAACTACTTCCAAGATTTGCATTATAAGGAATAAATGACTATTTAAAGTACCTAGCACACTACATGTCAATAAATGCTAACTGCATCTTCCCTGGAACTTTCTATGTAAGAGAACCAAGCACAGTCGTTGTTTTAGTAGGATATGGATATAAAGCATTAGAAGTAGGCACTTGAAAATGTCAGCGCTGTTGACGTTGACAATTAGTATTATTTATTAACTCTACATAGCACAGTGTAGTTGAAAGTCTGAAAGATCTGCATATTTTTGAGAGGCAGTAAGTTTGGGTTGTGGCTCTCAAAGTAAAGAGAAATTTGAAACACATGGTCAAAGAAATGCTCAGAGTTAAATGAAGTTTCAAGGTAGTGGAACTAAAAAATGAAGGAATCATGAAAGATCACAGGAAAGATAAAGGAAATAAGATTTTTCTGACTCCTTTTGTTTGTCAGTGGGATATTCAAATAGATGTACCTCAGAGATGAACAGAGAAAACTTCAATGTGGGGACCTCTCTACCTAGCTTAATTTAATCTAGCCAGAGGCATTTCCTAAAATTGTGGTTTTTGACACCTCTCTCCCTCACCCCACCTCTGGTTAAGGTCAAGTGATGCAACAGAGTTTAAGTCCAATGGAGACCACTATGACTCTTAGGTTCTTTATTATTTAAATTCTTCATTCAAGGATGAGGTTTTCTGTGAAAAAGCATGCCACGCAAACTTCTTGAGTTTAATGTAGACTGTGTAGCTGGCTCACAAAGCAGGCCAACCAGGAACATCCAACACTATGTGTTAAGCACAGGACCAAAAACGATTTTCTACCAAACAGACAAGAGAAGGTAATCATCCACACAGCCTAGAATTACAGGATTGTATGAAATCAAGATTAATGGGAAACGTCGGCAGGCAGAAAAGTTACAAACCAGCACTGCTATCTATATGAGAGCAGAAGAGGGAGGGTATAGGACCAAAAAAAGACTTTCTACCAAACAGACAAGAGAAGGTAATCATATCCACACAGCCTAGAATTACAGGATTGTATGAAATCAAGATTAATGGGAAACGGCGGGCAGAAGAGTTACAAACCAGCACCACTATCTATATGAGAGCAGAAGAGGGAGGGTACTATGTTCCTTAGGACAGAGATTAGAGGAAGATGGGATCACAACTTGATGGAGAAGCAGATGTCAAAATCACACCAACAGCTTCAGGCTTCCGTTCTCTGCCGGTCCTTGGCAGTTATCATTCTCTAACCAGCTAAAGGTACAACTGCTGCACCTCTATTCAGTTAGGTTTGATTAATATATACCATGTAAACTTATTATGATTTTTAAACCCAAACATCTTGAACCTCAGTATCAGGTTCAATTCCTAAGTATAAGGCAAGCCAGGAAGCCAAGATAGCGACCGGCCCCCTTCCTGAAAACCAATCCTAGAAGAGTCACAGTTACTTCGTGGAAAGTTGATGGATCCTAGAACTCAATATAAAATACAAAAAAACACTGAAATAACAGATGGTGAGCTGGGTCCTAGTGTGTGGGAAAGTACAAGGCAGTTCAGAGGGAACCGGGGCCAGGTTAGAGTTTTCTAACTGTGCCTTTTCTAATGTCCTGGCCCATCCTTGCTCACCCTACCCACACTTTCCACTGCAGGACGGAAAAGCAGTAGTCCAAGCCCATTCCCCGATGGAGATAGCAGGGTACATCATGTAAACCAGGCCTGGACAAAGTTGGGGAGCTGATAAAAACAGAGATCAACAGGACAGCTCCCGTGGGCGGTTCTCCTGCTGCCACTCCTCCACTCCAGTTAGGCGAGATGGAAACAACAGAGAAAGACAGTTCTTAAGACCAGTTCCCAGACTGAGAATCCGTTACGGCAGGACTGGGACAGGCACACGACTGGAACACCAGGAAATGATGAGGGGTGCTTGAATATGACCGCAGAGACTCACCACACCCCACCACCATAAGAAAGAGTGAACGTAACTGAGCTTAGCTGTCAATTCAGGAAGCTAGAAATAAACTACTCTCCAAGTAGAGTAAGAAAAAGCAGACTGAAAAGTACAAGAAGGAAAAGCTAAAGGGCCAAACTTAAATAAGAAAGGAAGGGCACCAGGCTGGGACATGATCCCAGGGTTCTGGGATTGAACCCCGCATCGGGCTCCCTGCTCAGTGGAGAATCCACTTCTCCCTCTCCCTCTGCTGCTCCTCCCTGCTTGTGCCTGCTCTCTCTCTCTTTCCCCTCTCTCTGTCAAATAATAAATAAAATCTTTTTTTAAAGACTTTATTTATTTATGTGACAGAGAAAGAGACAGCAAGAGAGGGAACACAAGCAGGGTGAGTGGGGGAGGGAGAAGCAGGTCTCCTGCTGATCAGGGAGCCCAATGCAGGGCTCAATCCCAGGATCCTGGGATCATGACCTGAGCCGAAAGCAGACGCTTAACAACTGAGCCACCCAGGCATCCCTAAATAAATGAAATCTTAAAAAAAGAAAAAAAAAAAGAAAAGAAAATGTGCTGGATGCATACTCTGGAATACTATGTAGAAGATGGAAGCAATTAACAAAATTTACAAATAGCAACATGGTCAGACCATCAAAACACAGGGTTGGTGAAAAAAAAAAACCAAAACCTTAGATACAGAACAAGATCTAGATCACAATACCATTTTATAAACTCAAAATACATATGCTATACAAAACACTATTTTGTCAGATACATACACATCCAAAAACACATATTAAATATATTAGAGTGCCTTTGGAGGGTTAAGATTCAGAAATATGAGCAGAGAAGGAGGGTGAAGGGTAAGGAAGAAATAATATTACAAAAGAAGGGTCTTCTATCAATATACAAGTAGAGACAGCCTCCAAGATGGCTCTCTATAGCCTCTGCCCCCTTGTTTCCACAGCCTTGTGAAATCACCTTCACTTGAATGTGAGCTTGTAACAAACAGAATATGCAAAAATAACAAAATGTCATTTCTGAGATTAGACTGTGACTTCCATCTTGCTCACTGCCTCTCGCTGGCCCACCCTAAGCTGCCCTGTGCAGAGGTTCACATGGCAAAGAATTGAGGGAGGCTCCAGGCCAACAGCCAGTGAGGAACTGAGGCCCTCAGTCCAATAGTCTAGAGGAGCCGAATCTTGCCATAACCATGTGAAGGAGCCTGGAAACCGATCCTTCCTCAGTTGAGTCCTCAGATGACTGCAGCCCCGACTGATACCTTGATTACAGCCTGTGAAAGACCCTGACTCACTAGCACCCAGCTACCACACGCCCACAGCCTGACCAAAGAAACTGTGAGATAAAAGTTTGTTGTTTCCAGCCACTAAGTTTGGAGTAATTTGTTCTGAAGCAATACAGGTATGAACTGAGGTTTGTAAGTAACTCAAGATTGAGCACTGGAGGTCCAAAAGAAAAAACAAAAAACAAAAAACAAATCATGATCTGCACAGTGATACCATGGAGTTATGACCACTGATAATATTCCATCTTAATAAAAGCTCCATGGCCAGGAGGTATGGCTCTCTATTATTTACTGATATACCCCCAGTACCTAGAACTATGTTTGGCACACAGTAAATATTCAGTCAATCTCTGAATGAATGGATGAATGAATAATGTCAGGTTTTTGTTTAAACTACTAAGACTTATCTTTGTCCAGTTCCTAACCCTCGGCACTCTCATATTCCTTGATCCTCAACTCATTCCTACCAGAACTGTGACTGCTTCTGCCCTAACAATCTAAATGCCCTGTAGTGACACCCCGTCTAGGAAACAATGTTAGAGGAGTATAGCTGGGGCCAGCTGGGGCAGTATACCGCGTGTCTTGATGAGCCTGGACAGCAAGACTCTGATGTCTTCTCCTCTCCCTGCGTCTTTTCCTTAACTGACTCCCTCCAGACCTTTCTTCCTATCCCCCCTACTAAAAAAAAATCTAAATCAAGTTTTTACTAATATATAGGTATCATCCTATGTTTTTTTAAAATATACACAACTCATAGAGTTCACTCCAGGCCTTCTTTGAAGGTTCTATGTTATGAATACTTCTTTCCCCTCAGATAAAATTCCTTAGCATCCAATGAATTGACATTTTCTAACAAAAGGAAATACAAAGTCAATCCAAGGCCACCTGAAAACGTTTTGATTATCAAAGAAACAATGTGTTTACTGAAAATAGTATCAAAACACTCTTAGTTGATTAAACATGAGACAAAAACAAATTTTCCTGTTCTTCTAGTAGTCTCTAAGGCAGCCCTCTTTTCAAATGAATATCAACACTGCAAATTTAAGAGATTCCTATTCTGACGAATATATTCTTATCATTGCCAAAACCACACTGCAGGAGTACAGAAATGAGGTCTACCTGGCACAAAACCTGGCAATTTCTGAAGAAATGAATATATCTGGAGAAAAGCCAATAGTCAAATTTTAACCACCATGAACAGTAAAGAGTAACTACTGGTCCAATTAATAGAACACTTATAAAAGTGAGATTGTCCAAAAACTCAGATTCTTGATTACAGAGATTATTAAAGAGAAAAATAACCATAGGTGATGCCTACTTTATCTCACAGCAAGCTTTTCCTTTACATTATCCTATCAGAACCAACCTTTCACTTACTTGGGTTATGTAATTCATTTTCGCTAATGATTAAATCAATTTAAATGAAGTAAGGCACGACATGAAATTTTAAATCAAGTAATAAATTTTAGACAATAAAAAATATTACAACAAAATTTCTAGCAAACTTAATAGTTGCTGTGGTGTGGAATCTCCACAAAGAGACTTGAGGTATTTTTTTCTCCTCTAGGATTAGGGAAAAGAAGTGATTAAAGAGACAGAAAAAGAATAGGCAATAGACACAAACATCTGACGTTCTAAGATTCCTACTCTCTCCCAAAACAACAAATATGGGGTCTTCCCTATTTCACACCTAAAAAGGATATCATACCTACTTAATTTTTTAAGGCGTTAGACTGGGTTCCACTAGGGACGCCTGGGTGGCTCAGTCGGTTAAGCAGCTGCCTTTGGCTCAGGTCATGATCCTAGGGTCCTAGGATCAAGTCCCGAATCCAGCTCCTTGTTCAGCTGGGAGCCTGCTTCTCCCTCTGTCTGCTCTGTCTGCTGTTCCCCCGGCTTGTGCTCTCTCTCTCTGATAAATAAATAAAATCTTAAAAAAAAAAAAACTGCAATAGACTGGGTTCCACTAACATTGCAGTTTTTACTGTAACGTGCATTAGTCATTCATTCAAGAAGTATTTACAGAGCACCTACTCAGTTGCAAGGAACTGCACGAAGACAAAAATAAGAAATAAACCTTTAAATCCTTGAAGTTTAGTAAAAGGGACATTATTTGATCTATCCTAGGTGTATTTTCTTCACTTAGGAGGAGGAAACAAGCATAGCATAGTATTAAGCACAGGCTAAAAAATCAACATTATGTCAAAAATATTTATCTGTAGGGCGCCTGGGTGGCTCAGTCGTTAAGTGTCTGCCTTCAGCTCAGGTCAAGATCCCAGAATCCCGGGACTGAGCTCCACACTGGGCTCCCTGCTCAGCAGGAAGCCTGCTTCTCTCTCCCCCACTCCCCCTGCTTGTGTTCCTTCTCTCGCTTGCTCTCTCTCTGTCAAATAAATGAATAAAATCTTTAAAAAAAAATCTCTATGTAAAACTGATGTCCTAAAACAAAAACAGATGAACCTCGGGGCGCTTGGGTGGCTCAGTCGTTAAGCACCTGCCTTCGGCTCAGGTCATGATCCCAGGGTGCTGGGATGGAGCCCCACACCGGGCTCCCTGCTTAGCGGGAAGCCTGCTTGTCCCTCTCCCACTCCCCTTGCTTGTGTTCCCTCTCTTACAGTGTCTCTCTGTGTCAAATAAATAAATAAAATCTTAAAAAAAAAAAAAGGTTAAAAAAAACCAAAACCAGATGAACCTCAATCATACATTTTCTTTCTTTCTTTCTTTTTTTTAAGATTTTATTTATTTATTTCACAGAGAGGGCAGAACACTCANTCAATCATACATTTTCTTTCTTTCTTTTTTTTAAGATTTTATTTATTTATTTCACAGAGAGGGCAGAACACTCAACGACTGAACCACCCAGGCGCCCCTCAATCATAAATTTTCTTTCTTTTTTTTTTTAAAGATTTTTATTTATTTATTTGACAGAGGGAGAGAGATCACGGGAGGCAGAGAGGCAGGC
>LNAC01001106.1:164643-209135 GCA_002007465.1 Ailurus styani
CCGCCTCCTGGCGGCGGTCGGGGCGGAGAGTAGGGATGCTGGGGTTTTAAGTTAGTATCACGGATCATACCTTTGTATCTTTTTCAAAGTTCCCTCTCACTTTTGTTCCCATTTGATTTTCGCCACATTCCTCAAAGGAGAGGAAGTCAGAATGTCTATTTTACAGGTGAGGGTCAAGGGCCAAATAATTTGCTTATGACAAATCCAAATACGCAGAATTCGACGGAGGCTTTGTCACGACATAAGATGAATGAAATGGGGAATGGGTAAATAAAGATGTTCGGGCATGCTTCTAGTGGAGTTTTATTTTCTTGACTTATTATTTTGGTCATCGTTTTAATGCAACCAGACAACACACAATACTATGCTGTTTCCGGATTTACAGGTAAGTATTCCACAGTACGATTGGCCATGCTTCTCCTCAGGTCTCAATCTCCATCCTCTCCCTCCACCTAAGGTGGAATGAGGCACTAGACACGTTTTCCTTTAGGAGTGCATTGTAATTAAAATTCTAATCTTAAATCATTGCAGTAATTTAACACAGATTTATATAAAGGCAAGTCAAGGGAAATAAATCCATTTAATCCACATATTTATGGAGCAACTACTATGCTGTCGACACTGTTGTAGACATTGAGTATAGAGCGATCAAAAAATATAATGTCTCATGTTGCTTAAAGTCTTATAAAATTCTCACCTAAATAGAAAATAATAGTTTTGCTACGGTGGATAGGAATTCCACTGTAATGGAGCAAAGGAAATTGTAATTAGTATAGTTTAAAAAAAAACAATTCAGGGAGATACAGATTAATTCTCCTACTAGGCTGAATCAGCCTTCACCTTTTATATGTGTGCAAAGGTATGCTGAATTATAAAACCCATTTGTACTCTTAAAACTTCTCAAAACAGAGGTGCCTGAGTGGCACAGTGGTTAAGCAGCAGACTCTCTTGGTTTTAGCTCAGGTCATGACCTCAGGGCCTTGGGATGGAACCAGATTCTCTCTCCCCCTTTGCCCCTCCTCACCCCTCGCACTCACTCTCTGTTTAAAATATATCCTGAAACAAAGCAAAACAAAAACTTCTCAGGCGCCTGGGTGGCTCACTGGGTTAAAGCCTCTGCCTTCAGCTCAGGTCATGATCTCGGGGTCCTGGGATCGAGGCCCGCAGCGGGATCCCCGCTCGAACCTGCTTCTCCCTCTCCCTCTGTCTGCCTAGCTGCCTACTTGTGATTTGATCTCTCTCTCTGTGTGTCAAGTAAATAAATAAAATCTTAAAAAAAAAAAACTTCTCAAAACAAAATGAATGCATATTATATAATTCCATTTATATGAAACTCTTGAACAGGCAAAACTAATTCATAGTAACAAAAAGCAGATCAGTGTTTGCTTGAGGCTGGATTAAGGGTGGGCGGAGGGAGGAAAAGGATTAGACTTCACAGACGCATGAGGAAAGGTTTTGAGGTGATGGAAATGTTACATATCTCAATTAGGGTAGTGGTTACACAAATGTATATATTTATTAAAATTCTTGGAAGAGAACACATAAAATGGATGCCTTTTATTGTGCATAAGTCATACCTCAATGAAGCTGAATTTTATTTTATTTTTAAAGATTTTATTTATTTATTTATTTGACAGAGAGAGAGAAAGATTACAAGTAGGCAGAGAGGCAGGCAGAGGGAGAAGGGGAAGCAGGCTCCCCGCCGAGCAGGGAGCCCAACACGGGGCTCAATTCCAGGACCCCGGAATCATGACCTGAGCTGAAGGCAGAGGTTTAACCCACCGAGCCGCCCAGGTGCCCCATGAAGTTGAATTTTAAAGTAAAAAAACCTACAAAGAGTGGCTTACATTCACTAGTTCAGTTTGTTCCCTAGAAGTACCAGTTAGGAAAGACTACACTAAGCTGTAGTAGCCCCTTCATCCAGAGGTTTCAAAAAACTGGATTTTTTTATTTTTAATGGGAGTATAAACCCCCTTACAACAAAAAAAGAACTCCAAGTTTACCAAAGGGGCTATAAATTCATGCCCCTTTGAGCACTTTTTTTTTTCCCATTTATGCTATATGTTCATAGCAGAGCGAATGCAAGCACTGGGACCCTTGGCAGTGGGGGTGGGGGAAGAGGGTAAGGTGCACAACTTCTGCCTGGATACGATACATGTCACTTCTGCCCACATCTCATTGGCCAGAGCAAATCATGTGACCAAGCCTGACTTCAAAGAGAGGAGGATGTGCTATTCTGCAGTGTGCTCTGAAGGAGAAGCTATTTGTATACCACACTCATGACTACTACACTAGCCATTTCTTCTTTTACAGATTGGCTTCTACAACCACCAGACTTCTGAAGTGATTGTGTCCAAACTGGGACTCAGAAAATAATAATTTTTCCTTTAGGAAAATTACTGTTATTATTATTATATATTTTTCCTAGTGAATGGTCGGATTAATTTGGCAGAATTATAGGACACATGAAGGGAAATTATGGAAAAAGAGGTAGAAAGGTAGGTGCCAATAAAGGGTGTAAACTTCATTCAATAGGCAAAAAGGAGCCATTGAAAGTTTTCAAATGAAAACATAAGTTACACAGCAAATATAGATTAATTTGGCAGCTGTGAGTAGGAAGATTTGAAGGGGAGGACAAAGAGATTGGGAGACTGTTGTAAGAGGTGTAGGGATCTCTGGAATTACACAGAGGATAAAGATATTTCTAGAAAAAATAAATACATTAAATTATTTTTTGAAATTTAAATTTTTATTACTTCCTTACTGTTTTATCTATTAAATTTAAATTTTAAAAATTTACATTTCATCGGAGAAATCTAAAAGGACTTTCAGGACCAATTTATTAACTTTATTCACCTGGTCGATTGTATCTGGCAGTCCTTATCTACATACTTCAAAAATTTGAGCCATCTTTTGGAATACAGAGTATATATAATAAGACGAGAAATTTTTAAGCATGAGCAAGAATCTGCTGAATTTTTAGATTAGGTCACAATATTTGCAGTAACAAACTGGGGCAGATCCCTAGTGTTGTTCTGTAAGCTTATTATATACATTCTTCCTAAATAGCTTCCATCACTGTCCTGCTACTCCCAGACTGCTGAATGCTACAGGGAAAGAAAAAAAATGATCACACCACCATGAAGATTAATGCAGCACAATTCTGTAACTTCCAACCCACCTGAAATATATTTTTCTGCATGTTCCACCTCAGTTCTCTCTCCCACTCTCTTCACACTAGTTATTTCAAACTTTCACCACTTTCCTCAAGCCAGTACCCATTTCTGCCCTTTCAGCAAATCACGATGTCTCTACCCTAGGAGAAAATGGAAGGTATGAGACTGAAATTCCCTCAACTTGTTCCCTATGGCAGAGATTGCCATCTGGCCACCAAATATTCATTTTCTTTACTTAGTAACAGAACCAAGCTTGATGCAATTGGGCCATCTGGAATACATTTCCAGACTACATTTCCAGATTCTCATGCACCTAGGTGAGGCCATGGATCTAACTTCTGGCCACTGGAAGTGTTATGTAGAACTTTCAGGAAGACACCTTAAAGGGAGAGGCCCTGAAACTCTCCCTTACCCCCTTCTCACCATCCCGTCTTTCTACCAGGTTAGAACAGAGAGAAGATGGGAGGAGTAAGAGCAACCAACAGCTGATATAAGTCACCTTTAGGATATCAGCCGTATGATGAAGGTAGCAGAACTGAACAGACGAAGTGTGGGCTGACTGTGCAGCTGCCACCCATACCTGCTGTGGACTGCCAACTCCAGATACTGTATGTCTAAGCAGTGATCGTTTTGGGTTTTATATGCACTAAATCTAATCACGATATTTTTACCCTCCAACTTACAGGTCTCTACTTCACATTTGCCCTTTGTTTTTGTGTTTTGGGGTTTTAAAAAAAGATTTTATTTATTTATTTATGACAGAGAGGGAACACAAGCAGGTGGAGCTGGAGAGGAAGAAGCAGGCTCGTCGCTGAGCAGGGAGCCCAATATAGGACTCTATCCCGCGACACTGGGATCATGACCCAAGCAGAAGGCTGACGCCCAATGACTGAGCCACCCAGGCGCCCCGCCCCTTTGGTTTTGCCTCCCACTTCAACAAAAGCTTAGCTTCCTTTGTCTACACCCAAGTCCTCCACTTGAGTTTAAAGATTTTGGTTTTTATTTCTACTTTAGGTATTCATATGGTTCAAAATTCAAAGGATACAAATGGTTATATAGTGAGAAGTCTACTTTGTAGCCACCCTAGAAATCCAGTTCCATCATCAGAGATAATCGATGACATCAAATTCATTAATTACCTTCCAGAGATATTCTTTAATTATACATGCAATTGAATAATCCAATTTATTGGCCCTCTCAAGGATTTTCTCATATTCTGCAAGATTATGCCTTCAGAGGACATTCCCTTTTGGTTCTTACAGCTTCTATTTTCTTACTGGGACTTCCTATCTTTACATTTGTTATGAGAATATTTTTTTTTACATCATTGTGCATACTTTTTTTTAAAAGATTTTATTTATTTATGGGGGGGACGACACAGAGGGAGAATGAGGAGAAGCAGACTCACCGCTGAGCTGAGAGCCAATGTGGGACTCGATTCCAGGACCCTGAGATCATGACCTGAGCTGAAGACAGACACTTAACCTGAGCCACTCAGGCGCCCCATTACTGTGCAGTTTAAAAGCCATTGTACTATCTTTGCCAATTCCAGATGTTGGAATAGGCTCTTGGAGTTGATCTCCAGTTTTTTCTGAGATTAGGTCATATTTTTGTATTTCTTTCTGTGACAAGTAATTTTGAAGTGTATCTTTGATATTGGATATGTTATGTTATAGATATTCTGGTTTAAATCCATGATATATTTCTGGAGGTGTTTTGTTTTGTTGTTAAGCAACTAACTTCATTTGTTTTCTGTTGGGCAGCACCTCAAATGGCAGTTTCTTTTGTTCTTAGGATGCTTGGATTCTTCCCCACAGATGTGTGGCAAATGATTCAGCTAGAGATTTGGGGCTTTCTCAGGCAAGATACCATGAAAATTAGATACTCATCCAGTGCCATTCCTCTCTTTTAAGGGCTGACTTCCATCCAGAATCTGCCTGTTCTTGGTTCCACTCAGTATCTTCAGAAGTGGCTGTTTTTTTGTTTTTTTTTTTTTCCCTAGAGTTTATAATAGTTTTATGGGGTAGTCAATCCTTTAGGAGCTTACTTGGTCATAGTAACAGCAGAATCCAGTCATCTTTCAAGTAGGTCATTTGGATGCTAGTTTAGCTAATAAACTTGAAGGACCAGAATGAAATCAAAGAATAGTTAGAAAGTTATTGCAGTAATTCAGGCAAAAGCTGATGAGGGCCTCAACCAGAGTAGTAACAGTGGAGCTGAAGATGATGGATTGGAGAAACACGTACAAGGTAAAGTAACTGAGTTTCATGATTGATTGCCTGGTAGATGATCTAAGTACAACGTGACCTCCTCAAATTGTTTTGCAAATCAGATTATACACTAATATAAATTCTATACTAATTAGGGTATAAGTTTAGCAACAGTAAGAGATGGAGATTTGTACACACACACACACACACACACAGTTTTGTTTGTTTTCCTTTTCTCTAACATTCTGCAGTTTATTAGTCCAGCCTGGACAGATAGCCCCACACCACACAATCTTTCAGGTAACCAGGTTCTTTTTTTTTTTTTCTTTTTTAAAAGATTTTATTTATTTATCAGAGAGAGAGAGAGACATGAGCGGGGTGGGCGGTGGATGGAGAGGGACAAGCAGACTCCCTGCTGAGTGGAGAGCCTGAGGTAGGGCTCAATCACAGGACCATGAGACCATGACCTGAGCTGTAGTCAGAAACTTAACTAAGCCACCCAGGTGCCCTCAGGTAACTACGTTCTACTCATTTTGTTGATCCAACACCACCCCTAATGTGTTTTCCCTAGCTTTCATGGTCAATATAAAGTCACCACTCTGTTCATGTTCCATACTGTGGGAAGAGGGAAAGAGCAAGCAGAGGGCAAGCAGTATCAACTTTAAGTGTATATCACATGTGCTCATATCCCAAGGGCCAAAACTTAGTCATGTGGCCACACCTAATTACAAGGGAATATGAGAAACATGGGCTCTAGCAGGGCAGTCAAAATTTGGACAGGGATGGGGGGCTCTATTCATAAAAGAATGAGAGACTGGACGATGGGGAACAAGAGCAGCCTATGTCATTAGTCAACCACTCTGGGACCTAAGTACTCATGAGAACCCATTTCTCACCACAGAACAAATTTAACCCTTCTCCAAGGGAAACAACTCCAAGTTCCACCCAGATTCTGAATCCAGCGCTATGTTTAGAATCTCTGGATCTTAAGCAAGAAGGAAAGATATTAGGGACAACAATAACTGCCTATGTATCAGACATAAATTTAACATCTTTCCTCTACCCTCACACACATAAGCAGATGCATTTTTTTGTGTGTTTTGTGTGTGTTTGGCATAGCAAAGTAGAGTCACAAGCATGCCAGATGTGGGCCTACAGTGGAGTATAATGAATCATAGGAATAATGCAACTTGCATCAGCTATACAACAGCCTCACAAAGACCAAATATAATTTTATAAGGAAGTGCAAACAAGAGGTAAAAGGAGATTAAGAATGATGGTAATGCTTGAAAAAGAAAAAAATACAGAACTAAAAATGTGTTCATCTGTGTAAAGTTGATTTAGGAGATAGCATCAATATATGTATTTTCTCCGACATGTGATAAAGGATTGTAAATAAAGGAAAACAGATTAGCCAACGGCAGACTCAAATGATATGAAATGAGTCTGATAATTAGAAAGGTTTAAATCTATGCTAATCTAAAGGAAGCCTTTAACATGAAATAGTTATTGTACTTACGTTGGGCAAAATGAAAACATTTTACTGGGTTACACTAACTCTACCCAGTTTGCCTTAACCCTGACTATTATCATTAGTTATATATATTTTAATTCTAAAACATCGAACTTTTAATCATAAATTTTCTGAGAATAAAGATTAAAATACACTTTTGAAGATGAAAATCAACATATATAAGTGCCCTGATAGTCAGCTTTCCACACATAATTGAAAGATCTGAATTTTTTTTTATTATCCCAGCAAATATGACACTAGAGAAAATGGTTGGGAAAATACAAATAGTCATTAAAAACACAGGCTGATTATTCATATCTACTACATTCAGAAGTATGCAAAACAATTTAGTTATATTGCAAAGCTGTAATTCTTTTTCCTAACAAAGCATTATTTTATAAAACTGTAGTGTCGTATTGATTCAATTTTAATACAAAATACTTATATACACAATACAATATAAAAGTAAACTGTGGGACAGTGCCTTCCACAAAGGGATATATTAAGGCGCTTTACAAATATACCAATATGTTGACCCAAATTACTTTTTGCTTTAGATTAAAACAAACAGGCTAAATAAATGTTTCATTTTAAATATCAAAGGGATTTTTGTTTACTTTTGTTTATTAAAGAAAAATTTCTAAAGTACCTTAAGTAACAGCAGCAGCAATGTCTAAAACTCCTCCCACTGTATTCTCTAATTTCTAACATATTATTAAGTCAGAATAAAACATTTCCACTCACAGTTTTGCACTTTGCAACAGCAGAAGATAATAACTTTTTAAAAAAGTCAATCTCAAAGTGACTTCTTAGTCATACATTCTATAGTTCCTATTACAAATAAGGTAGAAAAGATACAGCAACAGGGCCTGCCTTAGAATGTCACCAGACAATACATAATAGTATCTACAATTACATAATTATAGAACACATTTTATAAATACTATTGATATACATAAAAAGGGGATAAGTATAAGAAAGACAGCAAGTTTTTTTAATAAGTGGGAAAATTATTTGAAAAATATTTCAATTGAAAGCATATAGATTTTTTTTATGATGTTCTCATCTTTTTGGTCAGGAAGTACCAGATTCTGTGCTAGAAGAACTGGATATGGTTTGGGAATAAGATAGCTAATAAGTATATCCAAATTGTTAAAACTGCAGATGGTAAAGGCTTGTACACTGCTTCACATAAACAGAAAAAGCTATGTTGTCAAAGGAAATTTTAAAAGAACACAGAATTTGTAGTGTCAACACAGATTTTGTGGGGAGGGAGGGAGAGGAGACAGCACCTTAGTTTTCCTACAACATAAATGTAACAAAGTTAGTTTTGTACTGCACTGCACCACAATCCAGAAGTAAAACAACCAAATGGAAATTTCAGTAAATCTGAGAAAACCCAAAGAGCCAGAGGGATATCTTAAAATTTGAGTATTGAGCTAAAAATTCTTGAACTACTTTGCTTGGCATAGGATTTTATAGCACTAATCAAATGTTCCATGAAGTGGAGACTGCCAACTCATTATGGTGCCTTTTCTTATAACTCTCTGATTAGAAGTCCTTCAGAAGTATTTCCATATCAAGCCTGTAACAAGCCAAAATTCTACTTCCATGCTCTCAAGAGTATGTTTAAAATGTCTTAGTGCTGTACCAACAAGAGAGAGGCATTCCTAGGGGTATCTTACCACATGGTACAGACCTTTTTCCCATCACAAATTATCACTGTTTACACAAGATGTGTGATTCTGAGTACTAATCAGTAAATTTAGTGCAAAGTTCTTAGTTTAATATATTAGTGTTCTAGGACAGAGGTCCTTAACCAAGTTTATGAGTTTTCAACATGTCCAGAATTCCTAAGACTGCATGCAGCATTCTATATGTGTGTGTTGATGTGTATTTTTCTGGGAAGAGGGTCCCCACGTTTCATCAGATTCTCAAAAATCCAATGAACCCCAAAGACCTGTGGTGTACGAGCTGAGCTCTGAGAGGGATACCCAGAGAAAGGTGGGAAGTTTGAACTAATAAGTCTTCATTGCCTGCCCCAATTCAACTAGAACAGCTTTGCCTTTAATTTTACTTACATGTGTGAGACTTCCACTAGCTTTTTTCCATTAGTTTGAAAATCACTAAAATTATGCCTCTTTTTATCCAGAAATAAAAAATTTTGATAAAACAATTCCCTATCAATGGATATTAAAGAAAAGGAAGTAAAATACAAATTTTACTAATGTCAGTATAGAGCCCTTTTCCCCTTCCTAAAAGAGAAGCTATATGTATTTTGGTATGAAACCATGGAATTCTTAAAACCTAAGCATTATATATAATAGGCATGCTGAAAAACATATTATTTAACCTTAAATTAAGTAATGAGGATTTGAATTTTCTACTAAGACCACTATGTAACTTTGCCTAATTACTAAGGGCCACCTCAATTAAGAATTAAATAATAATTAATTTTTTCACCAGTTAATCTGCCCATAGGCAAAATACAGCCAAATAGTCAGATTTCCTTTGCCATAACAATCCATGTATACAGCACTGTTCTGAAAGAGGAAACATGTAACATTACTGATGACATAACCAAAACTGTCACTATACAGAAAAAGCACTTTTCTATTGAGTACCCACAAATAATTTTTCTAATTGAAGTTTCATATGAAACTAAAAATAACCTCTCTGCTTAGGATGGTAGAAACTTTAAAAAAAATTGAAGTAAAAATATGAAGGATGCTAGCATTCAGTACTGTAATTTTTGACTTATGGCAACTTTGTTCCCTTTTAAAAACTAGAAGCAGCATTAAAAAAAATACCGGTATATAAAGAAAAATGGTAGTACTCTGCTTCTCTTAAAGCCAGTAATTCTTGAGAAATAAATGCTAGAAGAGTAAATATTCCATAGAGGGAAAAAAAACCAAAACAGATAATCTGCATTATTTTTTCTTCTGATGAACATACTATTTCAACCCTGTATTTCTCAGTTCTAAGATGTACATTATCAGATTATCATTAGCCTAGAACACTCATCACCATGACTTAATTTCTACAGCTTATTTGTACCAAAACATAACCAAGGTTATGGGGTTAAAAAAAAAAAGAGCTCTGTGAATATGGGGTACATTTCATATTTGGTTAAAGCAAGATAAAACTAAAACTGTCTTTCAAACAAATTTCAAAAACTCTTGTTTCTTTTTAAATTATTTAGTGTATGTACAAATAGATACCAGGCTTCTCCTTTTAAACAAAGCACTATTTTTTAATTTTAAGTACTTTAAGTACCAAGAACTGACTATAATATTCAGTTCATAATTTACTTTCTTTATAACAATTTTTTTCTAAATTACTGATTAAAAGCTGGAATAAATTAACATTTAAAAAAAATTCCATAATTTAGGAACATAAGATATTGTACACAGAGCACTCATACATAGCTCTGTCACATTTGCATAATCTTACTCTCAGAGCCTCAAAAAACTCTGCATTTCAGGTCTTTTTGCAAATCATCATTACAATTTCCTAGTGTGTTAAACATACACTAGATCACGATTTTTGATCTCTGAGCCTGTGTGCTGATCATCTTCATCTGACTGATGCTCTGAGCCTTGTGAATTAATATATTCATATTCAATAGGCTTTGGATAATTGTATGGGTAGCCATTGTCATCAAAAAACCTCCGAAAGGTAAATTCATAGAAAGCATGTTCAGGGTGCTTTCCATTTTTATACCATCCGTTTAGAGTGTCATTTACATTTTCTTCCTCATTATCATCACTCCATAACTTATCAGGATCAACAGGATCGAAATTCGATGTATCTGTTGGGTGTGTGATTTTAGGAATGTATGAAGCAGATTGCTGTCTCAGGTCACTGGAGAAATCAATTGTTTTAAAAAATGGATGCGCTTTTATTTCATCAGCCCCATTCTTGCCTAAGCGATCTTCTGGTCCTCGGCAAAGTTTAATAATAAGATCAGATGCTTCAGGACTCAGTTTAGCTTGAGGTGGAATGTGAAGAGATGTTTGCCAGTTGATAACCTTTAAAGAGGATTGTAAGAAATTAGGAGGGAAGAGATAAATAAGAAAAACAAAAATTTCCTCCAAGTTTTATACCAAAAAGTTTTACCAGACTATTCACATCTTTAAAAAAAATTGCATGGTATTTCACCTTCCTTACCTTTAATAATGAATTAATCAGTGGTGGGAAATAACCTTTTCTCCATTTCCTCTCTCCAGGCAACTTATACTCACATTACAAGACTCATCATTTTAAGTTTTAGCTCCCCTGTTAAGCTCTTCTATCTAGGGCAAAAATGACTCTACTATGCCTCCTGTTCTATGTATTTACTGGTAACATAGTATCTCTACTACTTTGTGATGCCTATTTATGTCTGTGTCCTTCCACCACAGATAAAATTCCATAAGGCTACAGACCATGTTTTGTGTTTGTATTTCTCAGTGCTTGGCAAGTTGCCTGACACATAATTAATAGATGGTCAATAAATACTTCTTCTGGGGGTGCCTGGGTGGCTCAGATGGTTGCCTTCGGCTCAGGTCACGATCCCGGGATCGTGGGATAAGGCTCCACATCAGGCTCCCTGCTGAGCGGGGAGCCTGCTTCTCCCTTTGCGTCTGTCTCTCCCCCTGCTTGTACTCTCTCTGCCTCTCTCTTAAATGAATAAATAAAATCTTACAAAAAATACTTATTCTAGCTTTGAATAAAACAGAATGAGGGAGAGAGGGAGGGAGGAAGGAAAGAAAGAAGGGAAGAAAGAGGGAAGAAGGGAAGGAAGGTAGTAGGTAATGAAGAAATATTTGTTACTCTTTGAAAGTTCTTTTTATAATCTAGATACAAGCTCTTTGTGGGAAATGTGATCTGCAAATATCTCCTCCCAAGCTGTAGCTTGTCTTCATTGTCTTGACTGTGTTTAGTTTTTAAAGACTTTATTTATTTACTTGAGAAAGGGCACGCACTACGATGAATGTGGATGCCTGAAGGGGGTGGTGATAGGGAAGAGCAGGGGGAGAGGGAGGGGGAAAGAATTTCCATCAGACTCCGCACTAAGCTTGGAGCCCAACACAGAGCTTGATCTCACCACCCTGATAACCATGACCTGAGCTGAAACCAAGAGTCATACACTCAACTGACTGAGCCACCCAGGTACCCCTTGACTGTGTCTTCTGTATACTGGAAGTTTTAAAGTTTTGATGAATTCCAATTTCTCAACTTTTTCTTGTATGGATCATGATTTTGGTGTTATTTCTAAGTATTCTTCACCTAACCCTAAGTGAAACCTAGGTGAAAATAAAGACTTTCACTTATGTTTTCTTCTAAAAGTATTATAGCTTTATTTTTTATCTCTAGATCAATGATCCATTTGAGTTAATCTTTATGTAAGGATGAAGTTTATATTGAGTTTCAGTACCTCCATTTATGGCTGACCAATTTTTCCTATATCACTTGTTGAAATACCATTCTTTCTCCATTTGCACCTTTGTCAGAGACCAACTGGTCATATTTGGGCAGTTCTATTTCTCCATTCTCTGTCCTGTTCTGTTGATCTATGTTTGTGTCCTTCTGCCAATATCACCCTGTCTGGATTACTGTAACTTCACAGTAAGTCTTCAAATCAAGTAGCTGATTCCTCTTTCTTATTTTATATTTAAATAAATAAATATTAAATAAATATTAAGTAATATTAAATAATTCATATTTATTTTTAAGTAGCCTCCATGCCCAGCGTGGAGCCCAATGTGGGGCTTGAACTCACAACCTTGAGATTGAGACCTGAGCTAAGATCAAGAGTCAGACGCTTAACCGAGTCATCCTGGCAGCCCCTTTGTTCTTCTTTTATTTTTTATTTATTTTTATTTTTTTAAGATTTTATTTTTTTATTTGAGAGAGAGAGAGCATGAGAGGGGAGGAGGTCAGAGAGAGAAGCAGACTCCCTATGGAGCTGGGAGTCTGATTCAGGACTCGATCCCAGGACTCTGGGATTATGACCTGAGCCGAAAGCAGTTGCTTAACCAACTGAGCCACCCAGGTGCCCTGTTCTTTTAAAAACCTGTTTTCATTATTCCAATTTCTTTGTCCACCCATATACATTTTAGAATTGGCTCCTCTATATCTACAAAAATTAGAACAGAATTAAATCTATAGATGATTTTGGAGAAAACTAATAGCTTTACTATGTTGAGTCCTTCAATCTATCAACATGGCATGTGTCTGTATTTATGAAGATCTTTCTTAATTTCTTTCATCAGTTTGTAGCTTTCAACATATATTTTATTCATGTTTCATTAAATTTATATCTACATATTTCAATTTGGGGAAGCTTCTATAAATGGTATGGCTTTTAAATTTCAGTTTCTGTCATTTCTTGCTTGAATATAGAAATACAATAGATTTGTATGTGTTATCTTTATATCCTACAACCTTGCTAAACTCACTTACTAGTTCTATGGGTTTTTTTAATAAATTCCCTGGGATTTTTTTTTTTTTTTAAGATTTTGTTTATTTATTTGATAGAAAGAGCACAAGCCCCAAGGGTATCTGTTCTTACCAGTCTTATTAAGCATAGTTCTGGAAGTCTTAGCCAGTGTAATACAGCAACAAAAGAATTAAAAGGCATACAGATTATAAAGAAAGAAAAACTTCTCCTATTCAGAGATGATGACATAATTTTCTATATGGAAAATCCCAGGGGTGGGCACCTGGGTGGGTCAGTGGGTTAAAGCCTCTGCCTTCGGCTCAGGTCACTATCTCAGGGTCCTGGAATCAAGGCCCGCATCAGGCTCCCTGCTCAGCAGGGAGCCTGCTTCCTCCTCTGTCTCTGCTGCCTCTGCCTACTTGTGATCTCTCTCTCTCTGTCAAATAAATAAATAAAATCTTTAAGAAAAAAAAAAAAAGAAAATCCCAGGGAGGGGGTACCTGGGTGGCTTAGTTGGCTAAGTGTGCACCTTTGGTTCAGGTCATGATACCGGGGTCCTGGGATTAAGCCTGTATCAGACCCCCTGCTCTGCAGCAGGCCTGCTTCTCCCTTTCCCTGCTGCACCCCCTGCTTGTACTTGCTCTTGCTCTAATAAATGGGTAAAATCATAAAAAAGAAAGAAAGAAAGAGACTTCTAATCTCATAAAACAAACTGAGGGTTACTGGGGGGTGGGAGGGTAGGGATAGGGTGGATGGGTTATGGACATTGGGGAGGGTTTGTGCTTTGGTGAATGCTGTGAAAGATGTAAGCCTGATGATTCACAGACCTGTACCCCTTGGGCAAATAATAAAAATAAAATTAAAAAAAATAANAAAGAAAGAAAGAAAGAAAGAAAGAAAGAACGAACGAACGAACGGACAGGTATCCTTTCCTTGTTCTTTGTCTAAAAGATTTTATTTATTTTATTTTATTATTTTTTTAATTTTTTTAAAAGATTTTATTTATTTATTTCACAGAGGGAGAGAGATCACAAGTAGGCAGAGAGGCAGGCAGAGAGAGAGAGGGGGAAGCAGGCTCCCCGCTGAGCAGGGAGCCCGATGCGGGCCTCGATCCCAGGACCCTGAGATCATGACCTGAGCCGAAAGCAGAGGCATTAACCCACTGAGCCACCCAGGCGCCCTTATTTATTTTAGAGAAAGCGCGCACATGCAGGGGTGGAAGAGGGAGGGGAGGGAGGGACAGAATCTCAAGCAGACTCCATGCTGAGCATGGAGCCCAGCAAGGGGCTTGATCCCAGGACGCTGAGATCATGACCTGAGCTGAAACCAAAAATCAGATGCTTAACTGACTGTGCCACCCAGGTGCCCCATTCTTGTTCTTGATTTTAAAGAGAAAGCATTCAATTTTTCACACACACGAACACACACACACACATGTATTTTTATACATGTATATATATATATATATATATATATATATATATATATATATATATATAAAAGGTCAAATAAAGACACTTTCTGACAAACTAATCTGAACTAAACCTGAGGAAATGCATTACCAATAGACCTATACTAAAAGAAAGCTAAGGGTGCCTGGTGGCTCAGTTGGTTAGGCGACCAACTCTTGATTTTGGTTCAGGTCATAATCTCAGAGTTTTAGGATTGAGCCCGGTGCTTGGCTCCAGGCTCAGCACGAAGTCTGCTTGGGATTCTCTCTCCCCATCTCCCTCTCTCTCTCTGCCCTTCCCCCTACTCACACACTCTCTCTCTAAAATAAATAGGGGTGCCTGGGTGACTCAGTTGCTAGGCATCTGTCTTTGGGTAAGGTCATGATCCCAGGGTCCTGGAATTGAGCCTCACATTGGGCTTCCCTGCTCAACAGGGAGTCTGCTTCTCCCTGTCCCTCTTCCCTTCCCCCTGCTCATGCTCTCTCTCTCAAATTAATAAAATCTTAAAAAAAAAATCTTTAAAAAGAAGAAAGAAAAAATCTAAAGGAAGTTATTTTTATTTTATTTCATCTTATTTTATTTATTTTTAAGTAGGCTCCACACCCAGCATGAGCCCAATGTTGGCTCAAACCCATAACCCGAAGATTGACACCTGAGCTGATACCAAGAGTTGAACACTTAACCAACTAAGACACTCATCACCCCACAAGTTTTAAATATAGTATATTAAATGCAATGAAAAAAGTAGTTACAGCTTAAAGGGAAGCATCATAGACGAAATAACTTCGAGATACTCAAAGAATGGCTAAGAGTGAATTAGTTTAGTAGTTAACCAGGTTTAAGAAAGTGGGGAAGGTTGTGGAAAATGGGAAAGAAAGGAGGAGGACATTCCAGACAGAGGGAATGGTATGGACAAAGGAAAAGAGGGCAAATCTGGATTTTAATCCATTACATGGGAACCACTGAAGGGTTTATAATGGGATTATTTATGATCCAAATTGAGGACAACTTCTCATTTAAGTGCCAGAGGTAATTTCAAGTGGAGATACATACTTTGTAGTTTGGGGGTAGAATGTGCATGGAAGGAAACAAAGCCGGGAGCCATAAGGTGACAAAAAATAAGTGAGAATAAATCTGCAAACAGTACTAAAGACTTCCATGAGAATCAGTGAGGGGGAATATAACAGTATGACAACAGTAGGATGACACAGAGTAGAGTTCACCTGTGGAATTTTTTAGTGGCTTCCTATAACCTTACATGTTCATTTTTTTTTTTTTAAATGAACTCTAACCCAGTGGGGGCTTGAACTCACAAACTCATGACCCCAAGATCAAGAGTCACATGCTCTATCACCCCAGCCAGTCAGCAGCCCCCTTACAAGTTCATTCTTAAATTCCAGATTAAGATGCTCTACAGTAAAGACCTTTAGCAAAAGGTCTGAGATATAGGGACTTTGTGACAATTCTTTGGTATAGATTCTATATCTTACCTTCATTTGTGTTTCTAACGGTGTTTGTGCCAAGAAAGGAGGCTGTCCCACCAACATTTCAAAAAGAATTACACCAACACTCCACCAATCACATAACTGTGTATAGCCTAAAATAAGATACCAAAGTTATAGTCATTCATAAACCTTTTAAAAAGTGCTCAGAATTAATACAATCAAAATTAATAGTAAATCACCAGCTTATGCTTTGGAAATTGGTATTTTTATTATAAACCTGAAAAATAAGCCACATGCTAATTAATTTAAGTTTCAGCTGGTCTAAAGGACTACTCAGATATTATGAAACTAATGTTTTACCTGTTCGTAACAACACTTCAGGTGCAATGTAATTAGGAGTCCCAACCAATGAATGTGCAAGACATCGCTGGTGCTGACGTGCAGCTCTCCGCTCTAGTGGCTTCAACCTATCTCCACATCGACAATTAGAGGGGTCACCCCATTCGTTACTGAAATCCATGCTATCCTGCCGTGGATGGTCACCTGTGTAGTAAATTGGTAAATAAGACCATCAAGAACAAGAGTGTACCTACAGCCTGTTTAATCTTTTAACATCATGGTTTAGAGTTAATGATACTCTTTTCTTGTGACAAACTAAGACACAATGTATGCCATATCACTGATGGTGTTTTTTACTGACTAGAGCCTGTGCTCTGAAATAGCAATAGGACAGGTTTTACACTAAGAAAAATTAGCATAAGATTCAGTAATTTACTCAATGTTAAATGATGATAATGAAAGTCCTAAGTAGGCAGGATCAGGAATCTGTTATTCAGACTGCTCCCCGTTACTAATCTGAACAAAGTTTCAAACAAATTAGATCAGTATTTCATTCACTCAACAAATGATAATGATAAATAAGAAAGACAAGGTTCCTCTTTCAGGTGGCTTCTCCGTATGGGACAAACACAACAGATACATATATAAGAAACAGAGTGATGCATCCCATTTGGAGAATCAACATGGGATGTTATGACAAATGTACCAGGGTGGCTCAGGAAGACTAACTGAGGTGACATTTGTAAAAAACAAAAAAGACTCAACCATTTGAAAACCAGGGGAAGGTGTTCTACATAGAAACAGTAACAGAGAGAAGACCAATGCAATTAGTACAGGAGAGAATGGTAGACAACGAAGTGGGAGCCAGTGTACCTGGGTTTTACAAGCAAAAGAAATCATTTGCCTTTTACTCCAAATACAGTGGGAAGATATTGGAGTTTAAAGGAAGAGAATGACAAGATCTGATTTATGCTTAAAAAAGAACACTAACTACTGTGTAGGGAAGAGATTATAGTGAGGACAAACATAGAGACCAATTCCAAGGCTACTGCAGTTAAGCTTGGACTATGATGGTAACAGTGGAGATAGAGAAAAGTGAACAGATCCAGGGCATTTTTAGAGGTGGAATAAGCAGGATTTATTGATGGACTGGATGTAGAGGATGTGGAAGAAAAAGAATCAAGGATAACTAAGTAGGTGGTGATAGTGCAGTTTACTAAAATGGGGAAGACTGGAGAGGGAGAAATTAAGAGTTGTTTATTGGTAATGTTAAGTTTGAAAGGCCTATTAGAAACACACATGGGGCACCTGGGTGGCTCAGTCAGTTGAGCACTGATTCTTGGTTTGGGCTTGGGTCATGATCTCAGGGTCCTGGCACTGAGCCCCGCACTGAGCTCTGTGCTTAGCGCGGCACCTGCTGGAGTTTCTCTCCTTGTCCCCCTCCCCACGCTTGCACACTCTCTCTCTAAAATAAATAAATAAACCTTAAACACACACACACACATGCGCGCGAAAGGGAGAGATTATCTCTAAAGAGAAATGTGGAAGTCACTAATAAGAGATGGCATTTAAAGCCATGACTGAATGAAATCACCTAGAAAAATACATCCGAAATTAACCCAACTATAACAATCAATCAGGGATGTTTGATTAAAATACAATTTCTTGGGGCACCTGGCTGGCTCAGTTGGTAGATCATACAACTCTAAACTCAGGGTCATGAGTTTAAGCCCCATGTGGGGTGTGGAGCCTACTTAAAAAAATAAAAAGCAAACTTAAAAAAAATATATATATATATAATTTCTCCTCTCCAGTGAGTATTTTCAATCAGAAGACTGGAATAGAGCCTAAGAATCTTATTTTTAAGAAGAACCCCAAGTAATTCAGGTGAATCTGGGGAGACAGGTTCAGGCATTTCAGTTCTATCCATTTAATGTCAATTTACTGTGTTCACTTAAGCATAGAAGGCTTAAATAAGACTTACCTCAGAAGATTGCTGTGACCATTAAGTTAGAATATATGCAAAGAACCTAGTCATAGTAAGTATTCAAGAATTGTTAGATCGACTTACACTTCCATTAGCGCTTTGAAGGGATCTTGGTGAGGCAATGTGGTGTAGAAGAAATAACATGGGCCCTGTAATCAGACAAACCTGGGTTCAAAGCCTAGCCCTTATACTTCTTTTCTGTCTGACCTTGGTTGGGCAAGTTACTTCATCTAAATAAGCCTCAGTTTTCTTTATCTTACTTCATGGCTGATACAGTGTATATAAAGTGTTTAAATTTAAATAAGTTGTGTAACAGTCATATAATGGAATCCTAAGTAGAAGTGAAAATAGATGTCATATGCAGTAATGTAGATCAACCTCAAACATATAAAGTAAGTGAACATAGAAGAATACATATAGAATGATTACATGTAAATAAAGGTGCAAGAGTAGACAAAATGAAGTAACATTGTTCAGGTTACAAACATATGTGGACAAAGTATAGAAAAAAGGAAAGAACTGATTACAGAGTTCTGAAATAATGTTTACCCCTGTGGAGGAGAAAAGGGGAAGCGATCGTTTAGGGGCTTCAAAAGTACTGATAATCTGGTTTTTAAGCTGAATGGCAGGTATGGGGCTTCATTTCAAAATTATTTTTAAAATGTTATTTGACATTTCAAATTAACAAAATATAAAGAGATTAACTCAAAAATATGAATGATATTTAGAAATAACTGAATCTAACATATTCTTTCATTTTATAAGTCTAGGTGTCTAAAGATTCACTCACATTTATCCAACAGTCAAGACCTGAAACCAGGACTTCTGGCTTTCACCCAGTGACAACACCATCTTATATCTTATTGCATTAATAAATCATATTAATATGCATAAATTTTATGATTTTACTCACCACTCTGATAGTACTTAGAATCATGTGTCCATCTGAAGCCAGTGCAGAGGCCGAAGTCAGTCAACTTAATATGACCATCACGATCAATCAAAATATTATCAGGTTTAATATCTCTATGAATAAAACCCATTTTATGAACACTTTCGACTGCACAGGTAAGCTCTGCTATGTAGAATCGTGCCAGATTTTCTGGAAAGATGCCCATTCTAATTAATAGGCTCATCATATCACCCCCAGGAATATAGTCCATTACAAAGTATAAATTGTCCTTATCTTGGAATGAATAATATAGACGAACTACCCATTCATTGTCAGCTTCAGCCAGGATATCCCGCTCAGCTTTAACATGAGCAACTTGATTTCGAAGCAGAACATCTTTCTTTCGGAGAGTTTTTGTTGCATACAAAGCCTTAGTATCTACTTTTCTTGCTAGACAGACTTCACCAAATGCTCCTATTCCTAGTGTCTTTATCTTCACAAACATAGACTTGTCCATTTTAGCCCTCTTAAGACGGATGTAATTAGACTCTTTTTGGCAAAGCATCTTTCTCATTTGATCCTGCGCATCTTGAGATAATCCAACCTAGGCAAATAAACTAAAGGTTAAATGAGGAATTATCTTCTATACCAAATACCAAAAAATAGTTTGGAAAAAATTCAGGCATGTAAGGTTAAATGCGTAATAATTTTTAATAAAGCATGTTAGAAATCTAGAATATACTTCAGAGAAAATTAATTACCAAAAGTGCAGCCTAAGGGATAGTTAAAAGGATATACAAAGGTGAGTATATATGCAGATTCTGCTGTGGAGAGCAAGAAGATGACAACAATGGTGAGCTTTCAACTGCTTTCTAATGCACCCCCAAAAAAGTTCCCAATTTGCAATAACCAAATATCTGTTAACATGCATCCTCATCTATCTCTCCATGCATATTCATCCCAAATTATGTGATTAGACCGCCTTCATTTTATGCTCGCTTGTGGAATGCCTAGGATTAAAATAGTCTTCCTATTTTACCATTCATGAAAATAAACTCTTCCGTCCAGATTCATTTATTCTAAAAAACTGATGTATTAAGAACAAAGGAACATCTTCTCTAACCTAACCACTCATTAATAGTCCATCTTTCCCTTCATCCTTCTTTTATTTTTCTCAGGCATTAGAACAAGGGTAGGACTCACAGCCGCCACTAACGCAAAATGCAAAGGCTTTCTCCTACCTTATTTAAAAGGAACAACTTGTTTGATTATAAGGTATCTTTTAGACACTTTGAAACATTTCAAATAGTCAGTGTGACTTCTGAAGATACCAAAACACAGATTAAAAACAAAAGTAAAAACTTCTGAGTAGAGGTGGACTACCTGGATTTAGAAGGAAGTTTATTTTTGGCTAGTTCAATAAAGAACTAATTTAAGGGTTTAAACAGAAAAGGAATTAAGAAGTAGAGTCTAATTCTAGAAATGCAAGCCTAATTAGAATATAGCAACCTCATGCTTCTGTTAGGATGCGCATTTGCATGCAAAATCTTTTAAAAAGGGTGGCATGCCAGACTTAGAACTGTTTCTCTTAAAATCTTACTTGCCTACACAGTAATGGAGGCTACAGAAGTCAGCAAAGCTTCCAACACCATAAAAGTTTAAATCAGCTATTAGTGAAAGTGAAGAGGAAAAAGGAAAAATAAACTAAGAAAATACATACAGACAGACTTTAGTAAGAAATCCTAAGAGCTAAAATATGGATAAGTCATACAGATTATCATGGTATTTCTCATCTAAGAAAGTCCCATTTGTAACAGGAATAACATAACTGTGAAATTAGATTTAGAAAAATTATCTTAAAAGAATGGCTCTTAAGTTATATGAGCAAGTTTTATCACAAATTTAAGCCTCCTGGACTCTGAGTGACAGATATATGATTGAGAGTCAACCTCTGAACTGTAAACATGTGACAAATATATTAACAATGACAGTACCACCATAATATCTAGTGAAGATATATATACACACATATGGAATCACAAGGATTTATCTAAAATGAGTGAGCACTAATTCTAGTCTCCTTTGTAGTAGTTCAAAAATTTCAGCCCATTTTCCAGTACATTATAAAAATTAAATTAGAAGAGGAAGTAACTGAAGGGACAGGTCTTTGACACTTTCTAATGTGACCAACGAGATGAATAAACCTGATGATAAAGCCCCAAAACTACTATAAGTAAAAACAAATGCTTCATAAAAGTGTAGCAAGAGATAGGACCCAGATATTTCTAGCTTATTTTAAAATGTTGTAAAATAATGTGTAAAACCTAGAAAATAACCCTTGCTCCTATTTCCATATAAAGGGATAATGTACATCTAAACAGCACACTATAAATTTTTCTTAATTTATTAGAACTTTATTCCAAGAACTTCTGAGTAAATCTTGAAATACTAAAATAAAATGGTATAATCAAAAGGACTTTAATTTACTGACTTTTAAGTAATGATAATATATTAGCTATAAAAAGAAGGAAAAATACTGGACCGATATTTTAAAATAAACAAGCAAATAGATGATCAAGCATAAAAATGGGCATTTTAAAAGGTTTTACCCGCATCATTTCATTCTCTAATTGTTTTTTACGATGTAGACGTTGCTGATGAGATTTGAGTACATTTTCTACATGTTGTTCCATAAAGAATTTAAATGCCTGAGGAGAGTAACTCTGAATACGAGATTCCCTTCGCTCTTCATCCTTCTTGTTTTTCCTAACAGTGATAGGCGAGGTTGTAATCTGTTTCTTTTCTTTATCCCCACTATCAACATTTTCATAACTTTTTTCACTCTCATCTTCCTTGGGCACGCTCGGCTGATCCTCTTTGCTAGATTTACTGATTGATTCATATGAAGGAACAGATGGGTTTTGGTGTAGCAGATGTTTTGGATAAGGTGGAGGTGGACCTTGATAGTTCGGAGCTTCAGCAACCGGAGGCATAACAGTCATATTTGAAGCGGTACCCTCAGAAAAAGGACTAGGCTGAACCGTTTGAATCGGCTGTGGAATCCAAGAAGGGTGTGTAGGTGCTAATGCAGTCTGCAGCTCTGGTTTTAATACGCGTATACTTTTCACAGGCTGTTGAATAGGAGCGGGCGTAATAGCAGTGACTGTTGTAGCTGAAGGCTGAGAATTAGCAGGATGACTTGTTCTACTTCCTAATGGATTATTAAAGGAATTTGACCTCACTGGTATGTTAGGTTGCCATGTGGGGATTTCATGCCCACTGCCTGGGGACGACTGGGCTGGAGCAGAAGAAGACTGAGGCCAAGTTGTTTGCAGTCCAGGTGCATTCATGTTATAAAGTTCCATGTTATGACTGTTTCTGTTTGGCACCATCATAGATTGGGGAAGATTTCCATTTGTATATGATGAAGGAGCAGCAGATGCCCCTGTTTGTAAAGCAGAAGAGCTCTGTCCATTAGCTGGGGTCAGAGGATACGGAGGTGGTGGCTGCCGATTCACAGTGCCAGCAGGGACATTTTGGTGTATCATAAAATCAGTCTGACCACTACCATTCTGAATTCCAGGTCTTCCTGGGGGAAAGTTAAATTTGTTGGAACTCTGCATAATGATTGGTTGCCTGCCAACAGGAACAGAACTAATGCCTCTCTGTCCCTGATTAGGAGGATTCATTGGGGATGTGTTCAGAGGTGGGGGAGGATAGCCCTCCTGCCAGGCTCCAGGTGGAACAGGAGAGATTCTCGAGATTACATATTCCATGTTCCCAGAATAGCGCTTTGTTTGAGAGTTTGGTTCCCATGAGGGGGGAGGTGGAGTTGTACCTCTTGGAGGAGGAGTCTGGCCTCTGGGAGGTGGTGGAGGAGTGACACTCCTTACTTGAGGAGGTGGTGGGGGGTTCACTCTCTGTCCGTTGGTAGGGTGAGCTTGAGCAAAAGCTGTTACACCAGAGCCTGACAAAGGTCTTCCTACATCTGTCTGTGAGTTGGGACTTTCAGAACGATAGGCCACACTTTCTCCTAATGGTGGGCCATGTCTCTGAGGAACTAAGGATTCTTTGGAACCTTTCCAGCTTTGTTTGCGGTTAACTGATTGTTGCACACTCCCTATGGTCATAAAACAGAAAAAAAAAATACAACATGTTTTTAATCTCTTATTTTTGAAAATTTTTAGCTTGGAATTCTGATATAGCTAAATGGTAATTCTCTTTTGAGAATTATAAAAATCAAATTACAGTTAAGTGGTTTTATGTTTCAATACCTTTCCAATTTTCACTTGACTAGGTAATACATTCTCATAGCTCAGAATTCAAGAATAAGTACACCCACCTCAGTCCCTTGGCCAACCAACTTCCTTCCTTGAAGGTAACCAATGTCATCAGTAAGATATTTTGGGGGATATGCAAGTAAATAGACCACTTCCTATGTATACTACGGTGCCTGGCACTTCTCACTAAAATACTGAAGATTGTCTATCAGTATATAAAGTTTGCTTACTTTTAAAAAGTTTACCAGTTTTTCACTGTATGGATGTACCCAAATTTAATTTAATTTTTTTTAAGTAGGCTTCACACCCAGCATGGAGCCCAACATGAAGCCTGAACTCATGACCCTGATATCAAGACCTGAGTGGAGATTAAAAGTCAGCTGCTTAACCAACTGAGCCACTCTGGAGCCTGGATGTACCCAAATTTAATCAGTTTCCCTACCAAAGAACAGTAAGGTTGTTTCTAGTCTTTTGCTGTACAAAAAAAAAAAAAAAAAAAAAAAAAAATTTTTNCTCTCTCCCTCTGTGAAATAAATAAAAAAAATAAAAAAATAAAAAAATAAAATAAAATAAAATAAAATCTTTTTAAATAAAGATTTTAGGGCGCCTGGGTGGCTCAGTGGGTTAAAGCCTCTGCTTTCGGCTCAGGTCATGATCTCAGGGTCCTGGGATCGAGGCCCATATCGGGCTCCCTGCTCGGCGGGGAGCCTGCTTACCCCTCTCTCTCTGCCTGTCTCTCTGCCTCCTTGTGATCTCTCTCCCTCTGTGAAATAAATAAAAAAAATAAAAAAATAAAAAAATAAAATAAAATAAAATAAAATCTTTTTAAATAAAGATTTTAGGGCGCCTGGGTGGCTCAGTGGGTTAAAGCCTCTGCTTTCGGCCCAGGTCATGATCTCAGGGTCCTGGGATCGAGGCCCATATCGGGCTCCCTGCTCGGCGGGGAGCCTGCTTACCCCTCTCTCTCTGCCTGTCTCTCTGCCTCCTTGTGATCTCTCTCCCTCTGTGAAATAAATAAAAAAAATAAAAAAATAAAAAAATAAAATAAAATAAAATAAAATCTTTTTAAATAAAGATTTTAGGGCGCCTGGGTGGCTCAGTGGGTTAAAGCCTCTGCTTTCGGCCCAGGTCATGATCTCAGGGTCCTGGGATCGAGGCCCATGTCGGGCTCTCTGCTCCGCAGGGAGCCTGCTTCCCCCTCTCTCTCTCTGCCTGCCTCTCTGCCTCCTTGTGATCTCTCTCCCGCTGTGAAATAAATAAATAAAATCTTTTAAAAAAAAAAATAAATAAATAAAGATTTTATTTATTTGAGAGAGAGAATGAGCAGGGGGAAGGGTCAGAGGGAGAGGGAGAAGCAGACTCCCCACTGAGGGGGGAGCCCAACATGGGGCTCAATCCCAGGACCCTGAGATCATGACCTGAACTGAAGAAGCCATCCAGGCGCCCCTAGATATCATTTCATATATAAATTAAGTAGATAAATTATCAGAAGTGGTATTATTGAGCCAAAGGGTGTGTCCATTTGTAATTTTAATAGATACAACTACTTTTAAATATATTTCAAAGATACCAGGAGATAATTAGCTGATTTAAGATATAGATTTTACAGTTTCTCTTTATTGGAATTTCCACATAAATGAAACAGGCAAGAAAATAAGTGATAACCCCCCCAAAATGAAATATTTAAAATAGTCTGACTACTTGGAAAAAGATCTTTAACACATTCAAAAATACATAAGACACATTTGTATAAAGTGTAATACATATAAATAATACATTCCAAATAGAGAATATACAGTAAAGAATTACAGATCTAATACATAAAACATAAAACACTTAGCAACATTCAAAACAAAACACATATGAGGAAAACTGGTAAATGTTCAGAATGTACAGTTTAACACTCTTGTTTCATCGAGGCCAGGATGCATGTGGGCCTATGATTTCAGGAAAAGTCATCACTCCAGGAAACTTAAGCAAGTCCTCTGGCCACCAAGCTCACTTTCATCTTCCTCAGATAGTCAGCCGAGGCTAAATACAAGATGTATTCACTCACCCAGCTTTTATCAGTTAGAGTGTAAGTCTCCACCAGCCTAGAGTACACTGCCATCTCTGTTCTGTACTTCTCATAAAGCTCTCCATGTTCTCCCACTTCCCAAACCTTCCCATTACTGCCCCCCAGACATGCTCCATACTATAACTAACAAACACTCCTGTATCGCCAACGTCTGCTCCAAGCTTTCTTTTTTTTTTTTAAAGATTTTATTTATTCATTTGACACAGAGAGAGAGATTACAAGTAGGCAGAGAGGCAGGCAGAGAGAGAGGAGAGAGGAGGAAGCAGGCTCCCTGCTGAGCAGAGAGCCCGATGTGGGCCTCGATCCCAGGACCCTGGGATCATGACCTGAGCCGAAGGCAGTGGCTTTAACCCACTGAGCCACCCAGGCGCCCTGCTCCAAGCTTTCTTACCAACTCCTTAAAGCTGGTTATCTTCTGCTGACATTACTTTCTTTTCAGCCATTTGCAATTACAGTTTTCTTTAAAAATAAACTGGGCTAGAGACACCTGGGTGGCTCAGTCGGTAAAGCGTCTGACTCTTGATTTCAGCTCAGGTCATGATGTCAGGGTTGTGAGATCGAGCCCCATGTCGGCCTCTGCACCAGGCACGGAGACTGCTTGAGATTCTCTCTCTCTCTCTCTCTCTCTCTCCCTCTCCCTCTCCCCCCTCCACATTAATTAATTAAAACATAAACTGGGCTAAACATGGGATCCTACCTCTTATTATTCCTTCATACTCTTTTAAAAAAGCCAGCTCTTTGGAAGCTCATTCTCTCTGGGAGGCCACATTAATTCCTCTCACATAATGAGCTCTTATTTGCTCATCCTCATTCACCCACAGTTTTGACATTCAGTCTACCCTAAGGCCTGCCAACATTCTATAACCAATATCCACATGGACAAACCACTCATCACCCTCACCTCTCAGTTTCTTGACCTCCTTCCCTCAACCTCTAAGGTCATATTTCTAATTTTGATATTAACCATATCTGCTTTTCTCAAAATCACTTCTTTAAGGTTTATACACATGGACTACAACTCTCCTTTCATGTTTAACTACCACTACAAGCAATTTTCAATTTCACCAAGACCTTCATATCCCTACTTCATTAGTCCTCCACTTTCTTTATGCAACACTTCAGCTAATTTAAATCCATGATCCACTACTTCTTCCTCCCTTCGTTTCTATTCATTAATTTTTTATTGAGCATCTACGCAATCCAAGTACAGTGGTGAACAAATATCCATGGCCCTATGGAACCTCCATTCTTGGAGAAGACTGACAATAAAGAAGTAAATAAATAAACAAGGTAACATCTGGGTATGATAAATCCTATGAAGGAACCATAAATGGTGTCAAAATGGTAGGAAGTAACAGGGAGATAGAAGGCATGAGATTCAGTAGTCAGAAAAGGCTCCACTAAGGAGATGACATATGATCTAAGACTAGGCAAAGGTCCTGAGGTGGGAACTTGCCCCTTTCCAAGAACAAAAAGAAATTCAGTATGGCTGAAGAGCAGTAACTGAGGGGAAGTAGGGTACTGGAGGAAGTCTGACAGCATCAAAGTCATCAAGAGGAGTCTAGAAGGAATGAAAAGCCGCTAACAGCAGAGCAGAAATATTCCCTGGTTAAGGATTTAAATCACCCTTTCAGCAATATTCTGTCCTCCCTTATCTATCTTATTTTATACTTGTTTAGTAGAACTCTAGTCACAGATGATTGCATCTATGTACCTTTTTTTTCATGCCTGTTGGAAAAGGTGATGTAAAGTACAGATTAATTCCACCATAAATTCAATGATCAGCATCATCAAATGGCTTTAGCACTGCCAGGAAATCCTACTGTTTCTTTTGGTCTCCACTACAACTCTCTCTAGTCCTGGGTCTCCTCAAATTGCCTGTCCCATTCCTCACACACCTCTCTCAGCAGATGACCTGATTTTCCACTTCAGAGAAAACTGAAGTCATCAGAAAGAAGTGCCTTATCTTCCCCACATAACCTAGGTCTGTTTGTTCATGTTAGGCAAAATGGTTGATTCCTCTTTCTCTGTAAGGCTAATAATCTCTCATCCTATGCTTTGGATCCTTCCTTTTCCTGGTTTCTCAGGAACCTTACTTGAGCCTTTTCGCTTGCATATTTAATTTCCTTCTATTACCTGGAGTTTTGCAATTATCTTTTAAACACGCCTAAGTCTTTACTACTGAAACAAATAAACAAGGCTCTCCCTCCATTCTCATATCAAGCACTACCTTAAAATGCTGCTACTAGTCCACTATAAATATGGAAGTGGAGAACAAAAGCTTAGAAACTTCTACAGAAATCTAACAGTGAAATTTTATGTCTGTTGAATATAATGATATTTGTATTTATATATGTCATTTTAAATTTAAATTTTGGAATAATTCATCATTACTGTATTTTATAAAATTAGAGCCCACCCTAAATGACCTTATTTAAGCTTAACTGCCTTCTTAAAGACCCTGTCTACAAATACAGTCAAATTCTGAGGTCCTAGGAATTAGGACTTCCTGAATTTGGTGGAGGGAGCACACAATTCAGCCCATAACACATGGGGTAACTTGTTTCTGTTCAGTCATGGGAGCATAATTCAGATTAGAGTGGGTTGAGGAAAAAATGGATGTGAGGTAAAGAATTCTTGTGTAAACAACATTTTGAGAAGTTTTTCTATGAGGGTACAGTGACAACATTAGCAAGAATATGCTTCTTATCTGGTGAAGATCTTTTATTTTTTAAATTTCCAATTTTATAAAATACACCCTTGGCTTTCAAGACACTGTTCTTTTATTTCCTCCTTCTTCAGCTAATTCTTCTGTCTTTGCAGGCTTAACCTTTCCGGCCAGCTACTAAGTAATAGGCTTGGTTCTAGGCCATCTTGTCATTTTTGTCTACATTATGTCCCTCAGTGACCTATTTCATACACAGGGCTAATTGTATATATATCCAGCTCCCTACCTGACATCTTCATTTGGATAACTCAATGAACCTAAACTAACTCAACCTGATGTCAAAAACCAGACTTATGATCTTTTTCCACCAAATCCTGTTCTCTCTTAGCATTTGCTTTTATAACGTGGGTATCACCACACTGCATCTATATTTCTGCACCAGAAGCCTAAGAGTCATTCCTCTCCATTATCACCCCTTGTATGTTATCTATCACCATATCCTTGACTTTACCCCTCTCATCTCACTTTATTCATTCGCTTTTCTCCACTGCCCTCCTCCAGTCTAAATAACCTTCGTTTCCTGGGAACTACCGTATCTCTTATCCAGTCCATGCCGATACCCAACCCCCAATCCATTCTTATCCACTGCAGCCATCTTTTTGAAACACAAATCTAACCATATCATTACCCTGCTTGAAGTTCCCCTAACTTCCTGGTGCTCTTAGGATAAGATCAACAGACAGGACTGCGCAGTCAGGCCCTATGTATTTCTCCAGTCCTCCTGCATACTCTTGTTTTCAGTGTCCCAGCCACTTTCAATTCTTTCAGTGTGGCATCAAAACCTGCCAAACAGGCCATGCATAGAGACACCCTTCCTCACTAAACCCTTCCTATTAACCTTAGTCTTTCTTCAGCTATCAGCTCTACTATCATTTTCACAGGAAGGTCTGATCTCCTTGATTAGGTCAAAAAACCCTCTGTGATAGGAGTCTGCAGTACTCCATAACTCACCCCCCTTCATTCACATGTATGTAGCTGTTATCCTACATGTATTTATTTGTGAGAGGGTTTGATCTCCCTTACTAGAATGTCAACTCTACAAAATGGCAAGAACTTTATACCCAATGCTGAGCAAAGGGCCTGAAACAGTGGTGGACAATAAAATTTTGCTGAATGAAAAGAAGAATGAATACATAAGGCCTCTTATAAATCAGTAAAAAAGGATGAACACAAGATTAACAAAGAATAAAAATCCAATTTAAAAATAACCAATAACCAATAAATAAAAATAACTCATAACCAAATGTTTAATACCAGTGATCAAAGAAATGTGAATATAAAATTAGACAGTATTTCCACAGCCATTAAATATACAAAAATCACAATGCCTAGTATTTATAATTATAGGCATTCTTATATTAAACTGATAAGGAGACTGTAAGTTGGGAATACCTTTCTAGAATATCTAAGAAAAACCTTACATTTCTGCAAGACTTGGAAAATTTCCTTTACGAAATCATCAGGAATGTATAAAGATTTAGATACAAAAGGATTTATTGCAGTGCTGTCTACAATGGCAAAAAAGGGAAACAAGGCAAATATCAAAAAATGAGAGACTGGTTACATAAGGTATGTGATAAATCTAACTAAATGTTACCAAAATTATTCTGGTTTTTTTTTTTAAAGATTTTATTTATTTATTTGACAGAGAGAGACACAGCAAGAGAGGGAATACAAGCAGGGGGAGAGGGGGAAGCAGGCTCCCCACTGAGCAGGGAGCCCAATGTGGGGCTTATCCTAGGACCCTGGGATCATGACCTGAGACAAAGGCAGATGCTTAACGACTGAGCCACCCAGACGCCCCACCAAAATTATTTTGTAGATCATTTAATAACAAGGCAAGTTATCCACAGTATATTAAGTGAATCAAGTAGGTTTTAGTATGACTCCATTTTTTGCTTAAACAGTAAGAATCAAAATACACAGATGTAAACCCACTCAGGTTTTCCACAGGAAAAAAAGACTGAGAAAAAAAAAAGGACACACCAATATCTTATAGGTATTAATAGTGCTGTCTTCTTTTTCCTTACTTACTTTCTAAATACTCGATGATGAACACCTTTCACTCTTATAATAAAACAAGATTATAAAAAGAAAAAAATAGTCTGAATATGATATCTATGGTAAAAAACAAATATTTCAGCTTTCGTATAACCAGTCAAGTATTTTTCAACCTTGGCAGCCACTTATCAGAATTATCAGAATTACTTATGAAACTTCAAGGGCCTCATCCTCAAATTCATTTTGGTATAACACTATCATGCTATTACCCTGATGAGACTTTCACTTACTGCGACGCTTTTAACATTTCTAAGACTAAAGAGTTGACATAGATAAATATTTTAAAACAATACTCTAAGAAACAAGAAAAAAATGTTTGATTAATCACCTGGTTTCAAGCTGGCATTGATAGGTCTGGCAGCTGCTGCAGCCATCTGTTCCCGGCGAGGATCTTGGTAACTCATTTTACTAATGAATTCAATTGCTGCCTCTATACTTCTGTTATTAGTTTTCTGAAGAGCTTGTATAACCATATCCTGATAAGAAGTTTTAAAAAAAGAAACAAAGTTTAAATCTTACAATTAATAGAGAAAGAGCACTATGATCTTCACTAGGGAAATTCGTAATTATGATGAACAGGGCCCCAAACCATAGTATTAATGTCCTGTTTGTAAAACTACTATAAACATCCATATAATCTCAAAGTGAAAAAGAAAACAAATGCTCAAATTCTTCAAATGTTTCTTTAATATTTTCATCTTTATGTAACATATCACTATTTTCTTATAGGATTAACTTCTGGGGACAATTGTAACAGAACTCTGATTATTTTTCATTCTTGATTTTATCTTTTTTTAAAAATATTTTTATTTATTTACTTGACACAGAGAGAGAGATCACAAGTAGGCAGAGAGGCAGGCAGAGAGGAGGAAACAGGCTCCCTGCTGAGCAGAGAGCCAGATGTGATGCAGGGGGGCTCGATCCCAGGACTCTGGGATCACGACCTAAGCCGAAGGCAGAGGCTTTAACCCACTGAGCCACCGAGGTGCCCCTCTTGATTTTACCCTTATACAAACAAAGAGACTATCAGATTGTTAAAAAGGCATCAGTACCTTTGTTGAAAAGGTACTGGAAACCGCTCTTTTGTATCATTAAAACATTTTAGTAAGCACCTTTGTCACTGTGTTTACTAATAAAAGAACTATGTAATTCTGATTTCTAGCCTCTCAGAGCTTACGATTTTCAGAGAACTTTATTTTCAAGGACATAAATCTAGGACAAATGGTATAAGAAAAACACTATATATGATTATGTGATGAAGACTTTAGGATGCTACATGACATGATGAAAAAGCAGAGTATGAAATCAAAGAGAAGTGAGTTTGAGTTCCATTACTATGCCTTTGTTTTTTTATACTTAGAAGCAAAAATGTACTCTGGTGACTGCAGATTTATTTACATGCTCCACTTTAGAAATGTGTGAACTCTGGCAGATTATTTAATATTTTATTTTACCTTATTTATTAACATATAATGTATCATTTGTTCCAGGGGTACAGTTCTGTGAATCATCAGTCTTACACAATTCACAGCACTTACCATAGCACATACCCTCCCCAATGTCCATCACCCTCATCCCATCCTTCCTACCCCCTCCCCTCCAGCAACCCTCAGTTTGTTTCCTGAGATTAAAGAGTCTCTTATGGTTTGTCTCCCCACCACCCCGTCCCATCTTGTTTCATTTTAGTTTAATATTTTATTTTATTTTATTTTATTTTTAAAGATCTTATTTATTTGACACAGAGAGATCAGATCACAAGTAGGCTGAGAGGCAGGCAGAGAGAGAGNTAAAGATCTTATTTATTTATTTGACACAGAGAGATCAGATCACAAGTAGGCTGAGAGGCAGGCAGAGAGAGAGAGAGAGGAGGAAGCAGGCTCCCTGATTCGGGCCTCGATCCCAGGACCCTGAGATCATGACCTGAGCCGAAGGCAGAGGCTTTAACCCACTGAGCCACCCAGGCACCCTAGTTTAATATTTTAAAGCTCAATTTCTTCATCTGCAATACATTCACAGAATTGACAAGAGGCCTAAATAAGAAAACATGTAAAAGCACATAAACACAGTGACTGGAGATTAGATGTTGTCCTCCTACTCTGCTCTTTGCCCTTTAAATGTAAACATAAATCATAAAAACATACAGAACGCATATGGATAGGCCTTTTTCAAGAGAGAAGCAGCTACTTAGCTCCTAGAGGAGCTCGTATTTCAAACAATATTTTCAAAAAGGAAATGGAATAGTAAGACCAGTGGGTGAACAGGCTACTGATAGACGATCCTCCTAATGAAATGACTAGGGTGAGACCAACCGAAAAAAAAAAAGGTTGTGGCAGGGGCACCTGGGTGGCTCAGCTGGTTGAGTACCTGCCTCCAGTTCATGTCATGATCCCAGGGTCTTGGGATCCAGCCCTGCATTGGCAGGTTCCCTCAGCGAGGAGTCCTTCTCCCTCTACCTATCCCTCTGTCCCTTCCCTCTGCTCGTGCTCTCTCGTTCTCTCAAATAAATAAAATCTTAAAAAAAAAAAAAAAGGTTGTGTCAGAGACATGCTGCCTATTCAAGATCTGTTCTCTCTTTCCTAGAAAAAGTTACTGATTTTGTTGGAAGAATTCTTCCTTATAGCTACAGTGACCACATGACAATTCTGACAATGAAACAAAAGCAAGGGTTTCTGGAGAAATGTTGCTATCCCTGCCTTAGGTATGGGTACTTCCTGTATGCTGTTTCCTAGACAAAAGATCTGACATCTGTGCTACAACATGATGCCACAAAGAAGAAACATTCAAGAAATTCATGAGTCCTAGGTTCAAACATCTTTAAGAGAGTGGACCAATGCTACCTATATAAACTAAGTCACTATTTTATTTAAATCATCATTATTTGGATTTTTGTTAAAAGCAACCAAACTCAATCCTTACCAGATACAAAAGTACAGTGTGATCACATTTTATGCCAATCAGATTTCTGCAAGTTTGTAGTGAGATACAAAGGAATTAGTAAGTCTCACTTTATGCGCAAATTTAAAATAATTCAAATTACTCCAAATTAAAATTCAACAGGGAGTGGTTAAGTTTAAAACTGATTAAGCCAAATGAGCTGTATTTATGCTACCACCACATGGCAGTATCATCTCACGTGGTAAGAAAACAGGCACCCACCATCCTTTTTCAATATTGTTGGAACCATATTTTTGTTAAATGCACTAGAATTTCAGCTGGTGATTAATATGCTGGCTTTTATTTTTGAATAATTATTGCTGTGTGTTAAAATGTTCTTTGCATCTGTTAATATCAATTAAAGTTCTGTAAGTGGGGGTGTTGGTGCCAGTGTGAAAAAGAACACCCTTGTATCAGTAACTTTAGAATGTAAGTCTTATGTGATAAGAAAACATTGTGTCCACATTACTATGGTTTTTTCCATCCTTAGCAGCAGAAATACACTCCAATGATTGTAGATTGTAGATTGTAGATTTATGTCCCCAAGAACACATCAATTTAACATTATTCCTACAAAGAAACTAATCTTGAAATACTTGTGTTGTTGTTGTTGTTGTTGTTGTTTTTTAAAGATTATTTATTTATTTGACAGAGACACAGTGAGAGAGTGAACACAAGCAGGGGGAGGAGGAGAAGCAGGCCTCCTGCTGAGCTAGGAGCCAGATATGGGGCTTGATCCCAGGACATGACCTGAACCAAAGGGAGACGCTTAATGACTGAGTCACCCAGGCACCCCAATACTTGAGGTTTTAATTTTACAGAGCATTCGAAACATTTTCAAAAAACTTCAACTGCCTTGAACCTGACATAGCTAAATAGATAGGGTTTATGGAATGATAAAATAATGAAGTGAAAACTGGATAAAAATTTTATTCTTTTAAATTTTTTTAAAAGATCTATTTATTTGAGAGTGAGCGAGTGAGCAAGCAAGCATGGCTGGGGCAGGGGGAGAGGGAGAGAGAAACCCAAGCTGATTCAACAGAGTGCAGAACCCAAGGAGGGCTCGATCTTACCCCCCTGAAATCAAGACCTGAGCTGAAGCCAAGAGTTGGGACACTTAACCGAATCCCCCACCCAGGCGCTCCTGGATAAAAATTTTAAACTACCAAGTTAGGATTTTAAACAAATTCTGCAATATAATGAGAAGCTATCAGAATGAGTGAGTCAAGGAGGCAGCAGAAGTAAACTGTCATATTCTTTTTATCACTGTGGGGATAAATAATACCCTTACTTCATTATTTGGACAAATGAGAATTGATAAATGTCTAAATGCTTTTAGTAAAGCAACCTTGCTTAAGGGGTTATTAACGTCATAAGGTGACAACTGTGAATGTGATTGTAATAATGCTAATGTATCTTTGTAATGTGAAGCAATTATTGTTAGTATTTCCAAAAGACAAAGAACAGGGCATTGACATAAGTGAAGTTAGTCAAAGAAAGACTAATACCATATGATTTCATTTACATGTGGAATCTAAGAAACAAAACAAATGAACATACAAACAGAAAAACAGACTCTTAAATACAGAGAACAAACTGTTGGTTGATAGTGGGGAGGTGGGTTGGGGGATGAGCAAAATAGATAGAGTATTAAGACATACAATGTTCCAGTTATAAAATAAGTCATGAAGATGGAAAGTACAGCACACAGAATATACTCAATAATATTGTAATAATGTTGTACGGTGACAGATGGTGACTACACTTATGGTGGTAAGCACAGCATAATGTATAGAACTGTGAAATCAACATGTTATATACCTGAAACTAATGTAACATTGTATGCCAATTATGCTTCAAAATAAAAAAAAAAAAAAGGAGAGAGCACTGACTAACCCTTTAGATTTCTTAAAATTGTCTATATTAGAAAGAAATTTTAAGTTCCTTAAAGGAATAGACCATGTTTGGTATGACTCACTACACTGATCAAAAGGTTCACACACAGTAAATGCTCCAGAAATATGTATCTACTGAGGTGACTTACCTGACAAAACATGTTACCACTTAAGGGCCTTTACAGCCATGTGATTTTTTAAAACTCTCTTTTCCTAGCATTTTTCCCCCCAAAGATTTTATTTATTTATTTGACAGAGAGGGGGGGGGGATACAAATGGGGAGTAGGAGAAGGAGAAGCAGGTTTCCCACTGAGCAAGGAGCCCAATGTGGAGCTCAATCCCAGGACCCTGAGACAAAAGCAGATGCTTAATGACTGACTGACCCAAGTGCCCCTTTCTCTAGCATTTTTAATGGGAAAGAATAAAGTCAATGACTCATTCCTTTTTTTTTTTTTTTAAGAGTTCACTTATTTATTTGAGAGAGAGAGCCAGAGGGAGAGCATGAGTAGAGGGGAGGGGCAGAAGGAGAAGCAGACTCCCCATTGAGCAGGGAGTTCCACTGAGGGGGCCTGCAGGGCTTGATGCAGGGCTGGATCCCAGAAGCCCTGGATCATGACCTGAGCTGAAGGCAGCTGCTTAACAGACTGAGCCAACCAAGTGCCATGATTCATTCTTTTCTTTATTCTTTGCCTTCTGGCTAAGAGATCAGGAAGAAAGTACTCTGGAAAGACTCCATGTGAAGCCATTTCCTTAATCCTCCCCAACTACTAACCAGGAAAACAACACAGGTCCTCTCTTCTTTTCTCTCTCTATATTTTCAGGAGCAAATCCAATTATTTTTAGAACACTCAGCATAAAAATGATAGTAAATAATATTAATCAAATGGATGAACAGGGTACACCAGAAAGACTCAACTTTTTTCTCCACAGTTTGGCTGAAATCTTCCTTTTCAAATCCTTTACTGTAATGCATACTTAAGTTCTCAATTTTAACCGCAGAGATCTCTGAAAATGTGGTCACCAAAATATTAACAATAATGAAATAATTTTAAAGGTGATTATCTTTATGTAGTAGAGATAAAGGTAATTTTCAGTGTTCTTTACACTTTTAAACAGGAAATAGGTACTTTTATAAGCACAAAGTTATTATAATTTCAAAGGAAAACTTAATTAACACTTGCTCATTCACATTTAGTTACATTTTCCATGGCAATTTGTATCCAAAATGATTTCTGCCACCTAAAATATTCACAGAAAGTATGTTATCATGGAAAATAAATTTTATAATCTAAACATTATAGATCCAAACATATATGACTACATACATATATATATGTGCTATGAAAAACTTTCAATGTGAATTCTAAAGGTAAATATTAAAGATTTGGCATAATGTGAACTTAAGTTTTATTAAAATAAAACTTCAAAATTCTAGCAGATTGAGCAACATGTAAATTTTTAGTTTTTGTGAATTTGAGATTTGGGCCTGAGAATGATATGAACATAGCTGCTTAATGAAATCCTGATTTTTAAAAAAAATGAAATAAATAAAATCTAAATAAATAAGTAAATAAAAATAAATGAAATCCTGATTCTACTTCTTTCTCTGTAGTATGAACTTAAACTTCATAAATTGTCATTTCCACACAGCCACTAGGCTCTCCAAAGCTCCTACTGCACTCAGAGACGTCCGTCCCTACCTGGTCTGTCCTCCCCTGTAGCTTTCTTCAACTGCACTTCCATCTGACTACATGCTTGACCTTTTAAATCCCAGAAACCACAGAGAAAACTGAAGAAATATTTTGTTTTACTAATTAATGGAATTGTAAACAATATTCTTTGCTGATCAGAATATACGAATTTGTACACACAGTTAAATTCTCTCAAAGTAAACGTTTCAGCAGGAGATCATCAAAATAGTCTTAATTAGTGTAAGGTAAGAAAAATCCTTTTGTCTTTCAAAATTCCTACCTCATCAAATCCGGCAGTTTGCAAGTCTTGAAGCATTTGTGGATTAACTTCTGAAGTACTCCGACTTGTTTCATTTGCAAATGGTTGTAGAGAGTTTCGAATTTCCAGCAAGGCTTTATGATGCGTCCCAAATTTGGGTGGATTTCTGATTTGTCGGGGATCTTCAGTTGACGTTTTAGTCATGTTATGCTCAGCCTTAGCAGCATCAGATGGTTTGGATAAATTCCTAAGGGATTCCCGAATTTCTTGCAACATTTGCCGGCTACTGCCAGTGTAGTTACTGGCAGGAAAGGTCTTAGGCCTCATTTGTCTATATCCTTCTGGCTTTTCACTCCTCTTCATGAAAACATCTATATTTATAACTTACACAAAAGACTTCTTTAAGAGCCACTCGATAGATCCAGAACTTTCTCTGAGCAAAACTGAAAAAGATCCTTTGCAGAAGTCCCCAGGAATGCTGAAATTCTTTACAATCTAAATAATTAACCCTATAAAAGAAAAAAATAAAGCTATAAAGTGATTAACTGATAAGGCAGTACCATATGTTTGGGGGAAAACAAACACTGATTTAGTAGTTAGAGACCTGGGTTATAGTTCTGGCTCCATTAAGGATTACTGTACAGACAGGAAAGTTAGTTAACCTCTCTGTGACTATTTCCTAATCTATAAAATTACATCAAGTACTCCTTACGATAATAAAATACCATTTTAAGAGTGCTTAGTAAACGGGGATGTTTCGGGAGTGTTTCGCTGGCTCAAAGACCATGCAATTCTTGATCTCAGAGTCGTGAGTTCGAGCCCCACGCTGGGGGTAGAGATTACTTAAATACATTAAAAACTTAAAAAAAAGTGTTTAGTAAGCATATAAAGTATATACAGATACAAGGAATTACTAAGTGAATGATACAATGGACAGCCTCTCATCAACTTTACCCTGCAGCTCCAATTCTAGATTTTAATATTGGACTTTGGGGCACCTGGGTGGCACACCTGGTTAAGCTCTTAAGGTGGTTAAGTTGGTTTGACTCTTGGTTTTGGGCTCGGGCTGTGATCTTGGGGTTGTGAGATTAAGCTCTGTGTTGGGGTCCATGCTCAGCAAAGGGTCTGCTTGAGATTCTCTCCCTCTCTCCCCCTCCATTTACCCCTCCCACTCACTCAAACTCTCTCCCTCTAAATAAATAAATCTTTTTTTTCCCTAAGATTATATTTATTTACTTGACACAGAGACACACCGAGAGAGGGAATACAAGCAGGAGGAGTGGGCAAGGGAGAAGCAGGCCTCCCCCTGAGCAGGGAGCCTGATGTGGGGCTTGATCTCAGGACCCCGGGATAATGACCTGAGCCGAAGGCAGACGCTTAACGATTAAGCCACCCAGGCTCCTGTAAATAAATAAATCTTAAAATAAAAAAAGACTTCAAGTATGAGATTTCTTTAGAAGAAAGGGTATTGTTGCTTTAAAAAGGTTTTCAAACCACTAGTCCAGAAGATACCTTTATGCTTCAAAAACAGATGCTTGAGCTTATTTTACCAACTGTGGACTGGGACTCTAGAGACGGTAAGTTTATTAATGACAGGATGGGGAAAGGATGTCTGTGGAAAGCTTGTCTTATTCCTCACTTAATTCATGAATGTCTTCTAAAACACACTATAATTTGCAATGACGTGGATGGAACTCTATAGAGGGTATTATGATAAAGCGAAATTAAGTCAATCAGAGAAAGACAACTATATTATCTCACTGATATGAGTAATTTAAGAAACAAAACAGAGGATTATAGGGGAAGAGAGGAAAAAATAAAACAACATGAAACCAGGGAGGGGAACAAACCATAAGAGAAATCATAGGAAACAAATGGAGGATTGCTGGAGGGGAAGGGGGCTGGAGGGATGGGATATCTGGATGATGGACATTGGGGAGGCCATGTGATATAAAGAGCACTGGGTATTATATAAAACTGATGAATCATATGCCTGTACCTCTGAAACCAATAATACACTATATGTTATTAACTGAATTTAAATAAAAAAATAAACTGGGAAAAAATTAAAAAAAATTAAACATACTAGAAGAACAGTCACCTAAAGTCTACTTAAATATCCTCACTGATAGGGAAATGACTAATGCAAGAAAAGTCATTCTATTTGTGACCTGAGGCAAGCGTTAAACATGTTTTCTTTCCATGGAGAGTCGTGAAATCCCACTCAGTACATGCTGAGAGTCTGTTATGGGCTGGTACTAAACAACTTCGCCTAAATCCTTATTTAGCCATCATAACAGCCCTGTGAAGAAGGTTTACTATCTCTGCTTTGTACGTGAGGAAACAGGTTCAGAGAGTTTGGGTAAAACAGTTTGTAAGTGGTACCACCGGGATGTGAAACATTGCTAATTATCATCTACTAGGAGCCTATTTCTATTCTTCTATTTTTTTAATTAACCTCTACATCCAGTGTGGGGCTCGAACTTACAAGCCACTTACAAGCCGAAGATCAAGAGTCACATGCTCAGGGTGCTTGGGTGGGTCAGTTGGTTAAGCATCTGACTCTTGATTTCACCTCAGGTCATGATCTTTCAGGGTTGTGGGACTGAGCCCTGTGTTCAACTCTGCACTGGATGGAGCCTGGTTGGGACTCTCCCTCTCCCTCAGTCCCTTTCCCTTGTACACACGTGCTCTCCCTTCCTCTATTTTTTTTTTAAAGATTTTATTTATTTGACAGAGAGAGATTACAAGTAGGCAGAGAGGCAGGTGGGGGGGGAGGCAGGGAAGCAAGCTCCCTGCTGAGCAGGGAGCCTGATGCGGGGCTTGATCCCAGGACCCTGAGATCATGACCTGAGCCAAAGGCAGAGGCTTTAACCCACTGAGCCACCCAGGCGCCCCTCTTCCTCTTTAAAAAAAAAAAAAAAAAAGTCACATGCTCTATACAGCCAGCCAGCCAGCCAGGTGTCCCATTTCTATTCTTATAAATGTAATCATCATTAATGTTACAAAGGTCTACAGGCAAATATAAATACACCCTTCTAGTCATTTAGGTCTCTGCCTTATGTTACCTCCTCAATAACTCTCAATGACTGGTCACCTAATTATCCTGTTTTATTTTCTTAATAGTACTTATTACTACCTAAAACTATTGTACTTGTTCAGTTGTTAATTGTCGATCTTCCCTCACTGACAATAAAAGCTCTAGGAGAGCTTGTTTTTTTGTCTCATAACCACTATTCAGTGCTATCAGAGACTGACACAAAATGAGTGCTCAATATATGTATATGTTGATAAATGAAATACATGTGTCTCCTACACATCCCCAGTTCCTTTAAAGATTTATTTATTAGAAAGAGACAGAGCAAATATGAGTTGGGAAGGGGCAGAGGCAGAGAGATAGGAAGAGAATCTGAAGCAGACAGCCCACTGAGTGTGGAGCTCTATGGTGGGGAGTGGAGGTAGGGGAGCCTTGATCTCACGACCCTGAGATCATGATCTGAGCCAAAACCAAGAGTCAGACGCTTAACTGACTGAGCCATCCAGGCACTCCTCAATGTTCCCTAATTCTAGCCATGCTCTTCTGGATAATGCTCTAGTTTGTCAAAATCCTGGAGGTGCCAGAAAGTAATGGAAAAACAAAAACATTATTCAAGTACCTGTTCTGTTAATTTTAGCAATGTGAACTTGGGTATTTATTTCTCTCAAAAACTGTTTCCTGAGGGATAAAATGGTTGGAATAACAAGGTTTACTTTAAGACTTGAATAAAGATTATGCAGAATAATGCAATAGAACTAAAGGAACACAAGGGTTCAAAGATGAAGGATGCTCCTTGCAACACTATTTATAATGGCAAACCATGATATCAATCCAGATGCTCAGCAGTAATTGTGTGAGCAGTTGACAATACATCTATATGCGATAAGCAGATGTTAAAAAAAATGATGCAATTCTATCTAAATATACTGATAAGAACAGATACCCATAACACATTTTTTTAAGCAGATTTTATTTATTTACTTGACACAGAGAGAGAGACAGAACACAAGAATGGGGAATGGCAGAGGGAGACGGAGAAGCAGGCTCTGCGCTGAGCAGGCAGTTTGATGGGGCGGGGGCTCAATCCCAGGATTCCAGGATCATGACCTAAGCCGAAGGCAGAAGCTTAACCGGTTAACCGACTGAGCCACCCAGATGCCTCCTCAACACATTCTTAAGCAAAAAGGGCAAGTTTCAAAACACTATAAATAAAATAAAGCCATTTTCTATTTTAAAATTAGATTATTATGATTCTATAGCTCTGGTCAACAACCATTGAAATGTATACTTTAAATGAGTAGATTTTATGGTATATAAATTATATCTTAGAGCTATTAAACACTTTTTGGGGGCTTCTGGGTGGCTGAGTCAGTTAAGCATGCGACTCCTGATTTCGGCTCAGGTCACAATCTCAGGGTTATAAGACTGAGCCCCAGGTCAGGCTCTGTGATGGGCATGGAACCTGCTTAAGATTCTCTCTCTCCCTCTCCCTTTGCTCCTCTCCACCACTCTCCCTTCTTGCAAACAAACAAAAAAACCCACAAAGGAAAAAACCAAATGCTTTTTTATTTTTAAAAATTACACTTACAGATGTTAATTATACATACACCTAAACAACTGTTTGGAGTAGGGCTGAAAAAGGATGAAGTCCTGAAACATCAGAGGCAGTTTCCTGGTGATTTTGTCTCAATAATCAGTACTTTTGTAATACTGTTCTTAGTTATGATCGATCCAATTTACTTAACAAGCAGCCCACATTTCTCCATTTTTTAAAAACAAAAATGATGAACTCTGTCATTGTGTTGCTGAAAATTACACATATTCTGTCTACAACATAACCCAATCTATTGATAATCACTTCATAAATGAAATTAAGATGGACACATCTTATGCTTTTATGAAGACAGCTGGTCCCTAATGATAAGCAGTTTTTCCCTCAGCCTTCCAAAAATATTAATACCTTACTAATGAAATTTTTTTTAAAGATTTTATTTATTTATTTCACAGAGGGAGAGAGATCACAAGGAGGCAGAGAGGCAGGCAGAGGCGGTGGGGGGGAAGCAGGCTCCTCGCTGAGCAGGGAGCCTGATGCGGGCCTCGATCCCAGGACCGAGATCATGACCTGAGCCGAAAGCAGAGGCTTTAACCCACTGAGCCACCCAGGCGTCGACTAATGAAATTTTTTATATTTCACATTTAGCTCGCCAGTCTAAAATTTACAGAATTCCCCTCCTTGCCCTTCTTGAAAGTGAAAATATTTTCCATTTCCTGTTCCGCAACTTATCATTTCTCTGCAATCAAGGATTAACAACAGTGGTTATGCAATGTCATGTGTCAGTTCTCTCAATATCTGAGTTACATTTCATTCATAACATTTAAGCATTCCATTAATACATCACTTACTTTGGGTTTCAACTCCAAGATTAGTATCATTTTACTCTTACTATTTTACCATTTCCAAAATCATTCTACTTGATAGAGAAGGAAAAAAGTAACAAAATAAGCATAATTTGGTTTTCTCTGTCAATATATAACATTTGATTCCATTCCTAACACACAGCTTGGTAAACAGTAATAAGCAGTGCAAAAATATCTGCTGAACTAATAAATGCAAGTGATTTGTCCCTTCTTTATACTCTTAAAAAACTATAATCTGTTTTTTTCTAATTATACAAAAATGCACCCCTACTGAAAAACTTAAAAAGTAGAAGTCCCTCATAATTCACCTCCCTCAATAGTAAGAATCACTATAGTAGGATGAATAATGGCATCCTAAAAGATATCTACTTTATCTAGATTTATCTAGATCCTTAATCTGTAAATGTTATTTTAATAGAATCTGTAATCCCTAGAATCTGTAAATGTTATTTTATTTGGAAAAAGGGACTTTGCAGATGTCATTAAGGGTTTTGGGATGGAGAGATTATCCTGGATTATTCAGGTAAGCAGTACACACAATTACAAGTGTTCTGAGAAGAAGGGGGAGATCGGATACATACAGAAGGGGAAGAGGCAATGTGTCTGAGGGGACAGAGACTGCAGTGATGTGGTCAGAAGCCAAGGAAAGCTGGCAACCAAAATGGCAAGGAACAGATTTTCTCCTAGAGCCTCTTGGAGAGAGGGTGGCCTTGTCAACACCTTGATTTTGGATCAGTGATACTGATTCTGGATTTCTGGCCTCCAGGACTTTAAGAGAACAAAGGTATGCTTTATAAATCCTCATTTGTAGTGATTTGCCATGTAAGCCACAGGAAACTAATACAGTAACTATTAATACTGCATATTCTAGACATTTTCCCAAAGAATATATACAAATGGACAACAGATACATGAAAAGATGCTCAACTATCACTAATCATCAGGGAAATGCAAATTAGAACCACAATGAGCTATCATCTTATACCTGTCAGAATGGCTAGAATCAAAAACAAGAAATAAATAGCCAAAGGAATGTTGAAAAAAAAAAGCAAAGTTGGCGGCATCACAATTCCAGATTTCAAGCTCTATTACAAAGCCGTCATCATCAAGACAGTATGGTACTGGCACAAAAACAGACACATAGACCAGTGGAACAGAATAGAGAACCCAAAAATGGACCCTCAACTCTATGGTCAACTAATCTTCGACAAAGCAGGAAAGAATGTCCAGTGGGAAAAAGACAGTCTCTTCAACAAATGGTGTTGGGAAAACTGGTCAGCCACATGCAGAACAATGAAACTGGATCATTTCCTGACACCACACACAAAAATAGACTCAAAATGGATAAAAGACCTCAATGTGAGAAAGGAATCCATCAAAATCCTCGAGGAGAACACAGGCAGCAACCTCTTCGACCTCAACCGCAGCAACTTCTTCCTAGGAACCTCACCAAAGGCAAGGGAAGCAAGGGCAAAAATGAACTATTGGGACTTCATCAAGATTAAAAGCTTTTGCACAGCAAAGGAAACAGTCAACAAAACCAAAAGACAACTGACAGAATGGGAGAAGATATTTGCAAATGACATATCAGATAAAGGGCTAGTATCCAAAATCTATAAAGAGCTTCTCAAACTCAACACCCATAAAACAAATAACCCAGTCAAGAAATGGGCAG